>JAHQIW010003648.1:0-362500 GCA_019055375.1 Parelaphostrongylus tenuis
TGACCACGATATCTGACTCGCCTGGACCGTATAGCGAAAAGGCTAAGGGTTCCTTTCACTGCTCGTTAGTTTGATACCATCACTCCGAGCTCATTGAACCTTCCATCTTCGCGGATGTATCTACACGCCAGGCTTCTTTGGAAGGATGACAGCATCGCCCCAAGATAATACCGATGGGTATCGTCCAGCTGGGTTATGATACAACCCGGATATGCATCCATTCGCCTTCAACGACTCTCGTTAACCACCCCCTACCCCACTCCCCTCCCCGCGGTCGACCCACCCCCGCGGCTCCTAGCGGCTGATCAACGCCAGATGCCGGCGTTTTTCTTTTTTTCCTTCGGTTCATCCAGATCGAATGGGAACAACTCGTCCATGGGCCATTTTTATGTACGGCTTTTCTAGAATGTTATCATGTTGTGACCCTCTGGGACTACTCCATAACAGTGATCTCTCCATACCACTGTCATGGCGTCATTTCTCTGCCTCTGACCTTCGGCACAGAGACGCAGAGGTAATTGTACGAGTTCTCCTGTCAATAAACGTCATATTTCCGTGGAATCGCGTAGAAAAGTAGCGTGTTCTGAGGTATTAGTCGAATTACCGACGGATCTGATGGGAAGTTGTTGCGTATGTTTATTTGTTGTTTTGTTTGTTTGCTGTTGGTCTGTTTAGTTGTTGTCGTTGGTCCTTCAGCCTCTTTTGCTTTTTTTCTAAGTCGTGTTCGAGTCCAAAAGTTTTAATTCACACATGAGTTGCCGCCCCTACTGTCTGTTATGGTCTCATTAAATTTGACAACGACAAATTGTGTTTATCATTTGATTTTACACCTCTCATTTCGAGTGTTTTCTTAGACCACGCTCAACTTTTAATGTGCTTGATGCTCATTTACTAAGCTATGCATATTATCTTTCATAGGGCAGCTTGTAGATTACGATAAACGTGTTTCGGCCTTGACAACCTCGTCACTCGGACGATGCACTTCGTCTTGAGCCAATTCAAAGCCGAAACACTTGCATCGGGTTCTAGAAGTTGGCCCATAACATACCACATGCATGGCTCAAAAAAATGATTGTCAGGCATATTGAATTTTGAGCGTGGTTGTAAGAAAACACTCGAAACGAACGACAAGCTCGTCAAATATTCCACGTGTTGCTCCGGCTGCGGCTTGAGGATTAGATCTTCTTTATAAATGTCGTAGAATGCTGATCGAGGCGATTCTCCTTGCAATTCTGGAGGTAGCCGGGCTAGGGCGTTCATTGATTGATTGTAAGAGAACGTTGGGGCGGGGAGCGAACCAGCGCCTTGCTCGTCAGCTTTCTTCCTGGTGCGCTTCTTCCCTGATCACTGCGTTACGTCTCCCTTAGTATCTAGTACAGAAAAAGAAAGTAGAACTTGCTTCGTCTTGCAAGTTTGATGTATTCATTTCCATTAGTCTACTGTTTCCCATTCTTCTCATTGATACCTAGACTTGTCTTATATCAGTGGTTTGAGCGAACTAGTCGCAGAGGTTGCATGAGCATCCTTCAAACGATGGGCACTGTTCAAATGGGTAGCAAAGCGAGCTTGTAGTGTAGAGTTGTGGAGGAATCAATATGGCTATATGGGCTCTATTTTATGCTTCACCAGGCTGATCTACACCGTTTGAATTTACTTAGAACTGCTTCTTCTCAACATCTGGTGGAAAAGCCCGCTTTGAAGGAGTTAGGAAACGCATCAGAGTGCTCGGTGAATCTGAGTTGTCCCATTGGGCGTATGCCATGTCCATTTCTCTGAACGTTGGCCAACTCTCTGAGAACAAAAGACGTTCGAAAGACTGATCGCGCAACAAAAATTCATAGATGTAAGGAGAAACTCTACTAGTATTCAATTGAATCAGTCGACTTCTAGCGGAGTTACGGGACTTCTGGCAAGGTTAGGGTACATAGTGACCATCTGTGATGTATACAATTTGGATCCTGAAATTCCCAGGTCTTTCTTCTAACAGTTGGAAACTGCGCTTATTGATCCACGAATATTTTACCACTCGCAACAATGGTCATCTTAATCATTCTTCACAACCGTGTGGTTTATATACGGAATTCTCGCGTCTCATAGGAATGCGACGGCATGATGTCGCCTGCTTGTCACCTCTGGTCCTCAGAAGGATAGTGGTCTCTCTGGAAGTCATATTTACCAGTGTGTCCCATCATAAGTTAGCTCTTTAGAGGTCATGTCGTCGCGAATTAGTTGACAAATCGTTATAACCCCAATGTATGATGAGCGATTTGGAATCACTTCAGCTCATATATGGCGACGGTACACTTCTGGTCTTCGAGCTAATATCTCGTACTTGTACGGTCCGTCTTCACTTGTACGGAACTCTGAAAATGAGCAATAAAAATGTACTGATTAACCTGTTTTGTTTACTGGAGTCCTGAGTTAGTCTTGCCGGGACTTCCTCAGGTCGTCACAGTATCAGAACAGTGGTCGGCCCTTGTGGATCAGAGAGAGAGAGAGAGGTCACCTTACGATTAGTGGCCACCAAGATGGTTGTCATTCCTGGATTCAAATTACTCTTCACTGGGTTTCCGAGTGGAACGTCGGGTTCCTTCCTAGCACCTCCGAGCCACGATGTGGTGCTGAATCATCTCGGAAGAGCTAGTATCTATCTACTCAAATCAAAGTTTATCAAGCCGCAAGTGTTCACGTCTACAGTTTTTGGTACATAATCCCAAGTGTGCTTTAGTTTGTCCCTGAATCGTTTATTTCATTCTTTTTTTGTATGCTAGTGGTGGTCCAGCTAACAGAGATGCGCCGGCCGGCCATTTTCTGTAAGAAGCCTTTTTCCCCATACTTCATAAAACTATTCTCGGATGATTTATTCAAGTTGGCGTAGATCAGAGTGGACAGCCTAGAAGGTGAGTTTTTTTTAGCTTTTGTATTGGAACTACTTATTTCACATTATAGGGTATCACGTGTGCGACTTCCAGGAGTTCTTAAATGCCGATCGCACCCCTTGTCCGTCATCCTCACTGGTCTTCTTATTTTGGTGTTGATGGCATCAGAAACTGCTTGTGCTAAAATCTCCATTTTGCTGAGTTTACAAGGACTATACTTTTTTTCCGTGTGAACTGCCATGTCGAAAAATGACCAATATAGAAAGAAATTTCGGAAGATTCCGTCAGTTTTGGAAAAACTGTCCCTCTGCGCAATGCGGACCGTATGGTCAGTGTAGTGTCCATGCAGAATAGGAGACTCTTTCCGATGTCGCACCCTGTATGCCGCTTTTTTCTGGCCCGTCGTTTTTTTCCTTCTTCTTCTTTCCTCCAGAAGCTGAACGAGGGAGCATTTGTCTGCGAAACCTAGTGACCCCACATACCTCAAGTTCTACGGAAATGCATTCTGATTTCGATGCAGATAGATTTGCGCTTCAATAAGACGGTCCTATAAGATGATCTGAAATATGTTGACACTCACGCTACCACGTGGTCTTCAAAAAGTCGTACGATACAGAAGCAATGGCTGGTGTGAGTTTCGAATCAACATACCTCAACGTATGGCCAGTCTGTTCATTGTAACAGCAGTGTTCTGTCACGATGAAATTCTGGATTTCTCAAGTGGGTTTCACATACTTGTTTCACCTAGCTTACAACTACTCATACTCTACCACTTTATTTGACCCGGCTCATAACCCTTTTTTTCTACTGTGTGGGTCCCACCACTTCTGGCATTCGAATCCTCTCCTCGCTTACCTAAGGATTTCATCTTCTCGAACGTCTTAGAGTACTTGCTGGTTGAGAACAGTTCTTTTTTTCAAATACATTGTTGGTGTTGCGATTTGTCTGTGCTGCTTTACGGCCCATTTTTGGACTCGAGTAGAAGGATCGCGAATTTACTTTTTGTCTAACATCCATTTCCCAGTCTTGAATCATTGTAAAAAAAAGAGAAAGTGATACTGCATCAGCAACAAAGCATAAGCCGAGAAATGCGCTCTGACAGTTAGACACTTGGATGGTTCGAGACACCTCTTACTTGAAAAGGAATCGATGCCGAATTGTTCAAATCAACGCCGTCTTCACTAGTTGCGCGAACCCCAGCACATATTTCAAATGGTATATTGCTGGCCGTGTATATGATAGTGCTTGGTTCCTGACGTAATCTTGCAAAGGTGTTTTTAAGTCTTCGAGATGTCGTTTTCGAGTAGTGGATTTCGGCAGTGGATCCTCGGCCGGGCTTCCTACTTGCTGATTCGGAGATGATGTTAAGCCGAAATCAAAAGCACTAGGAATGAAAATCAACCGACCATTCACGCATGATGTAGAAGCCGAAAGGCGCTATGAGATAATGTATAGCATAACCACATTTATTTGAGAGTATATTTCAATATTAAACGGCCTATTCAAACAATACATAAACCGTAGTCCGATTCTCATCAAGCTATTGTTGCTAACCGTGAGAAAAGTATGCGTTTAGTCTCGAATTTCGGCTTCATTTCTTTCCGCTCAACGATACCATTTTCGTACTGGTAATTGAAATAGTTAAGTTGTTTCAGATATGGCGCGTATTGCCGCAGGTCGTTTGGCAGAAGAACGAAAAGCATGGCGTAAAGACCATCCCTTCGGTTTTATTGCTAAACCAGTAAAAAAAAAAGCTGACGGAACGTTGAATTTATTCGATTGGGAGTGTGCAATTCCCGGAAAGAAAGATACAATCTGGAAAGGCGGCCTTTATAAGGTATAGTCTTTATTTTCTATTGTTTTCTAACTTCCTGTTCTGTTTAAGTTGTTATTTTGTCTTTTTTTTTGGTTTTGGTTTTGGTTTTATTGTTCTGTTCTTTTGGAACTTGTAGTAAAGTAGCGTGTAATTTACAGATTAGAAAGTTATTCAAGGATGACTTCCCGTCAACGCCTCCAAAATGTAAATTTGAACCTCCATTATTTCATTCAAATGTCTATCACATCAGGTTAGTGTGATCTCCAAACTGAGTGTTTTACTGTTCAGTCTGGAAGGTATCCTTACATTTTTAGACCTCATACGTTCTAAGACGGATCCAGGTTCAGCACGCTTGTAAGGCGAAATCAAACGTAACCTAATTTGCGAAGGCATTGCTATAGCGAACCATTCTTACTGTTGAGGTTCTCATCATCCCGTGACTGTATCTCCACTATCGAGAATTTTTGAGTCTCTTCGAACATGGTTGGCCATTTAGTGGGAATAGGAAGTTTTTCAAATGCTGTTATATATAGTTTACATACTTTCATTGATTATGATGGAGTGTAAGGGCTCGTGTGCGCAGTGGTTAGAGTTCAGTCAATAACGAATACTTAACGAAATGCCCTAGCCTGACTGTACCCGAGATTGCAAGGGGAAATGCTCGACCAGTAATCTGTGAGGTTGTGAAGGGAAAGAAATTCTCAAACAAGCGAGAAGACGAATCGAATGATAGAAATATTGGGACCCGCATAGGAAAAGAAATACTGCAATACGGATCAATTGAAGTGATAACGTACGCAGGAAGTAAGCGAATACATAGCTAATAGTTTTCATTGATTACTGATTAAGCTCCTATTGATCATTATCAATTATATGCATAATTTTACCAATGTGCGTTTGGAAAGAGATCGAACCAAGGTTTAGCACATCCCAACCAATCCGCGATCAAACGGAGGCATAGACTGATTTGTTATGATGAGCTATAGATTATCTTAATACTTATAGACTTGATGCTCAATCTTCGAGATGTTTCTGGTCCAAGTTTTCATTCCTCGCCATCATTTAGGAACTGTTCGTTTGTCGCTTTTGGACGAGAATAAGGACTTCGATAACAATTGAACAATTGCTCATTGGGATACAAGATCTACTCAATAATCCGAATCCGGATGACCCAGCACAAACTGAGGCATATCAGATTTTCTGCCAAAACAGGTATACTTTCTTTTTGGTATCTTCAATCGATTGAAGGGTACTTTTATATTACTTGGGCGCTTTTTTTTTGGAGAGGCCTGTCTTACTCACCACACCTTTTCCACTAGACTTCCAGTAATCACTTGATGGTAATTTCGGCGATTTCACTAGTGTACCTTTTTTTCTGTGAAGATGTTCTTACTGCAATGTAGCAGTGGAAACAAATTGAGTTTAACATTCGGCGCTTATCGCGCGAATTTTCATAATTCATTCGAAAGTTCTTCTTTCTTATGGGAATTTCTACGTTTTCCTATGAAAACTGTAGAAGATACTTCGTTCTATTGGGTTATGCTTTCATTTTCATTTTGTATTTCAAAATAATCCGCTATTGAGCTTAGGCCTATGCACGAAGAGCATAGTCATATGAACGCGTATAAAAATTAATGGAGTTTCAGAATCATATGCTTTACTAGTTTTCCATTTTTGGAGAAAAAACGATAAATTAGAAATAAAAATCACGCACTCTGAATCGCGCTGCACTATCAATCACTCCATCTCCATAATATTCATTAGGAGTGTGAAACATAATATTCTTTTCGCTCTTATAGAGATCTGTAAAGGCCTTTTCAAATACTACATTTAATTTCGGTATCATTTAGATTTTAGCTATTGAATGAGTACTCAAATTCTATGGAAGTTCTTATACAAACCGTACAATCAAAACGCTCCGGGTGTGGAAATCATTTTCATTTTCGCTGCAACAGCGTTCTAGGAAAGTTTTGAAAAAATTACAGTATCGAGATTGCCAAGAGTTAAACTATTGAATGATCATTAATATGATCATTAATAGTGTACAGAAAGAAAGAAAAAGTTCATGAGCTCAAAGGGTTGAAGAAAAAAGGTCTCTTCAATAGAAGAATATTCCAATATGCCAACTAATCATTTTTGAGCCACATATGTCGTGGGGTCTTTTAAAATGGGCTGACTTATAGAGCCCGATACACGGGTTTCGACCTTGCAGTCTCGTTAGTCGTGTAGTTACACTTTCTCGTCTTTTGCCAATCCTGTATGGGTTCTCCAGTCCCCACACTAAGAGTTTGCGACGAGAACGTTTTACACTCTATGTCTAGTGAAATTATCAGCGAACACAGAGTGTTTTACACTCGATTGTTTATGTGTGATATATTTGATATATCATATCTTTCGTTTCGAGTGCTTTCTGAAGACCACAGCTCAAATCTCAGATTGCCAAGTTATCATTTTTGAGCCACGCATGTCATGTGGTCTATAAAGTGGGATGACTTGTAGAGACCGATACACGTGTTTCGACCTTGCAGTCTCGTTAGTCGGGTAGTTACCCTTTCTCGTCTTTTGGCAATCTCTGACGATACTGCAGGCTTGAAACATGTGTATGAGGCTCTATAAGTCAGCCCATTTTAACAGACCACATGAGCTGCATGGCTCAAAAATGATTACTTGGCATATTGAAGTTTGAGCTGTGATCTTAATAACGCATTCAAAACAAAAGAAAAGTATTCATTCAACGTTCTTGACAACGATCCATAAATTGTACGTGGCTAATTTTCGCTTCGTTGAAGATTTTTTGCGAGGCTATTATATTTTCAAGCGATAGTTACAAGCTTGTATTGTATCCGGCATGCTTTAGTGAGGTTAATTTCTGCAAGTAATGATTACAAACACAATTTCATGGCGGATCAATTTTATAGTAACATAAGTTCTCTGTTTTCACCACAAAATATGCATTTTTAGGGCAGAGTATGAGAAACGTGTCCGACGAGAAGCTGCTAAGTTTGCAGCAGAAATTGTACAGGAGCAAATGCTGGGATGATGACAATAAACACTCTGTGACCTACTCTATTGTATCATTTTTCACTGTATTATACACTGCATCAGTGGTGTTTTGTAACATTATGAAGACTTGCTATTTTTTGTTATCTCATTCTCCCCAGATATGAATTCTCAATTTTTTCCTAAATCTATGAACTGGTTATGTGAGAGGTTCTAACCCTTTTTATATATCTGAGAATAAGTTTTTTCATGTCTTGTGAATATCATGATTTAGAAAAAAATTGTTATTATCCAATCCTAGTTACATTCCGTCTCTTACTTTTTGGAATCAATGTACGCTTTAGAGTCGACTCGTAGATCTCATTCATAGTTTGAATGAATTGCGATGAACCATTCTGTGGTATCGCATTCGTCCATCTATGATTGATGTTTTTAAATGTTCGATCCCTTCAATTTGTGCTTTTGTAGATCGCTGCTGGAAAAGAATGATCTCAGCCCTTTGAGGACGGATCCATCTTCACTGCTATTTTAGACTCGTAGTAGTTGCTCTATCGCTTAAATCCCGGCGATTTCAATACTCCATTTCGTTCATATAAAGGCCTTCTTAACGCGACGTAATAGGCAAGGGAAGATTACGTTGCCCTCTGACGCACATTTTTTGCCCTGCTAGAGTTTGTGGATGGATCTTTAACAGAGTTCTAGTACTAATTCGAGAGTTTGAAGAACGATTATTCCAGAACTGGGTTAGATTTCACAGCGCTCTGTAGGAATTTTTTCGAAGACCAAATTTGGCTTAAAATTCCCAACAGAAGATGCGCTCCGAGTGTGGAACGTAAATTCATTTTCACCACTATTTTTTTATAGAAACCAAGAACATTGTTGAAATCACTGCTTTTCAAGCTATCAGTTGGCTATCAAAAGTCTGATGGAGAAGCTCTGTGTGGTGGCAAATCCGAGGAAGTAAACATGCATTCAAATGGATGGATGTCGTCAGCAATGGGTTGGTAGCCTCAGATAGTTACTTCACAGTGATAGCAACCTTTTGAAGATATCAGTGAGATAGAGGCTAGGTACTGTTCGTCTGTTTATGATTGGCGTTTACATAGCAAGTCTTCATCTATGTTATTCGGATCTCAGCACTTCTTGCATTTGATCTTTTTCTCCGTATTCGTTGTCTACGAAGGTCTGTATATTCACAGATCAGTTCGGCTTCTGCTCTACTGTGGTGAAGACCTAGTCCATCTGAAGTCCGATTTTGGGTAGCTATTTCAAGATGTTTCTGAGTTTTGCGAGCGGTTGGCGGCCACCCAGACGAGTCTGGTGCTAATCCGCTCTTCCGGAAAGATGGAAGGCTCGAATGCCCTGAAGCTAAATCGGACTGAAGCCTTGTGCCCACCAAATAAACCTCTTATCACTACGCTACACACAACTCCTTTGGCAGTAGCAGCCGTAGAAGAGGGGTGGTTTGACGTTTTCGTAATGTCCTTGTGATGTGGTTGAGTCTACATCAACATTTTACATGCATATCCATTTTGTTGGGACGATGTTCGATCTTGTCATCTCAGATTTGTTCCGAATTGCTCTCCAGCAAACTGATGACAATCTCTGTCACAACCATAACGAACACCTAGAAGACCTAAAACGTGAACTGATCTTATCTTATCTTACTCGTCTGAGCTCGTCTATGTAATACTCGATATCTAGGTGCCTTCGCGAGTAGGCGATTAGTTGTGGTCTGGATAGACTTAGTTTATGCCAGAAATTGGGAATTTTTTCCCAAAAGTAAAGTTATGGATATGCATCAAGGATTTTCAGAAGACATTTTTAATCTCGATTATTGTATGGTGGTGAATTTTGCTCAGAACCTGCGATTGAATCTAAGCCATATGGGACGGCCTGTACCATTTTTGATACACAATTCATTAACGGCCGAAACCTGGACACAGCTGTAATACTGCGCTTTTACTAGTCATTCGATAGCTTAAGAAAAGGAGAACTCAGTACTGTGCTTGGTTTTTGAATAGACCTTCTCAGTGCGTAGTCGTAGTATCAGCGGGAAGAATATTGCGTTTCACCTTCGGCGTGCTTTGTTTGCTCGGTCGGGGGCTGCTCGGTTTTTCACGAGACTTTGATGCTCATTATGTGGCCTGAATTCCAGTGATTCTGGAACAATTTCTCGTTTATAGAAAGGTTTTCGTAAATCGCTGTAAGAGCGAAAACTTAAGTTTCAACTTTAAGTGGTTTTGTTTGCTCGGTCGAAATCTGTGTTCGGTTTTTAACTAGATTTTCAGTAGACATTAGTAGCTCAAATCTCAGTGGTTCCGAAACTGAGTTTGGTTTCTAGATAGGTTTTCCGTGAGCGCTATAAGAGCGGAAAGAAGCTTACGGTTTTCTCAGCTGGTTTCATTTGCTTGGTTGGAGTCCGTGCTTGGCTCTTCAGTCGGCCTTTAGCACATTTTAGGATAGCCTAAATCTCGATGGTTCTGAAATCGTATTCGGTTTTTAGAAAAGTTTTCATAGAGCGCTCTAAGAGCTACAGAAAGCTTACGTTTTCTCTCTAGCTGGTTTCTTACGCTCGTCTGGGGTCTGTGCTTGGTTCTTCACTAGACCTTTAGTACATTTTAGATAGCCTTAATCGCGGTGATTCCGAAACGGAGCTTGATGTTCACATCCATATTATACATGCTCGAAAAAGTTCAACATGCGCAGAAAACATAAGAAGATTCATTGAAAGTAATAGAGAGTCAAAGTCACACAAATGAACGTAGGCTTCTCTCCTCAAGACGGAGAATAGGAACCCCTGATTGAATGATCTTTTTGCTTCTATGGCCCCAAGGGGTTAATCTTATGGAGGACGAGATCTACTCGACTGGACGTCTGGTCGTGTGGTCGTAAATGAAATATAATCTAACTATAAATGGAATGAGCGGGCTGAATGGCGTAGTAGTTAGTCTAATAGATCGTTCAAGAGTGGATTATAGAGGTTTTCTAGTTAGCTATGGTGAAAAGTATGTTTCAGGTACTGTTGAAGATTGATACGACGCGCAATAGACCTGGGTCAATCAATCTGAGTGCGACCTTTCTATTGAATTTTTCAGTCCTATTTTCTTCAAAATGATAGTATCCTATAGTCATCGTAGGTCGCTACGTCGTACTGAGAAAGCGAAAAGAAAGGCTCGTCCAGGTTTGTGTCGGAGATTTCCGCTTCCTTTCAGCAAAAGATGCTTAAAGTCGGTTTTTAAGAGCTCAACCACTTTGGCTGGGACACACTTGGCCTTGCCGAGAAGTTTACGTTTCCGGAATGTCGTGAGAACACAATGAGGTATGCGATGGTGTCCTGGTCTTGACTATAAACGACTTACATTCACAGCATTAATCTTTTGAAGCCTTAAACTTGAGGTTGTTGTGAACAAATTAACTCGACCAGCTGACATTTCGCCAGTTTCGACTTTTTCGGAGTCTGGGAAAAGATGAGGTTGTCCACAACTCACCCAAGTACCTCCATCACTTCAACGGCAAAGGTCACCAATGTCTGTGTTTCATTCGTATCAAGAGCACAACAACTTTTCAGCAAGGACCTAAAGCCGTGAAGCTCTCAGCGTTGATCAATTCGAGAAATGCGCCATGCATTCACTTCATCAGACTTCGTTTGAGGCGAATGAATGCATATATGGTCTATAGAATGACTCGTGATGGGCTATCGATGTATCAAGACAATGCTGCTGCTCTCCCAGGCAATTCTGGTACCATTTCCCGATCCCGGAGACATAAAAAGCTTAGTGAGCTCTGAGCGCGAGGTCGAGCCACAGACCATTGTGTGTCGTAGAGCATCTCTAACCACTGCTGCACACGCGCTCATACTATACTTCTTTTTCTGAGTCTTCCGCTAAGTTGTACAATGGAGACCTACCGCGCAGTGTTCACATGAACTTCCAGTGCACCTCTCACATCAAAATAACAGCCTTATATGATTAGTCAATCAATACTTAATAACTAATACATTTATTCATTCATTTATTCACTAAGCTATGCACGTGTTTGATTTATGCGTTTTTAAGGGTGGATAGTTCAGCGCTTTCTTTCAACGGAATTCGCGAGTTGTTTGAAAGTCCTCGTATATCATGCATAATCACTCATCCTACCGAGGGTTGGCAGGCCAATGAGAAATGGACAACTTCGGTGGGACAGTTCATTGGATATCTTTGGATCGTTTATGTTCAAAGCCTTACTTGAAAATTCAGTATAGTCTGAGGAAATGTTTTATGCTTTTCCGAGGTTGGTATGCCAGTAGCTTGCTCACGTGCGTCTCGGCGGTCTCTCCCGTCTCACAGAGCCACATGCTCTAGGGCTCATCCATGCTACTAATGCAGCTGTGATAGCAAATGTATTAGCCTAGTCAAAGTGGTATATCACAACCTCGGGAAAGCTTGAAACGTTCTCTTAGACTAAGTTTATTGATTGCTTTTCTCCTGTCTGACTCTCATTATGATGCTTACTGAATGTGAATTTCCAGAGGATCGCAAAAAAATATCGAAATCAGCGTTTCAGGTGCGGTGAGGACGACGAAGGATACTCAGTTAAGCTGAAGATGAAGTGTTATGTGGACTATATGCTCAACAGCCACGACGATAGCCCACTATATATCTTCGATAGTGGATTCGGTGATGTAAGAACAAATTTTTCTCCTATGTTGTCCCCTTTTCCCCTTTGAAAATTACTATGTTAGCGTCATAAAACGATGAAGCTTATTGATGATTATGTGGCACCACATCTATTCAGAGACCATCTTTTCGATTACACAGATCATCGAAAACGTCCTCCTTATCGGTGCAGAATTTAAGAAATTTAGGGGTTCTTCACATTCAATGTTCTCTAAGTAAACGTGTGTAATTTGGTTCAGATGGTTTGTGATGGGACCAGCTCGATCGAGTGCAGCCATTCATGTCGATCCGTTGGGCACAAGTGCTTGGAACGCTCCGATTAGAGGACATAAGCGGTTGGCGATCATATGACCATAGGAACTATGATTATTATAATCCACGAGAGTTGTCTATTTAACCGCTCTTCAACAATGATGTGATGTTGAATATATATCAAGTAATGCTGAATGATGTGTTGAGCTTTGAAACTCGGACGGAAGTTGATCATGCGTCTCACCCTTTCCAGGGCTACGTGCTAACGACTGCGCTCCTGGAGCTTCTATATTGCTATCACTCTTTCGGCTTAGCCAGCCGAACGGTTGGCGGTTAGTTGCTACCAGAATCAATTCCTTATATTGCAGAAAAAATGGTAGCAGAAAGGAGTTCTGATCGTGCAGTAGTTAACACACGCCCTTCGAAATTGTGAGACGCGGGTTCAACTTCAGCCTGAGGTTCAATTCGCATATCACTCAAAATCAAATGATTACCATTCATTTCAAATGTTTTCTTAAGATCACGCTCAGTCTTCAGTATGTCTGATAATCGTTTTTGAGCCATGCATGTGGTCTGTTAGAGACACTTTCACAGTGCAATACACGTGTTTCGGCCTTGCAGTCTCGTCAGTTGTATAGTGCCTTTCGTCTGAGCCAAGCCCACTAGGGAGAGAAACCCTTCATATAGGGGAACCGAGACGTAATCTTTACACGAGCCACTAAGTGATAAAAATCACTATGTAATTCTCTTCCAAGATGGATTGGCTCAGACGAAAGGCACCGTGCAACGACGAGGCTGCGAGGCCAGAACGAGTCTATTGCCACTGCAAAAATGCCCATAATAGACTACATGCATGGCTTAAATATAATTATCAGGCATATTCAAATGATTATTGTGTGCGTAGTCTTCGTTGTATATAATCTAGATGGGTATTGATTCCACTTGATGCACCTCGCACTATCGTCAAACCATCACAAGCGGAAAGAGGTAAACATCCTGACGAAGCAGTTACGTGGTTCATGACTGTGTACAGTCGTGTCCTATTGCCTTCGTGGCCTAAAGAGTATCCAGTAATCAAGGCCCGATAGCGCCCTAGCGAAACAATGTTTGTATCGTCTGGTAAGATTTCTGGTCCTTTCTAACGGTATATCTATTAATATTCTCAATCTCAATTCACGTCAGGATGGTGGCATGTTGTGGCCAACGAAGATGTCACTATCGGAGTAACTCAGAATTTTTGCTGCGTTATCAACTTACCTCAGGTTTGGCCAAAAACTGTCAAGGGTAGGCCAAAATATAGTAAACATTGGTTCAAGAGGTACGTTATACTTTGATGAAAGGGGGACGTTTATTTAGTTTATGGAATGAAAGTACTTTTGTAGGCTCAACCACTCCCGTCCTGAAGTCATCGCCATCATGGGACAGTCAATGCATGGTCCTACTGAGGAGGACTCTAGCAGTGACTCATTTTCGAGCAGTTCTAGCAGCGACGATGAGACTAGTACTGATGGAAACTGTACTGCAAATGTGTCTCCAGTAGGAACAAGAAAGAGGTATGTGTCTTTGATTTTTTATCAAGTAATCTGTAGTCGTCAGTTATCGTTTTTTTATCAGGTCGTTCCACAAGTTTGGCACTTGAGCAATAAATATCAATTTTGTTAACCATAAGTAACTAGAATTTCAGATTTGGTGTCGTTTGATTCACGTTGTCTTGTTAACGTTTGCTATACAACATAGCTATACTTGTCTAAAGATAAAGCTCTCATGGGAACAATTTGCTCGCTACTCATGTACCAGTGGTGCGTAGGGAAAAATGCCAGCGAAGCGGGCCGAAAGATTAATGGAGCTTAGAGCCATAATATAATTAAAGAAAAGGCGGCTAGGGAGTTGTTCGCGAAGTTCAGATCTGAAGAGAACAATCTGGAGGATCAGTCACGCTCGCGCCGTCCTTAGAAAGCTCCATTAATCTTGCGCGCCGTGCCACTGGCATTTTCCTGAACGCGCCATTCATACATGAGTAATATGCGAATTTGTTCCCACGACTGTTCCATTTTGAAGCAAGTAGAGGCAAATTGTATACAAAAATGTTCGCAAGAAAATGTGCGGTTGAACGATACTAAAATCATTTAATTTCAATTACCTCTGGTTAGTAAATTTGATCCTATTGATCTAGCGCCAAAACTCATAAAACGACTTGTATATGAAATTACTTTTAAGTGGTATACCCTTAGTGAGTAATGAGGATGTCACTTGTAATCCTTTAGTGCATTACTATCTCGTAGTTCAAAGAGATTCTAATCAATCATATAGTCCTTGTCGATCAAACCAACAGCACGAGATTGCTAAGTAAAAATTTATTCGGATTATGTTCCGACCCACGGACCTCCCTCTTTGAGGGATCCCGCCCGGTTAGTCGCGAGGGCACGTGGCGCGTCCCCAGGTGGTGGATAGGGGAATAAAACGCGAACCAAAAGCGACCGTGTGCTTCCCAGAGACGCAGGTGGATTCAGGGGACGAGCTCCCTGCTTCTGCAGTGCCGACTTGACAAAACTCTATTTCTACGAGTCAAGTCGGCCAAAAGCCTGCAATCAAGCGGCTGGGAAGTACATGGGAGGCGGTTAGGAGTCGCCTCCAACAAAATAAGCTCCTCCCGCTCCTCCGAGAGAGACTGGCAAGCTACTCGTGAGTACCCAGCCCCCACGTTTAGAGCCTGGCAAGCTACACGTTGGGTATCAAAAATGCCAAAAACAGTAACAAATATGGGCCTCATTCCCCTGACCCCGAAAGAGCCCCTGGTACGGCAGCGCCAGGTAGGACGAGTACGGAGAGGCTGCTAAAATCTCAGGGCCGAACTAGGCTGCCAAGATCGAAACGGACTAAAATGACGATCTGTACCTACAATGCGAGAACCCTTGCTCAACAATCCGCTGTAGAAGATCTGTTGATTCAAGCAAGAAGAATAAGGTACGACGTCATTGGCCTGGCTGAGACGAGAAGGCGCCATCCTTTTCACGCTGTCTATGACACCGGAGAAGAACTGTTCCTTGGAACATGCGATCGCAGAGGTGTCGGTGGCGTTGGCGTCCTCGTCAAATCGAATTTGACCGTGAACATTGATTCGTTCGAACAACTAACAACCCGCATCGGACGATTACGGTTGAAACGATGTGGTTCTATGCCGGCTTTGACCATCTTCGTTGCTTACGCACCAACATCAAGCTATGACGAAGACGAAGTCGAAGCGTTCTATATGGACCTCGAAAAATTCTTCAGAGAAGATCATACATTCTTCAAGGTCATTGTCGGAGATTTTAACGCAAAAATTGGACCTAGAAGAACGTCTGAAGAACGTCACATAGGGACCCACGGACTAGAATGGAATGAACAGGGTGAGAGGCTATCCGAGTTTATCATGACGACCCAAACCATCCATGGTAACTCGCAATTCCAAAAGCCTCTCTCTCAGCGATGGACGTGGGAGTCTCCCAATGGAGAGTACCATAACGAAATAGATCACATCATAGTAAATCGAAGGTTTTGCCTGACCGACGTCGCTGTTGTTCCCAAGTTCTACACGGGATTAATCCTTTAGTGCATTACTACCTCGTAGTACAAAGAGATTCCAAATCAATCATATAGTCCTTGTCGATCAAAGCAACAGCACGAGATTGCTAAGCATAAATTTATTCGGGTTATGATTCTGACGCGTTTTGTCTTCTTCATAGCCTATGATTCTAGTCAATTGCCCACAATCGTTCGCCTTTGTTGTGGTCTTGGTCTTCGTTGTCGGTCATGTCGAATCATCCTCAGAAGGCACCGCTGTTTGTTCCTGGTTGTCTAGTATGATGTGTCCCCAAAGGCTAAAGTCATATCGAAGGTAATGTTGTCCTTTGGACCAGTATGATCCATGACATAACGAGAGAATGTTTGGATTGTGCTTGCTCGGGTAACTCGGTGATTGGCGGCATTACGAGTAATACAAACACCACAAGTAGCCATAACGTCGACGGATTCGAAGAGATTGATGTGTGTCAAAGTATTGGGTTAGCAAGAAATTTTCCGGACATTTTCGTATTTGCTGATCATTTTTCATGCATTAAATTTTTTGTCTTCTCCATAGTTTAGAGCAGCTTCTTGCGGTTATTTTGATGTATGACACCTATACATTTTTTTGATGGAATTGTCCCGAGAGGAAAAACGATTGTTGATGCTACACGAGTATCGTTTAGGTTCAAGTGCGCTGAGACTTCCCGTCGGATTAACAAGGCCTGGGGTGACGAAACAGTTGGGAAAACTGCAGTTTTTGATCGTCTCAGTGAATTCAAAACTGAATCGAGGATTTTACTCATAAACAAGGAGCCGACCGCCCATAATAAAGTAACCGGCAAGCTGTTTTGAATGCAGCTGAGATGTCTCCGTCGATAACGATACTCGTGTAGCATCAGCAGTCATTTTTGCTCTCGGAAAATTCCATCTTAAGACAAATGTATAAGTGTTATAAATTGAAAATTACCGCAGAAGCTGCCTTAAACGATAGTAAGAACAGAACTGAATGCGTCAAAAATAATCGAGAAAAACGAAAAAATTGGGAAAATTTCTTCGCCAAACCATATATTTGTTTTGGTTCCAGTCAATTCGGTAGCAAGCGACGCAGATGTGGTCGGACGACATGGTTTTTCTTTAGTGGTTCCTAATCTTTATAGAATGAGAATTGGTGAATCTTGAAGGGAGTCGACAACTATCCGCACTTTCTATACTTCTGTCCCGAAGAACTGTGATTCAGCTCTACAGAAACCCGCACGTTTAGTCTCCGTAAAGAGGAGTTGCGGTGATAATCGCTAACACTGCATAGATCACGCTTACATGTCCCACTATCTTTGTTTTTTTCTCTCTCTGGTATTAGGTCAGCATGCAGATTCTGAGGCACTTGTAAAAAACCGAAAATTTGGAACAATTGAAAGTCATGGAATTATTTAATCACTACCGAGGATAATCGATAGTCGGTCTTGGAAATTGAGAATTTATGCATGAATTGAAAACAAGAACAGTAATAAATATTCTTCAACATAAAAGCCATCATTTTCTACGACTTCCTTCCATCGGTCCGCCAAGCTTCCTGTCTGGTCGAGGTCGACCATTCCTTCGACGTCGAATGAAAAACTCTTGACTTGCTTCTCCAACTTCATCTAATGATTCATATAGGTGACCTTTCAAAATGTGTTGCATTGTTCGGAAAAGACCAAAGTCGGATGGAGCATAATCGGGACTGTAGGCGAAATGCGGCAGGACCTCGACTCCTTTCAGTTCATCCAACTTGTCTATGGTCTTCTTGGCAGTGTGCGATTTGACATTGTCTTGCTGCATCGAAACGCGCTTTCGGTTGACAAAAGCTGGGCACTTCTCCGAGTACTATCAAAGGCAAATAATATCTAGGCCTTCAGTGGAAAAATCCCACATAAAAACTGCAATAATTTCCATGATATGCCTGGGAGTTGTCTCATGTCTATCAAAGCGCCCCAGAACTCTCTTTCCAACCGTAGTATTCTCCTGGATAGTCTTTGAACACTTTTCATAGTGCGGTTCAGAAGAATAGTTTCTTATACGCATCGCGATTTAGATATGGGTTTTTAACAGTTTTCATCAATTCAGAAACAATTTATGAACTCAGCACACAAGCGTTTTTTTTTCATCAATCATGTGAAGTCTTTCAAGTAAGCACTCATAATGCCTGCTTAGTTCTCTTCGATAATCTCGAACCGTGACGTCAGAATGCTTCTAAACTCCTTGAAAATTGCATTATCCATGTTCCCGCGAAAATTTCCATTAAGAACTATTTATTTGAGGCCTTCACAATCGGTCGTAGTGTTGAGGTGGCGTGGAAAATTTTCATAAAGTTACCGAACAAAAAATATGATACTGTTCGTACATCTCGAGAAGGAAGTGCTGTGTGCAGCGTTGGCTCATGGCAGGGGTGATCTGGGGCTTTTTTGGTCTCTACATTAGTCACTGGATGTTCATCGGAATTACTGATGGTGCTAGTGATTGGAGCGCTTTACCTCTATCTGGGCTTTGGCTCCACTAAAATAAGCGGGATGTTGGCCTTATGGAAACAATCACTTTTACCGCTGTGGAAGTTGGATAAAACCATACTAGTGTTTTGATATTTATCTGCACAGATCAGGTAAGCATCATTTCTCTGTAGTGAACTCGGTGAGATCTCATTTTGGCAAGCCAGTAAGAAATAAGAGACGAACCACGTCGGTTTCGGTCGGTGAAAGTCTTCAGGTCTTGAAAACCTTGAAAGTTAAGGAGGGTTTCACGCCTACATTCTAGCTGTTGACTTTATACGCGCATAATGCTACTTTGATGGTCAACACTTAGAAACCCTATACTTCGAATGGTCTTCGAATTTCTTCTTTGCAGGCGCTACAGTGAAGTTATGGGCCATGCGCATCAAGATGATCTATGTGCTCATAAGATGCGATGTAGCCCTAGCAGGAACAATTAGTTCATTTTCCAAGTCTCTTATATTCTTGTAATAATGGTACATCTTAACATAGTATTAATTCATGTCACATCTTAAAGAAATTAGTTTACTACTCAAACCCTTTCGAGACGGCGGGCATTTCCGGCTACCTTGTGCGCGCTGCAATAATATCTGGTACACATATGGTCAGTATCGATTTTGAAAGAACTTTATCGTCACTAAAATATAGAATATCAATGAAGAGATTTCTGTAAAGATATTTTTATTAAAAAGAATGCCTACGTGTTCCCAACAAGCTCTTTTCATGGAAAAACCACATCTGCGAATAACGCAGTTTTCATTTCGTACTAAAGTAGTGAGGGTTTTTGCGTGTGTAGCGCGGTTGTTGAAAGGTGCTCTGTGAAGCACACGACGTCGATCATTCGATGGTCAGTGATTTGATTTCGCACTCACGGCTCACCAAGCCTACTGTACTTCCGAGGGCGGTGAATTGGTGCCAGCATTGTCTGGGAACATAGCACCATTGACTATAATTATAAAATTCCCAGTGACGGAGAATTAGTCAGTCCCAACCAAGTTCGTAAGTATGATCATTTGGCTATCTCGAACCCAGCTGATCGACCTACATTTATATCAGGTTCTGTTTCATCATCTAAGAGCGCATGTGGCGCAGTGGTTAGAGGTGCCCTGCGTCGCACACGAGGTCACTGGTTCGATCTCGCGCTCATGGCTCACCAAGCCATCCATCCCTCCGGGGTCGGTAAATTGGTACCAGACAGGTCTCAGACATGTCTAGGAGGATAAGCAGCACTGACTCGGTTCAGCGGGAGGCCACCGCGAGTCATTGTAAAGGCCAGATGTGCATTCAGTCACCTCAAACGAAGTTAAAAATTGAAGTCGAATGCATGGCGCATCCCTCAGGGATTGATCAACGCCGAGAGCTTTATCCTTTATCCTTTATCTGTTTCATCTATTCATTACGTTTTAGAATTTCTATTTCTCCATTATTCATTACATATTCCATTTAATAACCTCTGTTTGTCGGCAGTTTGATATCAGACTTTTCTGGGAGAATAACACCACTGCCTTGTCACATCGGTAGGGTCATCACGAGCTATTTCAAAGACCTGATATGCATCCACCTCTTACAATACTTGATAAAGTCGAATGCATGGTGCATTCTTCAAGGTTCCGTAAACACCGAGAGTTCTATCCATTTTATCCTTCAATCAATTACATAGTCAGTTTGTATTCTGAAGTCAAGCATTGCGATGAATTTTGCGCCCTTTATAGCCTCTGACTCTCAGTTCCTTTTTCTTTGTAAGCCAAAGGCGAAGTAATAATCCAATTCATCCTGACAGCTGACGTTTTTTCGGTTTCGTTCTCTTCAGAGTCGGGAAAGATCAGGTTTAGCACAGCTCAATCGGTCAAGCACCTCCATCACTTAAGTAGAAAAATCACTAAACCTAGGTTTCAATCGCCTCAAGCACCCATTAACTTTCTACATACATTTATGAGTCGTCCACTGGGTTGTCGAAGTGGAGGCCATTCGTGCTGTGATCACATGTCATGGTAATGCACCTCCCCATCAAAATAGGTCTTTTGTACTATATCATACTATGTGTGAAATGAGGCAATCCTCCTTGCGGCTCATCTGCTAAGACTTTATGTTCTTGTGCAAGGATGGTGGCTTGTTCTTCGAAATCCTCCCCTTATTTGTCTGTGGCCTCTCCAGTGATACTTCATCTTTTGTGGCTATAAAGTTTCTTTTCAAAACCTTTTTTTCACTATATAAATACTGAGTTACTGTTAGGGCGTGCGCTAGTATTCATACGTCCGAGCAGGAGATATAGAAGTGCATGAAAAATCATTCACGTCGTCTTGAAAGGGTTAAAGCCACTTTCCAGTTATAATACTAAACTGTTTTTGTAAACTATCATTATTAAGCGGGTGTTTTATGACATCCTGTCTAGAAACGTCACTTTTCAAAACTGTTTTTGTTCACCACTAATTCTCTTAGTATATAAGTAACTTCAACTTTTGTTGTGAATCATTTGTTATTCCGTTGTTATCCAACTTATTCATGTTTTCAAAAGGTATAGAAAGTGTCTTTTTTACCTAATTCTGTATTATTTTTATTAATACGCTTATGATGAGGTTTATAATAAACTTACATAGGTTGATCAGCTACTAAAGAGCCATTATGAGCAATTGATCGACATTGGTAACGTTTATTAGATGGGATGAACTTACCCTTTATTGTTTCTGAAGATCTTGACTACCGTGATATGCAAAACATTTTGTGAAATACTCAGAAATAAGCACAGATGATATGCTGTTGTTCTGACCATTAGAGAAGACAAGTGATCAATAATCATGGGAATTTTCAAAAAAAAATAGTTCGAAAATCTCAGATATAAGAATTTACTACGAAACTGTAATCAATGCTTATTTAAGGCATATAGTTGCATGAAGGGCAACTGGTTTGTGTTGTTCTATTTGAACTTCTTCGCCAACTAAGCCGTAATACAGGCCAGAAGAACAGAAGGAATCCTGCAAATGGTGCTGTTGTAATCCACCCAAATCATGGCTTTTCACTGGCACTTTGATATACGCATAATGTGCTATCACAGTGGTTTTTTATAATAGTGATCTCAAATGAAAATCGCAGAGCAGGCGGTACTCACGTGTCGGAAAAGTGAGTCCATTCTCTTGTTATAAAGTACGCGATCAGCCCAAGCTGGGCAAAGTGTGCGCATGAATTCTTCCTTGCCAGAGTCTTCATTGATTTCGTAGTGGCGAGAAGGCTGAAACCAAATCATGCTCTGCAGGTCATGACACGAAATCTCGAGTATATAAAGTAGATTAACAAAGTTATCCACCTGGAAAAATACATTTTGTTCCTTGAGTTGATCCTTGAAGACGACCCGGGCTAGTTCGCTGTTGTATCTGGAACACATGATACTACCAAATGGACAATATGATAGATTACAAGGGTGATGCACTACAGCAATAAAATACGATGCAAGCGCTGCGCACACTGTACCGACAGCAGACCAGACCACTAATATATAATGGAGACTGTAGTGCGTATTCAGAAGATAATGATATTTTTAGAAGAAGTTAGAAGACAATCACTTCTTAACCATCTGTCCCCTTCCCAGTCGGAAGAACCAGTCATGAATCGAGTGAAGGTCGAATCTCAGACGCTCTACCGTTGTGACATTCTGAAAAAAAAAAGAAATTTGTTGAAGAGAGGATAAGGGTTATGTGTGGATCGCCTTAGTATAGAATTAGGTCTTCTCATAAGTCTTTGGCACTAGAGCAATGAACACTAAATCTATCAACCAGAAGTATCTAAAATTGCTTAACAATACTATTCAATGTGTGTGCCATCAGCCTGAATTCATTTCTGCCATCTCTCAGGCAACAAATCATGACCCCGCTCATAAAACTCGTCATCCTTGGATTCAAAAAAAGCTCTCAATCTCTGACGCAAACGGCAGGTGTCTCGGACCTTCTTCTTGCTCAGGAAGTGTTCCAGTGACCAGAGGAGGTGATAGTCAGACGGCGACACCTCAAGGCTGTACAGCGAATGATTCACCAAATAATAGCCCATTTCGGTCAACTTCCTCTTTGTCAATATGGCAACATGCAGCCTTGCGTTGTCTTCAAGCAGGATGAATTGCGGAGTACGTCGGCGTGATATGGCCCAGTTATAGCGGTCCAGGTACTCACCTGAACACAAATTTTTGAACCTTTGCACGGTTGATGTTCTCGAAGGCAGTTTTGAGCACTGCGTCCATATTCATACCAGCAAATTGTGATAAAGGCTCCGTTGAGCGGTCATGATGCGGCAAGTATGAGAAAATGGTGACACCAAAGAATGCTCAGAAAATTCTGCACAAAAGCGGTGTTGATTTCTTGCCTTAGAGATGAGAAATGTGTTCAGGCTGCTGATGTATATTTGGAATAGCGTTGTTAAGCAGTTTCAATTCTGGTCAATAGATTTATAAAAAGAGCGGCTCTGGGGAACGTTTCAAGAGCATCCAGGATGTAGTGAAGAGGACAAAGAACATCCGACTCTGTGCCCACCTTTTCGACTCGACGATTATCCCTGCCCTAACGTATGCAGCAGAAGCTGGTCGCTACGTTAGCAGGATGAAAGATCACTTGGCGTTATCGAGCACGCTCAGTCGAAAGGTCGATGCTGCGAGTATTCCTATGTCGCAAATGAGAAAAGGTCGAAGTTCGACCTACGACAAAGATCGAAGATCAAAGACGCCATTCTACACGCCAGGATATCGAAAATACGGTGGGCCGGACACGTGATGCGCTTCAACGACAACCGATGGACGAGAGCCGTTACCGAGTGGATCCCTCGGGACATCAAGCGCTCTACAGGAAGAGCAGCGACCCGTTGGTCAATTTCTTCACGAAAAGATGGAAGAAAGATAGGATGCTCAGCGAATCCTAGAGCGAGGGGGATCCTACTGGGCTAGTCTTGCATGCGATAGGGAAAATCGGAAGTGTTGCTGGTACCCGCTCGAGCCACTCGACGATCAGTGCGACAGGTGATACATGTGATTACTCTGGTGCCAAAATTTCTAAGAGGACCTAGAACAACAGAACTTATTCTCTTTTGAACATAATCTTTCAAAAACTATCGACCTCCTACACATGCTGTGCTAATCATAGCACTTATTTCATTCGGCCGTTGTTTCGTGTCTATCAGTGTGCACATCAAAAGTTCTGGGTCACCTGTATTAATCACTTGACGACCATACGTACCGTTTTCGATACATAGCGTGCGCCGCGCTAGCGGTGAGCTGGCGGCGAGTACGTATCAAGCACGCTTCTATGAGCGATAGAATTTATTTGTTTATTTAAGGTTCTAAGAGGACATTATTCAGCATCACATGATTCTATAAAAGGTTTTTTTGATAAAGAAAATGTCCATCTGCAGGAAATCTATCTATCGTTTGAGACAAAAGAAAACCACATCCTGTGAATCAAAGGAAGCTTACTTTTAGTAGTTAGAGAACATTTGCTTCTTCCTTCTTGATCTATGTTTCTGTACTCATTTGATAGCTTGAAAAATGCCGATCCTCACACTTAGCTTTTTTTTTTTGCAAAACTTTCCTATTACATTCTACGAAAATTTTCTGTCAAAGTGTGTTGCTTCAGTTTCGCAACGGATTTTTTTTTTGGTATTAAATACTAGAATTTTGATGTTAAGTAAACTTTCTCACTATGGAAAATTAGCTGTCATTGAATGGGCTTCTATAAACATATTTTTAGAAGAAAGAGCACTCGTTTGTCTTGAAAGTCTACATTTTTCATCAAGAATTGCAAAGATGTGGTCGCATTTTTGTGAAAAGTCCTCATGTTGTTTCTTTCTTCTTCTCTAGAAAGAGCTTTTTCACCAACATATTAGTAATCATTCGCTAGCTTGAAAACTGCGAGACTTAGCAATAAGCTTGGTTTTCAGAGAGTACGAAGTGATAACTAGAAAGAGAATCACGTTTTGTTTTCGGAGTAGGCTGTTTTAACTTTGCAGCAAAGTTTTGGGAATATATCGTGCATTTCAATCCTGGGAAGCTTTTATTTTGATGAAATATTACAGAAGATACTTTTCAAAACTGTTTTGTAGTGAAGATTAACCCTGTATATCAAGAAATATTCTATGTTTCAACGAGAAAACGATATTGCCGTGAAAGGGAATATATTTCCAAGTGTTATCTAGCATTCGTTCCTTCCTTTTTCATTTACGTTCTTGTAGTTATTCGATAGCTTGAAAAATTCACATTTTCATACCGAGTTTGCTTGCGAAAAGGCTTCCATGATACGTTCAGCTAACTTGAAAAAGGTAACGTTTTGAAATCGGAATTCGTTTTTCCAACTTCACCGGGAATTTTCTGTTTTTTATTGTGAAATTTTGATTTCAGAGAAACTTTGTCGCCATAAAGGATTGAATATTACTGGGCAGATTTCTATAAACTTGTTTCTAATAAGAAGAACATCTAGTCATCCAAAAAATTTCCACTTTTTAGCTTGAGTTGTGCGAAATGCAGTCACAATCTGTGAAATGTGCTCGCGTTCCTTGAATTTTTTACATGAAAGATATTTTCACTAGACGATTAATGATCAATCAATAGCTTGAGAAATGAAGATTTTTGTACTAGGCTTGGTTTACAGAAAGGCTTTTCAGGGAATAATACCATCGCGGGGAAAAATACGCCTCGCCTTCGGGATAGTTATCTCATTGCTTGAACTTCGCCAAAGGTTCTTTTGATAGTTATATAGCGAAATTTAGATGATGCGGATACGTAACTGTCACAAGAGAGCGACATATTACCAAGAAAATTTTCGTTGGCATTTTTAGTAGGAAGTACGCCAACACGTCCCAAAAATCCTCGTTCAACTGGAGAAACCACAAAAATGAGTTTACTTTCAACTCTTATTCGCCATTTCTGTCTGATATCTTGTAAGAGTATGACCGCCTATTTCGATCTCATCATTCCTTCGATCGCCATAGATATTTGTCTGCTGTTCATTCAGACACAACTGGTTTTCGGCCCGGAGTTGTATTGTACAGGCAAAAGTACCCAACTCCTCTTTGCATTCGGGAACTATAGTTATAGGAATTAACAAGACCAATGTGTTAATAATTTTATGATTAGCTAAGCGTGGAGTAAAAGCTTCAACCTTTTGTTTGAACGTGTATGCGGAAGAACCGAATCAAATCATGCGGTGGAAGGAATATTCTCACTGGTGAAAATGATGCTCATCGGAAACAGTTGGGCAGCAAAGGGGTCTCTGTTTTACTGTTGAACGTCTAACCACCTGGACGTGATTACACTGGAGTTATTTGGGGAGCTCGGGAGTTTGATCGCGCGCACGAAGTCGTCTTGAGGGCATCAACTAGAAAGAATACGTAGAGGGCGTAAACGGCACAAATACCCAGTGTCAAAATCACCGAAATAATATACGCTCGTATTACAGAATAAACGCGGATAAGAAAGTTAGTACCTGTTAATCGACAGAACAAAGTCTTTTTGTAATTTAAAAAAGTTACAACTCTAGGAGTTTACTAATAATCGAGAAAACAATTGAGGACCATTGATGAGGTGGCATTGCATGCAGTGTGTAGCATCATTTTTGACAAACAAGTAATCAACTTCTCATTTTCAATAATTATCATGACTTTGAGTTATTTCATGAAATGAAATAGTTTTAAAACTGGAAGATTTTTATCGTAATTTTTGATTTCAGAAAAACAAAGTGATAAAGTGCTTGATTTTTGATTACTGATTTTTGATTGAGGCAATGAATAAGAACAAGAAGTTGTCAGTATGAAAAATTAAAGGTAATATAGTCGATCAATGAAAGAAAATGGATAAGATAGGACAAAAATGTTCAGTAACAGTATGAAACACACCATTTTCGTGTGTATCTGGCTTTTCCTTTGAACGCGGGGTTTTGGGAAGGATAATCGGCAATGCTCCTACCACAGGTAGCCTTATTAAACTCCCTGCTATCATTTTTCATGACTTGTTGTCGATTAAAATCCTTTTAATGACGGCAAAAGTAAAAATTAGCAGAAGGAGTTTTTCGCAAATATTTTTGACTAATTAGCGACACCAGTGTAATGACGAACCAACGACTATCCTTCTGTTACACGACATCTGCGATGGCATTCCGCGCTTCTTATTTCATATCCTTAGCTACAGCTATTACCTATGAATTAGATTTGAATGAATTACCCTGCCATGTCTGTCGAAGTGCTCAATAGCTGCAACCTTGCCGGAATCATCTTTTGTTGCGACAGTTTTCACCATTTGCGTTCTTGCGAGGTGCTGTAATGAATTGACGAGAAATGGGTAGAAGTACGCAATAGCATAAACTTACTGTGAGTAATTGAGTTTCATGTAGTTGTGCGTTGAACGCGCCAGCTACGATAATGGCATCATCGCGCAAACCTTCGTTTTCCAGCCTAGAATCAACCTGAGTTGGGTATATTTCTGACTTCAACGGAGACTGATTTCTTTGAGAATCCGTAACACAAAACTCGAGATTCTGATGTTTCTCATTACACTAAATAAAGCCAAAATTGAAGCCTTGCTCGCTACGAGTTACTGGGGATCTGAAGGCTTCAGTTGAGATTGTTCTAGAGATGGAAATCATAGTCCTCTTAAATTCCATATAAATTCGCAGTGCTCTTATATTCCATATAAATTCGAAGCTAGATCACAGTTCAGGCAACATTTTACTTAGTAATAAAACTGATTCCTATGCACCGTGTGTGAAGACAGCATGAATACTCATGCATAAGAAATCTCTTGGTGCGGACTCCCTGCTACAAAACTTTTTTGATGAAGAAATTGTAGAACAAAAATTCTGTTGTTTTCAAAATGAATTGCAATGGGCTTCATGGCTTCACTGATACCCTCAAATCTGTGTTTAAATTCAGATAAACATATGAGTACATAACAGGTTAAACAATGTTTTTCACATCTTGGTGTAAGTTCCACGCGTACGCAGTGAAACATTAACGAAGCATATGCATTCATTTCAATGCACACTCCAATCGGAGTGCTTGTTTTGCCGTAGTTGGTTCTACAGTCCATTTGATCTCTGCCAAGAGCCTCCCTACTACTACAGATTTTGTAGCCCCGTGCTTTAAAGATCATTAGTCACTTTTTGCTTATCACAATTCGTGGAAAAAAGTTGCTAGATGGAGTTTGTTTTGTCTCAATACGTTCCATAGTTGTTAATACTGAGTTTTGTATAGGTATAGTGACACAAAGATTGTTGATGATGAGAGGATCCCTGGAATATGCCACTTTTGCTTGTTATGGGAGACAGAGTAACAAAAAAAAACTATTAGAATGAAGCTTTATGTCTTTGTCTAAGAAGCATTTGTGATCGTGCATAGCCGCGGACAGAAATCACATCCAGAATATGTTAGTAAAAGTGTATGTAAAACTTCTGTTATACTCGAATTTCATTAAGTCGAAAATTTGATTTTTTATAGTCGCTACAAATTCACCAAGGTACGCAAACTGGATTTTCGAATCGTCAACACCCTAATGATTGAATGTCTATATACTTGACTTGAATAGTCCATACTGCATATAGTCCTAAGTAAATACTTCGACTCACTCTCTGAGAAGAATCTCGATTTGTTCGGCTCGTTTCTGAGCCGCTTTCGTTACTTCCGGTTGCTGAGCGATTTCATTCACATCCTCGAATGGAACTGAGTGCAGATTCAGATTTACAAATGTCATCTGCAATGTTATGGATTTGGTCAGACACATCATTTTGATTTTCCTGAAGCATCATATATGCGTTGTTTGGTGAGGTGTTATCGTAGACATTGCTAGAGTAACCTGCTCAAAGATTATGATTGGAAAAATCTAATTCAGCGAACAACTGTGAAGATGATTTCTGTATATATTCTCACTTACATATTATACGATTGCAGGTCAAAAATTGGCGCTAGAAAGTAAATTCAGGAAGCGCAGAGATCCTCTCGAGTTCTGTATTCCCAGACCCACTTATCCTGATCTTCGTGGTGGGACGCTCGTTATTCATTGGATGCGATGCATTTAATGCAAAATAATGATGGGTTCCAACTTCAAACTGATTTACATCGAAGTACAACATATCAAGCATATAAACAAAACCTATTAATCGACTGTTTTCGAAACCTCGTTTTTGAACTTCGATATATTCAGAAGACTTCGATGTTCGCCGTGTCAGTGGCTTACACGTTTCGGTGGTCTCGCCCACCTTATCAGAGCTACACGCCTCAGTGGCCGTGCTTGCATTATAGGAAAGGGTAATGCTTTAAGCTTTCCAGAATACATTGAAATTTGAGAACGGGTTTCAAAACAGTTGATTGAAAGGCAATTTCTACTTAGATAATTGACAACAGCCGAGTGTCATCTACTGTAGAAGACTAAGGCGACCTCTCACTTTAGCCCTAGTTTTATCATACTCTGTCTTCCCTTTACTACTGGGTAGGGTTGGCTAGTAAAGCGTGTGGCTCTGATGAGGTGGACGACATCCCTGGAGAGTACATAAGCCAATGACATAGCAAATCTCGAAAAGGTCAAAAAGTCTTTTAGAACAAATAAATATAAAACGAGATATAACATATAACATATGACGAAATAAACAGCCTTAGTGCTTGCCCTAAAACGGTTTTTCTTAATCCACGGGTATGCACTACATCATCTAGAGGTGGGGCGCTGCAACCATATCTCTCTCGACTTTTCTCGACTATGGGTAGCAACGTATTATTCTCTTGTATTGTGGCCACAGTGTTCAAATCATTATCATCTTCAATCTGTTAGCATCCTCACAATTGTCACAACAATCTTCCTGCTTAGTCCAATTAAGAGATTCCAAGCGCTAAACTCTGCCTTCACATAACTACTATCGCATGTCACGCGCTTTACCACTCTAAGATAAAAGCTTACATGTACCATTTACTACGTCAAGCTTCTTGCAGCGTCATTATTATCAAGTCAAGTCTCTTGTACCACTGTTGAAGGGCTCTTTTCCGTTATTGGAATCACTTAAAAAAACAAACCCCTTCGCTGAACAAAGATTTTCCGCTGCACTTCTAGTAATCACTCGAAAGCGTAAATCTAATAAATCTAAGTCTATTGCGCTACATGACCGTTCTTTGGAAAGCTTTTTTGACATTATAGCAGAAAGCACACCTTTGTGTTCCACACGTGCATACTCCTCGCAAGACAGAGCTCTTTTCTCAACCTCTAGTGCTGTGCTTATTTGCTGAAAATACGGCTTCACTGCAGTGTAGTATAGGAAATAAGACTGAGTTTCACATACGCGACGCTGTTTGTTGGCTAGTGTGTGTGCAGAGAAGGAGGAGAGGGTGAGGGGCAGTAGATTCGATACAGCGATCGATCGATCGTGTTGGCGCGTTACACATTTGGAGTGCAACTTTTGTTATTCAATAAGAATTTTTTACCTTTGATAGAAACTTCAGACAAAACGCATAGGTTTGATGCAACAAAAATTCCTCCACACGTTCAAATGCTTTTTCTTACAGCGAAGTAATAGTGAAAATACGCGACCGCCGTAAAACATAATTTTATTACAAATGTTACAGCGTTATCATAAAGCTTTTTCAAAATAGGTCATGTAGCTCTGTAGCCAAGGATTTGATCTTTCGAATGATTACTAACATTCTTGCAGACATTTCCTATCCAGCGAAAGGGATTGGATCTTCATTTGTTCCCGGATGAGGAAGAAGAGTCGTAACTGTATTGTACGTCACACCAGTATATCTTATTACTCCATCAATTATGACAAAGGCCCTTTGTTATCTCAAAATGACTTAATACTCATAATTGCATCCTCAATTATTGAGCCCCTTGACCACTAGCGTCTTAATGTGATCAATTAATGTACTTGATGTAATATTCGTCGATGTAGTTATGATTTTAGTTGAGTTAATAGCGTGAACACCTTATTTCCCCACGTTTTAGATCACGAGCTTGGGTACGTTTGAAAAATACCGCGTAGCAGGCAAAGCAATGATAAGAAACTATATCACCAACTAACCAATACAAATATGATTAAATAGGTAGGAAATCATTTACTGACGAGATCGCAAGATCGAAACACATGTATCGGGCTCTATAAGTCAGCCCTCATTGACAGACCACTAACATGGGTGGCTCAAATAATGATTACCAGGCATATTGAAATTTGAGCTGTGGTCTTAAGAAAACACTCGAAACAAAAGATATGATGTATTGAATATACTAGCCACGAGCATTCGAGTGTACAACACTCTGTGTTTGGTGAGTTTTTTACTGGACATAGAGTGTAAATCGTACGTCGTCGCTAACTCTTATTGTGGGGACTGGAGCACCCACAGAGATTAGCAAAAGACGAGAGAGGGCAACTGCCCGACTGACGAGATCGCAGGATCGAAACACGTGTATCGAGTTCTATAAGTCAGCCCTCATTGACAGACCACTGACATGCGTGGCTCAAATAATGATTACCAGGCATATTGAATACTGAGCTGTGGTCTCAAGAAAACACTCGAAACAAAAGGAAATCATTTAGTTGAGATTATGTAAAAAAATGCTCCACATTACATCCGTTCTATGGAAACTTATAGGTTGGAAAGAAAGTTCTGAGACATTGTAAAAAATTGAACAATATTAACTACTCCTCAAAAAAAAGGCCATCGCTTCCTATGACTTTTTGCCTTCGGTCGGCCAAGCTCCGGGTGTGGTTGAAGTTGACCATTTCTTCGAATTCGAATCAAAGAACTCTCGACATGCTTCTTCATTTTAATTAAACGATTCAAATAGGACGTCCTGATCGAAGTTTGTCTTCGAAGTCAAGTTTCCGGCATTGAAACGTTGAAACCAGCGCCCAGCAACAGATCTGCTTGATGTGCCTTCCCCTTTAACTTCGCTAATTATTTCATCGAACGCAGTTCACTGTGAAAGAAAACCCTTACTCCAATAATGACGCAGTCAAACACGAAATTCGATTGTATCGTTGGACATGGCAGAGACTTGCGACAAAGAAAATAAAGACGATTAATATCTAGGGCTTTAGTGGGGAGACCCTACATAATAAATTGTAATACTTCCATTATATTCATGGGAGATATCTCACCCTTATTGAAGTGCCCCAGAACTTTCTTTCCAACCCTATCAAATGAGATTATGCATCTCGACACACATCTTCTATAAAATTTTTTCATCTATTTTTGTAACGATTATACTTGCCAAAGAAAAAAGTAATAAGCTTAACTGTGTTGGTCACTCACTTCCTTTCCGTGGATTCTGAAGCGCGTGAGAAGAAATGCAGTCCGTTGCTGTGACAGATCGCGTGTGCCATCATCTCTCTTCAAAAGAATGTTTTTACAAAAGGCATGCTTTTTAGTAACACTTAATGTGTAAATGACAGTGTACCAGGCAGGATCAATCATTGCAAATGAAATTACTGGAAAGTTTTACGTCATGAAATCGTAGTGGCGTCCAGATACTATTGAAAGTCCATGTTTGACATCAATATACAAATTGTGATCCTACATATTTGAAGCTTTCAGCTACGAAACATTTGCAGTTTCACAAAGCAGCAATTTTGGATTTCTGTGTTTTTCTTCATATTCCCGATTTATGCGCGCAGCAAACATTAAGCTATCAAAAACCAAAAATTATTGTTTTTATGGCTGCACTTGTGAACCAGAAATGTTGAGCCTTTCCAATTTCAATTCTCCTCATTTTTTTCTAGGTGAACTATGTGTTATCACCGAGTCTTTGCCTAAGATATATGACAGAGTAGTTAACTACAGGGATGATTCTTTCTCTCATTCTTCAACTGCTACTTATCGGTTAGTGTCCACGTTACATTAGAAGTATTTCGCTACTGACATAGAACTCTCTGCGGAACGTGAGTTGTTGACCAAAAGTGTTTTGATAGAATCCCTCGCACGTCGTCTCCCCGATGCATAAATGATGACCTTCTCTCATTTGCCGGTATCCACTATTTAAATATCTGTCAAAATGTTGGACAGCAGCGGCTTCTCGGAACAGGTACAGATTTCCCAGACCCTGAAATAGTACAAGCATATTATGCTCAAATTCTGGAATTATGCTCAAATTGATGAAACTTTCTCCTTAGTGCTAAGGTAATATGAAGGTGACAAATAGAGCACTGGATAGTGATGCACACTAACGGGAAGCCAAGGTTCGGGGCCCTTTCTCAATGCTTCTTGCAGATCCACATAGGGAGACCTTAACGTGAGTATCTTTAAGATTGCAAGGAAATTTGACTCTACCAGCATTTCGCCATTTGAAAAGAAGGCGGATTACTCAAATAGCAATCGAAACCAAAAGGAAATGGTCGATAGCCCTTGTGAAGAGTGATTTCGTGAGAACAAAGCCAATGCAAGAAGTGCTGGGATCCACACAGTATATGCGATGACGAGCCATGTGTAAAAAGAAAAGCTTTGCTGAGTACAAAATCTACATTACAATGTTCGGTTTTCTGAAATGGTAATTAGCATACGTTTTCTTACATGTGACATGTGAAAGATAAAGATTAAATCGTTCGGTGTCAACACCTTGGCGATGGGCCATATAGTCCACTTTAAAAGTTATCGTAGAGCTACTGAACCCATATCTGCCATATGAATGACTCCTGTTGACCTATCAATATATAAAGTCAGTGGGTTTGCACCTCTGGACAAGTTTGGTACAAATTCGCTGACTCCGGAGCGGATAGGAAACCTCGATTAACTTGAGGTGCTAGAACGGGCATGCATTGCGGGACATCTCTAATTTAAGCGCTGTACTCGTATTGTGTGCCACTGGGGCACAATATATTTTTGAGAGCACTCAAATTGTTTGCTAGCAGCACATCTGATGAGTTATGTCAATCACAGTGAAAGCATGTCTACAATTTGATGTTGCGTTTCATATCGAGCAAGGGAGAGTACTCACTGTTATTTTTGTGTCGAAAAATGCAGTAGACGATTGGAAGTGCCTGTAGATATCAGGCGAGTCGATGATGCTGGAAATAGAATGCCGTGATTATCACTGAAACTAGGCCTATCGACGAAATCTTACTGATTCTGTCGTCAAAGTGAAGCTTTTAAATGATCATATTGTGAATTTTGAATTTATGAGAAGCTTGATTGTCGACATGCCATGTCATGATTTACAATGAGAGAAATCATATGATAGTATATAAATGTTTCGAACAGCAAAAAAGTATTCACTTACCCTCCATGAATCACCCTAATAACGTAATCTGGGTCCGAAGCTGATAGAAAACCTTGAACATGAACAGCAGCAAATTCCGGCTTTTGTTCGCTAATTTCCTTCGCCACTTCAGACGCCCATCTTCTCAGGATAGCATCCTTGAAAAAGCATACAAATCGTTGAAAAGTTTTTGCATCTGCGCAAAACAGATACCCATTCTTCAGTCATTATTAACAACATTAGAAACTAAAATTTTCTTGAAATTTCTTAAGAATAAACGCAATACAAGCCGAAATAAATGAATATAGTGCTTTGAGGATCACGAATAAAGTCCCTGTCACGGTCAAGGCGTCGTTCCACATTTCAGTTGTATGAAGCAGAAGCGATTCTTGAATAAAATTTATGCTGGCTGGGAAACAAATTGTTATCTTGTCACTCCTCGCAAGCAATCCTAGACTGATTAAGATGATCCTTTCAATGCAAAGCGTCCACATCGTTTTGTTTTATGAGCTGGTTCTTGAACATGTTTCATCGGAAACAATCGAAGAGAAGCCAAGCATGAAATCGAAGAAACTTCTAAACAAGCAGTGTACAGGTGGTTCGAAGAGTGTTATAGTGGAGATTGAATTAGTGGTAACGAAGGAGGTCGTGTAGGCCTACTATCATTCACCGACGACTACGTGAAGGCGCTAATCAAAGGTAACCTAAAGAAAACTACTTAGTAGTGTTGCGCAAGAACTCCTGTTAAAGAGTATTCGCCAACTTTTGTCGTCATTTGAAAGCTAATGAGAATATGGAAGAGATGGCTGAATAGATGTTGCACGACGAACGAAGGTATTGTTGCTGTTAAGTCTGCAAAAACTAATTACAAGCGAAAATCCACAAGTGAATGACTTTTTAAAATGCGTTGAAGCGTTGTCACTTCCGCAATTCTGGAAGAGTAGTCTACTGGAATAACTAATTTACACTATTTCGATAACAATCTCTCAAAGAATATTACACCTAATCGATAAAATTCCTTGTGGATCCGGATCGCTGAGAGTACATATGCAATAAAATCGCTCGGCTGCATTTCATATATAAGTAGGAGAGGAGTATGAGACTCTGGTTCAACTGAATCCGTACAAAAACCTAAATGAACCCGACAACTTCTGTGAACGACAGTTGTACACAGGAACCGGTAGTAGTTTGTAACGCATCGTTAATTCCAAAACAATTTGTTATTTATTACATGATCTCAGACAAGGAATTATATCAACCCATGAAATGAAGATATACGAATCAACTAGGTTTTGTTTGACACCTGCCCCCACGTTATGACATCTTTTGAATCACCACGAATGGGTAGAGATCGACGTCATCGCCTGAGATAAATAGAGAGCAGCGCAAGTTTAATAACAACATTGGCGATGCCAAAGGTGCTTTTCGCGAAATTTTCACCCACAGTTTGAGCACGACTGTGTCCAATTCCAATTTGTGCTCTTTGGATCATTCCCGTAAACGGACAAGTGCTGATAGCACAGACAGTGTTAAAAGTTTGGTGAGAGAAAGGCAATGCAAGGAATTTAGCAGTTTAATTTCAGACCAGGTAAGCACCTGAAAGAAGATCGTGGCTTCGAAGCCCATCTGAGGGTCCGACTTTGCCCGCTCCACCCTTGTAGCTGTATATTTGCAGTAATGGCGTTTCTCTATGTTGTATTTCAATTCTCAGTCGATTACTTTCACCAAAACACATTGGGAATCTGGTTTGTTCATTTGTGTTCGTAAAATGGCTAGATTGACTGAATTATCTCTCTTGCTTGTCATAGCTTGCCAATCTACCATACCAGTATTTTCATCCTACAAACGACTGACACAAAGTTTCCGACTCAAAATATTAAAGACGCGTGTTTGAGCCTATGGCAACGTGCACTGTATGGCGCCTATAATCACTTCGTCATAGCGTCAATCCAATTCAAGTTTTCCTATCTGCTGTGAATAAGATCACCTTCTTATGAGCGTTATAAGCCAAACGTTTCGTTTATTTTTTAAGTATCCTACTGTCGGGTTAGAAGGAACGCATAATGACAATTGCGGGTGGTCAACTGCTGAAGTTGGATGGTGGTAGTCGACTGGCTGTCTCTTGTAGTCATTTAGTGGTAAAGTAAAGATTGGAAGGATGAAGAATCGTAGCCGCTGCGCAAGGTCGATTATAGATGTACACAGAAACCAAACCTCCAAGCTTTCGTTAGAAACTCTGTCGAACGGCCACTAATGGCGGGTTAGCTGATTCTTTGTCGCAATTCATATGTACGGAATTTACAACTGTTCATTAATGAAAATATCTGTGGATGTGCGTTGAACTTAGTCTAAATAGTTATTCCGTTCAGAAGTTTTTTCGTTCCCAGAGAAATTTTAGATCATTCCCGTTATCTGGTCCCAGTTTCAGGGTTATCAATCAGTGTTCTACGAGGTTCAAGAAGGAAGATAAAAAATCGAAATGAATGCTAGAAGTCTGGGATCCGCACAGTGGGAAAAACTGTGATGGCGAGACCAATAAAGTGCCAAAGTGCCAAAATATTCTATCGCCGTAGTTTTTCAGGTTGATTCTATCTTTCCTGCCGATTTATTCTCGCATCAATTACTATTTGACGAAAACAACAATATACTTCACGTATTGAGAAGTCTCATAATTTCATAAATTCTAGTCGAGACGAAAATCTTCGGTCTAAGTTCGGTTCTTTAGAATCCTCTACATGGTTCAGCCGTGTTTTGCGCTGCACAGAAAATAACTGCTACGAACATCTTGAAACGTTTAGAGGATTTTCTGGCTTAGGCACTATCATAGAAGCAAAGACCATGTATGTTCTAATGTCCCGCTATCAATGTGCTTCCCGAGGTGCTTTTACTGCGGCAAAATTTGAGTCGCGTAATGATATCCGAGGAAATGAAGAAATTATGAAAGAATAAAGGTGGAAAATTGTCATAGGGAAAAGCACCTCTTCTCCGATGTGGCTGACATCGCCGGTAACAGTGACCTGCTTTATGTAGTCCACCATTAGAGTCAAGCCTGGAAAACCCATCACATTATAGCAGGTAAAAATTTCTAGGGTTCCTGACGTTTCTTAGCTGGTATTACTGAAACCATCAAGAAAGTTAAAAGCTCAGAGACAACACAATAGTACGGAACAAAGTTATGGTATTTTTTCGGACGCTGCGAAATGATCTGAAGCTTTTTGCTTTCTGCATCTACTCTATGAGCTTCCGCATGTTATAGTCGAAAAAAATCTCGGATAACCCAGCTCAAAGAAAATAGAAACAACGATAACCCAGCTTAAGGATAATAGAAATAAAGTGACTATAGAAATAATTGGTAATAGAGAAGAAAAATGTTCTTTTCACAAAACTGCTCAGTCTCGTAAATGCCTTTATATGCGCTCCACTAGAAATTCTATGTTCTAATTGAGGAAACGAAACGGCAACCGTGGTTGAACAATGGAGTCTAACCCTTTAAGATCTCGTTAGAGCAGTGAGATCTATTCAATAGCGGTGATAGCCTTTTGGTACCGCGGTGAAAAATGTCCAACACAAACTTTTCCTCGGTCCTCCTCAGCTTTCGCATTGCTGGTTGACGCAGATAGTGCTCTAGTGACGAATAGCACTCACAATGAGCTAGAGATCAGGCCGATATCAGGTGGGTTCCTGGCATGGAAGTCATTGTTCTTGTCGTTCCTGTACTTCTCGATCGAAATCCCAGTCAAAGCGTCAAAGCAGATAAAATTCACTCAAAAAATACTCTTACAAAACAATCGAACCTGAAGCATTGACCCTAATCTCTTCTACTCCTCCCCCTCTGACACATGTTACTCAGAAGGTAAGGTATAGTATATAAACAAGTATTTCTGCATCAAAGACTAGAAGCATAAAAAGGATTAATCTCTAGAAAGATGAATTTCGACAATAAAAATAACCACGAAGCACACATGGAGTGGATTTGATATAGAATTTGAATCGCGAAAACACTGAAGCAGTGGGCAAATCGTAAAATGTGCGATTTATAGAAATTTGATGACGTTCATAACAGGATTGCAATGAGTGTATAAGTAGCCTGACGACGCAACGGAAAGGTAAGACACAATTGCACGGTAACTCAGCAATGTAAATACAATAATCGATCAAATGAAGGAAACAGATTTCAGGTAACATTTTCAGATTTCTCTAAATGCCGCAGTAGCACATCACAAAGACAGATTTTTTGAAGCAAAAGAAAAAATGAAACGTTCATTTTTCAAAGGACAGCAAAAATTTTTCTAGGACTCCATGCTTTTTTCCTAAAATGGAGGTAATAGCCCGTTTCACGAAGTCTCCTTTTGCCTTAAATTAATCAAATGCAGAGATGATTATCGTGGCAAAATGAAGATGATGAAGGTTTATAGAATTTAAAGAAGCCTGCAGAATCTATAAAAGGAGTTCACAAATTCAACTAACATCGATCGACGATGTTTAAGTACTAAAAATGACTCAAATATTCACTACTCTCAAAGGAGTTCCCCAAATCTCAACATAATCGAATCCGACGTTAAGGAAGAAACAAAGAAATCAGACTGAATAACCTAAACAGCATCAAATGACATTGGTTGTTTGTGCTGTCTGTAGTTTATATAGAGAAAGATGTTGATAGGTGTGACTAAAGTGCGATTGTTAGCTTGCAGTTCAATGAATTACTTTCCAGACAGAAAATCTGGAAGCTTTCTTCAAAAACATGTGGCAGAAAACACGTATTTCAGAAAGAGGGAACGACGTGGATGGGACGATGCCCGCACGGAAATGAGGAATCCCATGTAGAGGTCGTGGGAACCGGTTCCGGGATGTTTAAAGTGAAGAGGCAAGTGATAAAACGCGTATAGCGCAGATTTATCGTTTTTAGCACAATAATTTGGCTGGAGTTGAAAAGCAGTCGAAAGAGGAGCAACATCGAGTACAAATCAAACCACGTGCAAATTAAGAGGAGTCGTCCGTCGTTAACCGACTGGTTACGCCCTTCTCGCAACACAGCATGACTAAGCAAACGATGGTAACTGGCGAAGGAACACAAATGTTTGCGCCATTTCTATTTCTTCTCAGAAAGAAAGCACGATTTCTGAAATACCTGGAGAATGTCTCCTCTGTCAAGTTGCCAACACGTTGGGGAATACTGTAACCATGTACGGTGCGAAACCGCTCGTGGTTTCACTGTAGATAGCGGAATGAAGTTCACAACGCTCAACAATTTAGAAAAGATTCCTTGTCTTTATACATCGGATTTCTACCGTACACAACAAGTTGGATACTTGACCTAAATAATGATCAGAGGTCTATATTTCCATAATAAACAGCCCAATGAAAACAGAAGTTGTTTGTTCTGTTCTGCAGTCGATTCTACGATGATGGGAGTGTTGACTACTACCCCCACTAAATAGTGTCAATGTACTAACCGGTACCCATCGAAGTGATTCTAATTGATTGAGAACGTGCTACTAGCCCTAAATATCAACACTATGATAGAGTGATAGATGAAAACGAATTCAGAAAAAATAGAATACTATATTGAATATTGAGAAAAAAATCCTTACCACTGTTTCACTCTAATATGTTTGCTCTTTAGAGTGCTCTGACGGCGGAAATTTGTTTTAAATTAGAAATAATATTTTTGATAAGCGAAAAGGATTAGGTTTGAACACTTATATGAAACATTTAGGTTTGGACACTTATATGAAATTGTGGCTCAGGAAACTCCAAGATCAGCGCAGAATAATTGAAAAAGAATGAAAAAGCAAGCGTACAACTACTGCAACAATCTCCAGTACTCCCTAGTACCGACGGAGGTCGGACGGATTCAGGCTATACGTCTCTTAAAGTTTTTCAGTTCAACATAGTTTTATTCTCTAGTGCGAATAATTCACAGTTCAGAGTTGGTGAACTTAAATGTCAAAACCCATTTAGTAATGAATTGGGTGATATGTTTGATATAATTTACATCTCCTGACGTGCGTTTTGATTTTATCAGATATGTTTCGTGGTGTTATTCATCTATAACGAGATTGCAGTATGATTTTTGTTCACCCCTGTTTAATTTTCAGCTGACTAACAAAATACCTACACTACCGAAGAACTCAAAAATCACACAAGCAATAGGTATGTTAGATCTAGTAGTAATTTGTTAATGTCATCTCTGTAGAGCCAGTCAGTACAAATGATACGGTAAGTTAAACAAAGGATGAACACTTCGACACTTCACTGTAAATCCTTTACGAACAAAAAGTGCACTTGTGGGAGATAGTATTGAAGCAACAGCCACTGCGTGCAGATATTGAGAGGCAAAAGGACCGCTTATCCTAAATACATAGTCAGTTCCAACGGTAAGGGATTAGTGACAAGTCTCACATCAGTTTAGAGCAGCTGTTACATGATAATGGAGATAAAAGAATGAAACTGATATTATATGAACATTCACGAAACTCTTGTACGATCTTCTGGATATGTCGAACTATTACGTGACTTATCTCGATGCCGACTACGGTAGACGCGTATCTTGACAGCACATAGCCGATTTTTTTCATGGACACTTGTATATAATCGTAAATTGAAGAGGACGTTCTATACTCTCGTAGAGGAGCATGCATCAGCAGCGAAACAAATCACGTCGAAAGACATTGTTGGGTAAGATTATTGTCAAATTCATTATTACATTAATGCCGATTTTGATATAGAGGTTGCAGCACCACTGCAGGAGTAAAACATGCTTTTTCACCAGATAACATGAGAACTCTTGAATATCTCAGTGGTCTCATGTTTGTTTCTATTGACTTTTTCAAGATAGCAATGCTTACTAGATTGACCAGAAATTATGCAACAGTCTCATGTTGATTGTTCAAAAACATAACGGCGTAGAAGCTTGCACTGCACAAGCAACCAAGAAAACGCTAATTTTTTTTTTGAAGCTAAACAATATATTTCAGATGATAGACAAAAAAGTCTCGTTCCTTGCTGTATAATGTATTCGAGTTGAGCTCTATGAAAATCTAAAGCTTATGCGTTTGGCAATTTTGTGGGGAACTCATAATTTTGAAGATTATGAAAAGTATTCACAGCCATGAAGGACACAGGAGTACAGTCGAGGGCATCCATCCATTTTATGGCGTAGTCCATTGATCTAATCATGCTTAATTTTGATAAAAGATAGTCCTGCATTCCCTCAGCTATCAAGTTCGATCTAAGTCGTATAGTCATTTGATGTTTATACGGTGATTATTAACCTTTGGCAAGTTTTTATTACAAAAGAGGCATCTGTTCACAATTTTTATTTTTAGATAAAAAATTTCTTCATCTTTCATCTTTCATTATTTTTCTTATCAACTTGTTGATGAAAGAACACAAAATCTATGGAAAATCTTAGCGAACATTCATAGGCGATTATCAGAACTAAAATTGTAGTTGAGAAGAGCCTTTTGTATACCGCTTGTTTCAAGTGTTTTCGCAAGAACGCGCTCAAAAAATTCGAGATATCTGATATTTATTTTTGAGTCAACATGTCATGTATTCTTTTATGGGCAACTTATAGAGCCCGATACACGTGTTGCGGTCTTGACAGACTCATCAGTCGGACAGTACCCTTCGGCTTAGTCAATCCTCTCGGGTGTGTCCATCTCCCTACGTAGAGTAGGCGACGACGTACGATTTACACGTGCCGTCAAGTGAAATAAATCACTGAACCGGCAGTGTTTTACAATCGATTGCTCTTGGCTAAGCTTTTTATACTTTATACACATTGGATCACTAATGGCTCGACGCATTTTTTGTGGCTAGCGGTGGTCTGATCGGCTTCTAATTTTTCGCTAGAAGTGGTGTGAATTGCGATACACTCATGCCGCTTAACCTACCACTTTGCCTACGTGCCGGTTCGCCTTTCTCATTGGAAACACAGGGACGGTGGTTATCGTATCATGATCTATACGAATAGAACGAGTGCAGTCTCATCAGATAACCCCAAGCCTCTATTATGGTCTTATAAACGCTACACGCTAAGGAAAATAGCTTTCTGATATAACGGATGGTGGGATGGATCTCTTTAATAAGAAGTTGACTTTAAACGAAAAGTGTTGCTAAAAAATTGTGCTGTAAAAACAACGAAAAAAACAGCTGTTTATGCTGGTAGAACTGTTTGTTAAGAGTAGATGATAATGTGAATTTATAATCGTACTATGTAAATGCGCGTATAGCGCAGTGGTCAGAAGTGCTCTACAACATATGTGTGTCGCTCTATAGATGATCGATGGATCGATTCCGCGCTTAAGGCTTAGTAAACTTTCCATTTTCCCAGGATTCGTGAAATAATACCAAACTTGTTTGAGAAATAGCAGCACTGACTTCACACATCAACAGGCCACCATGAGTCACTGTAAAGGCCAAATGTGCATTCGATAACCTTTGACGATTCTTCAGAAAGTTGAATGTATGACGTCTCCCACGCATTGATCAGCGCCAAGAGCTTTGCCTTTCGTTATCTCTTTACTGATTATGTAAAACAAGAAGTGAAGTGTGTAGGGTGGTGACCTCAATGGGACTCGTTTCCAGCATAAGCAAATCTTTTTCACCACAATGGATGAAGCATTCCGATTGGCTTCTTTTAGAGCAGTTTTCATTTCAATTCTGGTTTCGAAGCAACGAATCACAACTATGAGACTTGTCACACCAGCGCCAATGCGCAAATCCAAACGGCAATTCCAATTCTGTCTTTTTCATACGTTAAAACTGGTTTCACTACAAAGTCAAGATTCATGATTCTTGTCAGTGTAAACAAAGTTCACAATATAATTTTATTCTACGAAGCGATTATGTGATCTCAGACCTATGAATCATGCCCATGCTAGGAATTCTCAGGCACTACGTCGATTCAGGTCGAATGCTATCGCAATGAATTACGGAGAGGTAACCTCTGACCTAGAGCGACAATTGCACCTGTCCTACAATGCCATATAAGATGTCATCGATTGGTTGAGTTGAGGATTCACCGTCTAACAATGCGGTTTTCAATTCTTTAGAATTTTTACAGCCTATGCACTAGTGGCGTTGAAGGTTTGAGGGAAACTGCACAGACTCTTTCCACAAACAATTAGAGACGCAGTGCACTACTCACGTGGTCACCGGCTCGATTTCGTCGGAATCAACTGAAATCGCCATCCTTCAATCGGTAAAACGCTGCCATACCTGCCCGGTAAATCTCCTCAATTCACAAAGCCTGATGACTGGTGTCGATGAAGATTGGAGAATATTCAACTCAACTTTGTGGGGGTATCAGAGAAAAATGAAAGCATACGGGAGCCCTTTGCGCATAACGATGCAAAATAACAAAGAAAGACAGAGAGCGATGAGATTCGCACATCATGTAAGGTTGAGTAGCCTAAAATAAAAATTGAAAAGAACAACTGCGAGCATTCAAATCGAATTGAAGAGGGAACCATGACATCCTTCACAATCATCGCCGACTTATTGTAAGCATGAAACCATGACGAAACCAGAGCATATCACTTTAAAGAGTTTTAAAAGTTCTGCAGTTGAGCCCTCATCTTGAGAATTTTTAGCCCACGCCTAGAACATCAGGACTGGCACGGAACAATGTCTAAAGAGTTTCCTTATAGAGTACTTCCACTAAGTCGATATGAGTATTTCAGTAGAGCGAAGCCCGGTGAACTATGCCAGATATTCGTCAGCCCAAAGTTTTGCTCAAATGCCGAAGTGCTGGAAATAAACACAGAACTAAACCATAATCTTGAACAAGAGAGTTATGTTGCATAAAAGGTGTAATTCGGCTGCGTAACTCAAAGTGGGATGCTAAAACCACCTACAGAGAACATTTCGCGATTTATTTCTTTTCACGATTCTCAAAAAGAAGCTATTTCTAAGAATATCGATGAGAAAAACGTTTGATAGACTAATTTTCTTGACGACACTGCAGAAAGTGAAAACAGCGCCCGTATTTGAATGATTTTTCAGCTAAGCGATAAAAAAGATCGAAAGGTGACAGCACCAAAAAAATCTAAAAAAGCTGGAAAACATTGTCGAATATCTCAAATCACATTGATCAGCCCCTAACCCAGGATGATGCATCCACTATTCTAAAATGGGCATTACGCTATCCACGATTTCCATTTTAATTCGCCTTCATATTCCTCAAACATAGATATACCGTCCCGACGGTTATCCGTTTTGAATTCAGAATTTCGAAATGCTACAACTACAGAACCTTATAATATAAGACCCAAACATCTGGCGATCATGAAGTCAGTGACCATCTACAGAATTTCCTTCTATTCCCACACATTATTGTTCAGAAGCACATCTCGCTCTGTCAGAAGAAAACTACTAAATCGTAATTGGCAATTACTGCTCAGTCTCACTTTTGCCTGGAATTGCGAAGTCAATTTACTTTCGACAACAAAAGCAAACATTCGCTAGACAAAGTACAACCTTGCCAACAAGTAGAATACCGTAAACACCTTGATATGAGCTATTCAGCATCTTGTAATTGCGGTAAAAACGCGACAACACAAGTAGTGAATGCAGTATAGAGAGAATAATGTAGATTAACCCATCGTTCATGTGAAAGAGAATTTGGAGCTCGCATAAGTGGATGGGCGGAGGTCTGCACTCATAGCGCATTCGAAACGACAAGACTAGCAGGATTATAGAGATGATGCGTCTCCATGAGAACATAAAAAATGAGCAACAGCCATAGATTGTCAGCTCCTTAGGACTACCAAATGTGCAAGAGAACCCAGTGTTGATATATATTCGCCAAGACCTAAGATCAAAATTTGTAATGCCCCTGGACAGGTTCACTCAATGTGTAGATTCGGTGAGCGACGACAACTAATGGAAATCTTTGCTCTTCTGGATTTGCTCTGAAGCGGGTGTGATAGCTTATGAAATCTACATAACTCGCAAGACGATCGAAGACAAAAAAGGTTACAAACTGAAGATTGAAAAGTAAGATATTCACTATGTGGAGTGCCGTGCAAAAACGTTTGCATAAGCCGGGATTCAAACCCAGATCTCACTCTTTGCGGGAGCGTATGCTAACCGTTGCACTACCGACGCTCGTTTTGTACAGCACTCTTATTTATGCTATAACGCGTTGTCTGCCAACAGCCAACCGTCGACGGTCTGACGGGGCAGCCGCTATCGGCATTGAACCCACTTGTGTTGACAGACATTGGATATCGGTTAGCATACGCTCCCGGAAAGAGTGAGATCTAGGTTCGAATCCCGGCTGACGCAGACGTTTTTGCACAGCACTCCACATACTGGGTTTACTATAACATCATACCACTGCAAGTGGCAGTCAAAATAGAAAGAATTTGGACTAAGATATTCACTGTTTTCCTGATAAGTAATTGCGAGATTGCTAATGAGATTTCCACAACAATAGTGATTTACATTTCGCTGTTAGATCAAAAGTAATTCAAAAGATCAACTGTTTTTGAAACCCCCAAAAAACATTCAATATAATTCCAAAAAGAATGATTTAAGCTCAAAAAGGGGTTGGTACGCCCAGGGTCATACACCGGTGTTTCGGAGGTTCGTCCTCCTCATCAGTGACCCCCGCCCCACATTCAGCCCTGCATTGTTTTGATCTAACAGCAAAAATCTATCGACTGAGAGGTGGTGATGGTACAGTGTCACAGTACACTGTGCCATCACCACATACGCCTCCCTCCTTGCTTCAATGCAGGGCTGAATGTGGGGCGGGGGTCACTGATGAGGAGGACGAACCTCCGAAACACCGGTGTATGACCCTGGGCGTACCAACCCCTTTTTGAGCTTAAATCATTCTTTTTTGGATTTACATTTCGGTTGTGTCGTTTTTTTCAGAGAGCGGAAAGGTTAAACTGACATGCAGCTCTATTGTTTAATCAATATCCTAACTTATGGCGAAAAATAACTTGATACATAAATTCTATACCGCACAGTAAACAATCTTTTAAACAGTCACTGTTTCGTTTCTCTCAAATCTACCAATTATCTACTAGAGACCACCTCCACAGTGTTTTGCATAGAAAGTGCTTCTGATTCAGGCCAGAATACTAGCTTGATCTATGGCACAAAGCCATGAGTGCTGACTAGACCCTCCTACGCCGCGATTCACATAAATTTGGCAAATTATCCAAAATCTCTCATTTTTCACGTACTATTACATATTACATGTGATGATGGTAGCTTCTACTTCAGAATGTTGCCCATTATTCTAAACTATAGTAAATTATGTAATTTTCTGTACCAAATGCATGCAAAATGGAATGTTCTGTTCGGGTTCAAGCCAACTAGCTTTTTTTTATATGTATGCGAAGTGTTCTCTTGACGTTATCGTCCGCATGATATGAAAAAGATTGGACGCGCTACAGCGAAAGTAACGCAGTTGCCACCGCTACCGTAATTACGTAATTTTGCGTCTCCTATAAGCAGCTGTATAATCGTTTAAGGACCAATTGGTGCCTTAGAAAATTGGATAGTATTTCAATCACTGCTAGCACACTGTCTACACCGGCCATTCCATAGTGTCCTTTAGTAGTTCGTTAATGATGGAGGACACGTTAGAAGGAACCTTGTTTTTGCTAGAGCTATCGTTTGACAATACTATTTCTTCAAACGTATCTCAAGGAGATACCTTTTCGTGATAATTAGCAATAGCTATATCCCAACCAAAATCAGGAATTCTTCTTTTTACTCTCTCATTATGTACATAATGGCTGCTATTCTAAACATGTGAAAGTTTTTGTGGGAAAAGTGAGGAAGTGTAAAGAAGCAAATCGCTTTTCCTTATTTGACCTTTGGTAGCATTCGGTGATGTGGTCACTTCTGAATAAGTTGAAGTGTGAGCTTTCGATAACAGAGACCAATCTTTGTCACCTTCTTTTTTCGATGATTGGTGGCAACCAGTTCTACATATCTGTCCAATCCTCTTATGTTAAGTAGATGAAAAAACAACCACCGATTTACCTACAGTGGCCGCTTACGGAACATCAACTCTAGACATAAAAATTATGGTAAAGAGTGGTGCACGTCTCAGTCCTAGTACCAGCCTTCTCATTTGTAAGGAAAATTTCCCATACCATCTGACAATTGAGCAATTTAGCTCTAAGGAGAGCCGTGAGCTGTTCAATCAACAGACCATGCGTGTTTTCTGCTCTTGTGTGCTTCACAAGGAATTTGTGGATAGTCTGTTTAGTGTAGTGATTCGAAATGCTCGTATACGCAGGTGTAACGTCGAGAAAGTCCACCACATATTGTGGCTCTTGGGAGGTGCATTAGCGGACGATCCAGAAATAGCTGTTTATCATATGAGTTGGGATGTTTGAGTAACAGGACAAGATAAGATTTACCAACCACATCATTCTAATCATTGATTCGTCTCTACAGTTGATGTTTTCCTTGAACAATGATGGGCCGACTGACACAAAATCATTGGTAAATGCTAACTCATGTTATGATGTGCTTTTTTATTGTTTTAATAAAAATATGTAAGGCAGGACATTCTGTTAGTAAGACAGAACGAAATTATTTCACTCTCGAATCGCTCTCGAACACGAGTGATATAGTTGCTGAAGTCTGCATAACAGGAAAAATCAATGGCAAGAGGAAAATCGAACTGAAGGTTGAAGAGTAAAGTCAAAAGAAGTGTTCCAGAAATTCTCTAACAACGGAAGTTTCAGAATTAGCCCCCAAAAACGTAATAACTTCAGAAGCTCGTTGACAAGAGAAACTTCCTATTGATGACCGTTAAATTAAAGAATAATTTCAAAAACTCAATGCAACGGTGTGATAAGTGTTTGCTAACATTTGAGCACAATGAAAGGCGGTGAGCAAGCAATAAAAAAACCAGACAGATAGCAACATAGAACGTATACAAAGTTTTCATAACAGTCGTATCTACGAACAAGACAAGAAAGTAAAACTCGATGAACACAAGGGTGTCGGATGACAAGAGAAGAATAATAACGGATTAACAACAACAACATCCATCAATATTCAAGACTCTAAAGATACAGGAGTAATTCTCGCGACAATTGGTGCAAGGTCGTTTACCCAGCGAATATCTTTACGTAAGGAGCGCGAGAACTTAAGAGGATCAAAATTCTCACATGTGGCTGCACATCCAAACAACACCTGAAACCAAAATGCAAGTCAAACAAACATCCGATCTCCTTTCGTTCAAGAAACTGAGAAGCATATGATGACAAGTTGCCCAAGAAATCCACTTGAAGATGCTTCCCACGTGACTTCTGACAGTGTGTGAGAAATTCGTTGAAAAGCAAAAAGACAGATATTAAAGTCATGTCGCCATTTTTTCCAACAAACGAAACTGGACACAACTTCACTGAAACGTCTGCCCTTGGCATCACTATCATCTATACTATTACGCTGGTGGACTAATTTCAGGCGTTTTTGCTCGCTTATAGACTCATGTCTTATAAAAAATTTCTGTAAATCAATCACCTCATTCACATCTTCGTTAGAGTGTAAATGGTACAAAGCTGGAAAATGAACAGCGATCGAATGCCTTGCCTTTGAAGCCACTTCCTCATCCCTTGTAACCATATTAAGCGCAACCATTCCTTGAAAATAAGAACCTCTGACCTATTAAGTATATACTCTCATTTCCTATTACAATACATTTTCGTGTTAAGTGCATGCTATTTGGTACTCTCACGTTACTTCCGTCGTATTAGGAAAGTGTTTTATCAGAGCCATCTGCATTGATGTACAGGGCCATTGTCAGCAATGATTCTATGATGGCCACAGATATCTCTGAGCTAATAATATTAGTGATTTCACTCAGGATATTCCGAATACATAGTACGGCTACCTATTTCGAAACAGAATCTAAAGAATACTTTTTAACTGAGAATCCGTTTCTTTTCAGCTCTTCAAGCCTTCTAAGCTTCAATCATTCATTGAACTATATTTACACGGTGTATTATCTATCTCAAAAAATTCACTCAGTCCATATAGCAAACCTCCCAAGAGAGCTTTGCTATCTTTTCTGGAACTACATAATTTAGGCAACGCAGATGGTCCATGACCTTAGAGAGCAAATGGCATCGCAGAGGTTCGAGGACCTTAGACAGAAAATGGTCCTAATGGAGAAGGCGGCACCCGGCTGCCGCCAACCTCAACAGTCAGTTCAATTGCCGGACATCATCCGAACGGTCCTCTCACATCACCCAGACCACCTCACGTCAATTCATTATCGATACATTATTGCTCTCTTCACACAGTCTCGTTGTCGTGTGTCTGTTTGCTATCATGAGGCTGTGTTCATATATCTGTTAAATCAACTCAATAGAATTGTGAGTGGAACATAACGCTTCCGTGGCGGACCTAACTTACTTAGGCTATGCTTGGCTCACTATCGCGGTTAAGGGATTCTGCCCATATATATATTCAGTAGTGACCCCACTGCTATCCTAATGCACTCACCCACTAAATGCCGCCGCCTAGTCATGCTCCGTCAATAACAACATTCATGGTATCGTCACATGACGATACATCTCATCGCAATCATGTACTTAAAGGACAAAGCCCTCGGCGTTGATCAATCTCTGAGGGACGCGCCATGCATTCGACTTCAATTTTTAACTTTGTTTGAGGTGAATGAATGTATAACTGGCCTTTACAATGACTCGCGGTGGCCTACCGCTGAACCGTAGGGTGCTTATCCACCCAGACAAGTCTGAGACCAGTCTGGTACCAATTTACCGACCCCGGAGGGATGGATGGCTTGGTGAGCCATGAGCGTGAGATCACACCATTGACCTCGTGTGCGACGCAGAGCACCTCTAACCACTGCGCCACATGCGCTCTAATCATGCTCATAATATTATTATATTATTATAGTGATATATGTACATTATAGGCTGTTTGGACCTACCATATTAAATGGTGCTACTAAGCTGTTTGGCATCACACCAAATTTGGTTCCAGCCCATTGTTAGGTATGACCCATAGAAAGGATTTGAACCTGGTACTCTTGTCCGTTACAAAACACAAGTTGGCAAGACCCACCGATCACAGACTAAAGTTCAGGCCGCGGACCCGAAAGTGCAACGAGCTACTTCAAAGGGCAAAAGCCGCCGCAACTTGAATGTTCAACGCGTGACAGCACAAAGGTCAGTGCGCCGCTAAGGACAATCCAACCATCTTTGGACATCAATCGGATCACTGCCCGAGACTATCCAGGGACCATACAATAAAAACCACTGAACGTCCATCACAGTTCAAATCAAAAGCTCCTCTCTCATCGACAATCTTTATTCACCCTCTTCATAACGTTTTTTCGTTACTGATTAAATTGTCTGGTTTATTCTTTATAAATACACATATGCAAAAGTTAAATCTCAGTATCGTAATACTGATACTGTAGAAAACTCCCATTTGACGAGGCAGTACACAAGGAGATCAACTAATCTAGGTTCTTTTCCGTTACATGGCACAAGGTGAAGAATGCTGGACAAGAATTTTCACAAGGATGTCAGTCATCATTCCAAAGCTCAGAACTCTACAAAAAGACCCTTTTATAACGCTATAAAACTTAAGATAAAATTATGTTTCAAACCGGCGGCGTGTTTTTTTACTTTTACTTCGCTGAAAGCACGAAAAGCATATGAACGTTTAGAAATCTTGTAGTATCAGATTCATACGGTTTACTTGGACTTTCTTTCGAAGCGAAGAAACAATTTCTAGTTGAATAACAAAAACCGCACTTCACATGTGACCCGCAGATCGATCGATTGAGAGACGCCGCAAAAAATTCTAGGTCAGAAGACATCCCGAACGTAAATTAGTCGGTAAACACGAGCGCTGAATATGTCAAACTTGGTCTTATTTCCCTGCTATACAGCAGTGAAACGTCTTTCTACATAATAAGTATAGCCTTGGAATCGTTGAATCTTATGCTATCAAATGATTACTATGGGGAAGATCTTGCCCTGCAAGAAATGCACGCTTGTCAAACACAAATGTTTTCCTTTCGCTGAAGCGTCATAAAAAAAACTTTTTCAACAGACGTCTACGTAGCGCACTAGCTAAATATTTAAGTTTTCGTTTGATTACTAACACCCTCGAAAAAGTCCTTGCCCAGCAAGAGGGATCATTTCTTCATCCCGTACCCTCTAACGGAAAAGTACCCTAATCTATATAAACCATTACTGCATGAGAAATAAGAATGATATTTTCACTCAAATGTTTCGAAGACGATTACAACTGAATGTCCAACGTTGAGTTTGAGAACATACCATCCTTTTTAGTAGAATTCCTCATGTTACTCAGAACGGAATCAGTAAGAAAAACAGCAGGAGGGCAACTGAGGCCAGATTCATGAACAGGACCAGCCAAATCCACAAATAGCACGTCCAGCTTATCATCATCTTCTAAAAAATGAACCTACTTGACATCAATATTGTAGTACTCAACCTCGTTCAAGAAAACAAAATTGTTGGTCCGCTATCGACCAATCTTTTACGACCCGCTCAAAACGAAATAATCTGATCAGGATATGACTTGTTTTGAGCCGATAGGTCTAGTGCTATAAAGGCGCCTATTTCGTCCTATTGAAACTCATCTGTAGCACACTCCCTCGGTTCCGTCGATCCCTTGAGGCTAAATATAGCACTATTATGATATAGCACAATATATATATAGCACTAGACCTATCGGCTCAAAACAAGTCATATTCTTATCAGATTAATTCGCTTTAAGCTGGTCTGTAAAAGAGCGGTCGATAGCAGAGGTATGACTCATTATAAAAGCCGCGAGCTCGACTGCCGGTCACCACAACGTCAGGTACTACCATCATCCGACTTGGGGTGATTATTTTTTACTCGGCGTCGATTCCTTTAAAGGACTATTTAGCATCAAGGGATCGACGAAACCGAGGGAGGGTGCTATCGATGAGTCCCAATAGGACAAAATAGGCACCAGTACCGAACCTATCGGCTCAAAACAAGTCATATCCTTATTAAAATTGTTGGTGAAATGAAGAAGTTAACAAAAGTAGTTTGTATCTAAAAATTATTAAAACTTCGAATACCGATATTCTCGCTTTACTTTTTTCTTACTCTAATTCTACTGAGTATTTCATTAATTTATGTGTCGATAAAAAAGATTTAATTAGCCACCAACTCTACGATATATAGTGTGTTTGAGTCCGTGTTGGCTATTTTACTAGAATGTTGGATAGGTCGTAATCACGATTATAAAACGGTTTTTATCAACAGAATTCCTATTTGAATATTCGTATCATTGACAAATCCGCCGTTTTTACTGATCTCTGTCGCTAACAACCAATAGAAATGATTGTCGCATAGCTAAGAATATGAATGGTGATAGTAATTATTCCTACATTATAAGTTTCACTTGACAATGTGTACCACTCATATGGTAATATGGCAGAGTCGACGTGGATAGGAATAGAACGTTGGATTCCCAATGTATTAAATGTGTAAATCAATATTCAAGCTAGAACACTGGAACAAATTACTCAGTCGATCAGATCACTGTGAATTCACCAGTGAGATTAATGACAACTTCTGTGTAGTTTTTTAGAGACCTAAGGAAAAGTTGGTTGTCCATGAACAATGATTTTCGTTTAATTTGCATTATTTTTTCATGCTTTTTTACAGTTATTTCTGATACATACATATAAATATATGTCTTTATAAACTAATATTTTTTATTCCTATTAAATTTCATTATATTTGAGCGTATCGTCCGTTTTACTGTTATTTCCTAGTATGGTAACAATTACAAAAGCACAAAGAATAGTTACTTTTATCTGACAATAGGTGGTTTTTTTGATTTCTCCTAAACTACACGGACTTCAATCTCCACTGGATTTTAAAAGTACACTGCCTGACGGACTACTGCCTCGTTTTGTCAAACTACGATTTACCAATAGAATAATCGACATGCTTCTAGAACAGAAGACTAACAGGAAGTTGATATTGAAGATATTGATTCGGCTGACTTTAGGTGTCGTCGTTTTCTACAGAGCCGAATCCTAATCAGTGATCCGCAGGTGGTTGTCCAACCTAGATTTTGAGCAGAAAAGAATGTAAAATTTCATTTGGGTCAACATAGTCTACAACAGATGATTTTTGTTGACCTATGCTAGAGTTTTATTAAATATATAAGAATTTGGTCAGTGCGAGTTGGTGGCATTCTTGCTCTTGTATCTGCAAAATGATGTTTCCCGGATGTTCCTAGATGTCCAGCCGCAATATGTGGAATTATATGTCTCCAAGAGCGTTAATCAAAGTGAAAAAGAGCTTGAAAATTTCGTCCAAGGGTCCATCAATAAAAATAGCGAATTCCAAATCTAGTATAAATAACTTCACCTTTTGAGATGCAAAATGCTGAAATACATACTAGAACATCTTAAATTTTCACTTATCCACACTTATTCACTTTATTAAGTAAAGTAGACTTCTATTAATTTACATTTTTCATAAAATTTGAGTAATTCAGTCTTTAGCACATTTCCGTTTGGTAACACAGATTTCTAAGCCTTTAACTTTCACTGGACAAGAACTCTTCATAAAGGGTGTGGATAATCATTCAAAAGCATGAACCTGTGGCTAGCACGGCACGTGCTCATTTTCCAAAAACACCTATTTATAACACTTCAGCGCAAGGAAAACATTTATGTTTCACATGAGCATATTTCTCGTAGTACAGAACCTTCCTTAGATTATTAGTAATCACTCGATAACGTAAGATTCAACGATTCCAACGCTGCGCTTGATATGCGAAGATCTCTTCTCTGCAATGTAGCAGAGGAAATGAGATTGGTTCACACACGCGACCATGTGCCCTGGCCAACTCACGGGCTGCGGTGAAGTGCGATTTTTGTTTACTGATTAAGAACTGTTTCACCGCTTTGGAGGAGAAACTCCAGATTAAACGCCTGAGTCTGATACTAAAAGATTTGCTCTACCTGTTCATGTTCTTTTCGTGCCTCCAGGGAAGTGATAGTTGAATTGCGCGGTCGATATAAAACATAATTGTATTTTGAATTTAACAGCATTCTAAGACAAACTTTTCGAAAAATCGGCCTCCTATCGTGCTAGCCAGAAATTTAAGCTTCCGAATAATTACCAGTTCCCTTTATGGAAGGTTCTTGCCGGGCGAAAGGGATAGGCTTAGCAATCTGTGCTACCAAAGGGAAATGAACCCTGTTTTGATATCATTCTCCGCGAAAAATATATAGTTTCCGAAAAAAGAGATGTATAAAAAAAACTGACGTTTTCGCACAGCATGTTCAAGGTAAGCAAGAGCATCTGTCACATCGATATTGATGCGAGGATCTTTTTCGGGTAGAGCGAACCACTGCACAGCCACTTTCACAATATCTGGATCTAGCTCGATACCATCGATGTGGGCCTTAGAGTAATAAACTCAGGCGCTTGATCAAAATCCAACAAAATAACTATAAAAGGAAACGAAAGAAACCTTCTTGAAATGACGAAGCAAAAATGAGGCCAGTACTCCACCACCAAGTCCAAGAATAGCGAACTAAAATTTGTGAATGTAAAGGTAGATCTAAAGTTATCAAGTGAAAAGAATTGAGACGTTCTTAATAACCCTAAGAGGTATCAACGAAGGATCAGCTAGAGGATTTCTTGGCATGATCGACAGGCCAGCGAGCATAAGCGAGTGGTGGTCGCAACTCAATGAATCCAGGTTGACGGTCTTCTTTCCACCTTTTCCGGCTGAAATTTTTTTCTCTGTCAAAGCAACACTATCAAAGTCAATAGCTATTAAATAACTAATACATCAAATGTTTCTCCCTGACAAATGACAAGTTTTGCGCGTTCGAAACCTTACATCTCGGGATAATAAGTAAATAATTTTAGAAAAAATAACATTTAGTGAAGCATTCTGTGTTGACTTATTGTTCAGGAATGCATTATATATCCGAATTTATTAGGAATCGTAGGTGTTTCAGGAATTCACTTGTCGAAAAATAACTAGTGGCACTCTATGAGTGTATCGCTTTACAGTTTTTTATCTATAGAAGTGTGGTACAAACTCCCCAAGCACTCAAGGGAGAGGGACTTCATTTTCCACAAGAGCGGACCGAATCAAAGACCATACACCCACTATGGGACACAGGACAAAAGCCATTTCGGTACACCAACCGCCCTTCCCGTAAGGATAAAATGAAAACTTCACAAAGATTACATATGAGATACGCCTCAGACTGCACAACATGACTGCTAGACAGGAAAATAAGTCGCCGATACTCTTGGCCTTCGGATATTACATCTTCAACCACCCAATCTCCATTTAATGATGAATTTCCACATGCACATGGTGTCCGCGCATCCACATCTCCACAGGAGAGGAAATCGATCTAAATAAGAAATAACTTTGAAGGATAAGATCAAAAGGCAGGCACCGGATGTTAAACGAACCAAACCAGAATTTTTTCGAGGATCAAATCTGGTAGCAAATGGACTGAGTTCGTTCTGCACTTGCTCAAGAGAAGAATAATTTTGACTCCGCGATAACGTCACGACTACTAAGCGATCCTGCAATTTTCATTCTCAATTCCATCTCATTAGCATTATCCTGTGGTGGTCACCTTTCCAGTTTGATCGCGTAATGCACTACGTCCTTTTTCAGATGAGAATAGCCATTCATTCTCCCTAAACATGAAATGATCTACAAAAAATTAAAACAACAAGCATTATTGACCTTAATGATCCTACGTGGAATTCTTTGCCCAAAAGACCAAAGCAAAAATTGGGTGCAAATTAGATTGGATATGGACACATAGAGTCTGACCCTTAAATCCGTGTGGCTGACGCATCTACTTACATCTACTTTTTCCCAGAACTCACTATGAGTCGATATCAACTCATGCCAACGCAAAATGCTGTAGCAAATAATTACGCCCGTCTGTCTACTGAGCTTTTGATGACTTTGTGCTTTTAAAATCCTCTAAGTTCCTTTATGTATTCTCTTACACTGTTGAAGCATTTTTAACTCCTAAACACGACGAAAAAAAGGAGTGACTAAGCTAACTCCAAAAAAAGACGCATCACTGGGACTGGAAATAACGTTTACTAGTCAAACATCATTTTTACATAGTTAATTGATAATACAGGAGTGTCGTGGCAGCACAGTGGTTAGTGATGCAGTGTATCAGGAAGCAAGGCCATAGGCAAACGCTATTTCGACCCTTTCCGCAAAACTCTTCCAAGGGATCAACTGAACACCTAGGAACACCTTAATCGGATTACCTCCAAGACTGCAAGGAGATTGTCCTGGCCAACACTCTATGACATTCATAAAGAAGACATGATTCTTAACCATTTCGTGCTAACGTGTTACATTTTGTGGCACGCCGAGCGACGTCACTCAGCTACTGTAATGACGGCGTAGCATGCCCGCGAATTTGGATTGGCGCATGTTGCAATGGTTTTGAGAGAATTGAAGTAGCAAATTGAGGTTCTGAGGAGACATCAATATCATGAAATGATGGATTATCATTTAAGAGATTTCTATAGGGATGCTTCTAGCAAAACAACGTCCAGTAATGAAAAACCCTATATTTTACTGAGAAAACCACATCCTTCTGGAAACAAACATTCCTCCAACTGTTTTATAACGTTGTCTTTTCTTAGCCTATGTTTTTTTGGTCAACCGATAGCCTGAGAAATGTCGATTTAGACATTAAGCTTGGTTTGTGAAAGGACCTTCATATTACGTTTCACTAACGGAAAAAGGATAAGGTTTTGCAATAGAAGTTGATTTCTTTCAACTTCACAACGGATTCTTTAGTGTTATTAGTGAACTCTCAATTCCAGGCAATTTCTTCGCTATGGAAAGATATGCCCGATAATGACTTTTTTGAGCCACGCATGTGGTCTGTTATAGAGCAACTAACAATCTCGATACACGTGTTTCGATCTTGACAGTCTCACCAGTCGGGCGGTACTCTTCATCTTTCTCACTTCTCACAAACACTCGAAACTAAAATTACAATATATTAACGATACCATCTAGAGCAATAGAGTGTACAACACTGCCCATTTAGTGACACTTTCACATAGTGGAACGTGGAAAATGTTCGTCTTTTCCAACTCTATGAGGGGATGGGTTCTCCCGAGAGGATTGGCTAAAAGAAAGACGAAAGGTACCGTTTCACTGATGAGACTGTCAAGGTCGAAACACGTGTATCAGGCTCCAGAAATTACCCGATAACATATTACATGCGTGGCTCAAAAAAAACCTTTATCACGTATATCGAAATTTTAGCGTGGTCCTAAGAGAACACTCGGAACGAAGGTATAAAAATACGCACAGTTACTGAAAACTCCGATTTTTCATTACGAATCGCATGGAATGCAGTCGTATTTTGTGGAAGCACATGCGTTTTCCTGGCTTTTTCCTGGGAAGGAGCTTTCTCACTAGACTAAGTAGTCATTCAATAACTCGAAAACTGGAGTTATAGTGCTGGATTTAATTTATGGGAAGACTTCCATATTACGTTCTAGTAACGAAATGAAGACAACGTTTTGCTTTCCAAGCGCGTTGTTTCAACTTCATAGCGGATTTTCTGGTATTATATTTATGAAATTTTGATTCCTACAAAAATTCGTCCCTATAAAAAGACAGGTAGATCGTTTTTGGGAGAGCTTTTTTACACATGTTTCTCTCGATAAATAACGTTATTTTAGAATAGTAGACAACAAAAATAATCACATTCATAGAACAACAGCAATAAATTGTTCTACAAAGCTATAAAAATTCCAGCTCGTGAAGTGAACTGATAATTCAAAAATCATTAAAGTTGTCAGTGAGGAGATATCGCATGTCGTGAGCATCACCTTCCTTAACAAACTATTAATTTCTAATACTCAAACACTGTGACAACTTCTGGCTATTGTGTGAATTAAAGGAGATTGAAGCTGAAAAGTTTATATGAGATCAAAACTCAAAAGTTCATATTGTGCTATTCAATTACAGAAGTACAGAATGATAACATACTAGACTGTTTGACTATTTATTCATTTGCGGCCATGAGTAAAGGTGAACTGTTGCTGACATAAGAAACAAAGGACAAACATAATTGAAATATGAACAAATACAAATAAAATATTGCACCTCTATCGAATGTTTTATCAAGACCACGCTCAAATTTCAACAGATCTCTTCATTATTATGTGAGCGAATATGTCATGTGGTCTGGTACTGAGCTCTTGTACAGTCCTATTCACGTGTTTCAACTTTACAAACTCGTCAGTCGGCTCAAATAATAACAAAGACATCTATTGAAATTCGAGCCTGGTCTTAATAAAACACTCGGGTTAAAGGTATAATATGACAAATCTTCCAGCCACAGAGCAACAGAATATAGAACAGTGTGGGTTCGGTGATATTTTCACTTGACTTACACTGTGAAGCGTTCGTCCTCGATACCTCTTAGTGTAGGGACTGAAGCAACCACAGAGGATCGGCTAAAAAGACTAAAGGACGACAGGTTCTGCCCGACTGACGAGGCTATAAGGTCGAAACACGTGTATCGGGCTGTACAAGAGTCCATTACCAGGCCACATGACATGTTGGCTCAAATAACAATGAAGAGATCTATACCAATAAAATAGTATAGAAATGCTCAGTAATAATTTGAAGTACTACTTTTACGTGAGCATACGGTCTTTAACTTAAAAACTCAAGGCTGTAAAGAAAACTGGCGTTGCTTCCAGGTTGGGTTGGTGGTGAATGATAGTTGAGTATAAGTGAATATTTAAAAGTATTATCCATAAGACAGTGGAACAAAGCCTCTTCTGCGACTCCATGGAAGGGTCAAGAATCAAAGTACACTATTAATAAAAAGTTACTCTAAATAATCAATGCTGTGGCATCGCATGAAATGTGCAGTGTCAATTTTTTACGAAAATTATTGTTTTGCGATGGTTTCGGCATGTTTCAACAAAAATAGTCTTATGAGGTATCTCTCATGATATTCTACCATTTACTGATCATAAATCCCCTCTAGCAACGATGAAAGTCCGAATTCATAACGAAACTATAGCATTGTGAAATTAAGTGCTTTATCCGTAAGGTCGTGCATCGCACGCGAGGTCAATGGTTCTATCTCGCGCTTATGGCCCACCAAGCCATCCATCCCTCCGGGGTCGGTAAATTGGTACCAGACTGGTCTCGGATTTGTCTGCGAGGATAAGCAGCACTGACTCGGTTCAGCGGGAGGCCACCGAGAGTCATTGTAAATGCCAGATTTGCATTCAATCACCTCAAACGAAGTTAGAAATTGAAGACGAATGCATGGCGCATCCCTCAGGTATTAAAACGCCGAAAGCTTTATCTTTTTGTCTTTTTATCCACAAGATCGGCCTCGCCAACTGCCGTGCGAGCGACCAGCGCGACGTCGCTTCCTATCAACGGCCGGCGTGAAAGAGTTAAGCAACGACCGAGGCATCACGTGTCGTGTTCAAAGACCTCTGTGAAGGAAGAACGTGAGGAAACGAATAGAAATAATGATAGATAATGCACGAAAATGGTTTCTCCGCAATACTGGCTAATTTTTAGACAATTAAAGTACTTGAGAAGTTAAGAACTTAATTGACTTTTTTCTCCCGCTCAAAGACTACGTTAAACCTTCCTGAATAGTTGTTTCCATTTGGTTCTCTTTGCAATTTGAATCATAAAACTAAAATTGAGTTTAAAATCTCTGAATCTCACGCAACCGGCGCGCCAGTACACTACAACTATGCATTTTTGAAAACCATTGCTCTTTGCTGGAGAAAAAGTCTTATTTGGCCAATTACTTCGGTGTATGAAGTACAAGTTCACTGAAAACTATGTTGTGCTCCAAAATGCAGAACTAAATAATACTAGAACGAGAGAATTTGCATCGAGTTGAAAAAGTGTGCAGAAGTACTGATTTTTTCTTCGATCCTCAAAGCATCAAGGATCAAACTAAGATTGCCGTGTTGAAACCGCAGACAGCTTTCCATGCCCCCCCCCCTCTACACAACCCGTAGATTAGCCAAAGAACAAATACCCGCTGATGTGAATCATGTTATTTTCTCTACTAGACTGTAGTGAAACGGTCTTTCCAGAGATTAAGCATGAACATCTGTATCCTGCGAGGAAAAGGCGTGTTGAAACAAAAATGTTCTTCGGATCTTTTCTAAATCCTGCCGCATTTGGGCTTAGGCTTGGGGCTAATTGATATTGATTTTGACTTATACGTTCAGATAGTAAGAATAGAGACATTTGACAACAGCATGCGGTAGGATTCTAGAAAAGGATGTTTAGAAATGCAGCGCCACTTGAGGCCCTTGGAAAAATGTATTTTTTGCTTTTGCAAAACGTTTCTACAGTTCATCGATAGCTAAAATCAAGTGAGTTTCAATGGCATGTTTGATTTCTCAGATAGCTTATTTTTGGCGCCGTACCAATCAAAACAGATGTTGTTTCTCATTCAAAGACTTCTCACTAGATAAAAGTTTTGTTGTAAAGAGCTTTTAATCGTTAGAGAAAATCTTTCCGATTGTAATGGTACATTTAGCTTTCAGGAAGGACTTCTTTGAGCTCTGTAACGGCCGGAAGAACATTGGGTTTTACACTCAGTGAGCATTTCTAGCCGGCTAGGGTGTGTGTAGAAAGTTCTTTTTGAAGAGCAAACATTTTCTTGATCAGAAAGATCTGCTCTATTTATTGGTTAGAATTTTGTAAAAAAAACTATCTCATTTTGACTGGTACGGCGTTAAAAACAAGCAATATGAGAAGTAAAATAAACCTTTTCACTTGATTTGAGCTATCAGATGATCAAACATTCGTCAGATAACAGCAAAGAATACGCTTTTGCCGAAGGCCTCTAGTGGCGCCGCCATAATAGAGCAGTACCAAAAATGCGACAGGATTTTAGAAAAGATCCTGTTTTGCTTTTGCTCAAGCGTTATAAACAGACTTTTCCGCAAAGCGGCCACGTAGCGCACTAGCCAGAGATTTGAGCTTTCGGTTGATTACTGACATTCTTATAGAAATTTCCTGTTCAACGAAAGGGGTCGTTTCTTCATTTGTTTTCAAATAACCGAAAAGAACCAATGGGGAAACTTGAATATTATAAACATACATCCATAGAATCGTATGCAAACTTTCGACCCCAGTCAATACTTGAACTCGCGTTTCGCTTATACGTGGAGCATGTGATATCACTAAACCATCAAGGCGACTAACTGAGCGTGATGTTTGCAACACCACGACACTATGAGTTGGAAGAAAGACCGTTTCTGCGAGCTCAGTAATGATTGTTTAGCTATTCTACGAAGCAAAAATCTTCAAAATGGGTACAGTTATATCACAATTCACCTATGCATATCCCTTTAACACTTACTATAATTTTTTTATGAAAAGATTATGAGCTAGAGTGACCGATCAAATAGAAAGAGTTAAACAGGAAATCCTTCAATGGAGAAAATAAACGGCCACAAAGATGATGAGTCGATACCGACTCACGCTGGCTCAGTGTGCTTCATATATGAGTGTAAATTCTTTGATGATGAAGTTCAAGCATAATTGAAGTCAACTTTAGTACTTCGCACTTGAAAGCAGTTCAAGTTGTTCCAAAGGAAAATTACTGATAAAAAAACAAACCGTCCTAGAGGTACAATAAACACAGCATAGCTTCGGATTGTTTCCGCCTTGATATTATCAACAATATGGAAGCGATATCGAGGTCCCCGCTCAAGTCGACTTTCGATAGCAATAGAAGCTTGATGTTCTAGCCTCCTAAAATCTCAAGTGTCATAACGAAGCAATAAAACGCAAATTTGATTTATAAGGAAAATAAATTAAGATGATATCAAACTGAAAGGGAGTAACCTAGAACATAGATGTACAAATTGACTCAGTTCTTGCTCAGAAATGATGAGCGGCAGGAGATCCTCAGGATTACTAACCCTTTCAACGCGGTCACTTCCTTGGAGAAATAACTCGATGGGCTAGAAAAATTCAGAACATGTACGCATTTAGTTCGTGAAAATTATAACTACAAAAAAGTCGAAACAGCATCATACGGAGAAAACTAAAGCAATACGTTGTGAAAACTACTCAAATCCATAAAAACAACTCTCCAGATATCTAAGAGTATTGCATGGTACGCAAAATCTTCGACCTTAGCTGGGATTTGAACTAGTAATCCACCCATGGGAGTATGTGTTACCAATATTGCCACAAAGGCCTCTGCTTTTCACTCCTTCGATATCCTATCATGGTTGCCAGCAACCAACCGTTAAAGGGTTTGGATAGTTAATTTAGTTTATATCGAAGAGAGAGTGATGTAGCACGCCCCCCCCCCTTTCCCGGTAACGCAGATTTAAATGTTTTACATATCACTTAGTACTGTAGATGAATACTTATAACATCACACCACTGCTAAAAAGCAGTTAAAGTAAAGAATTAATTGTTTAGAATACTCTCCAGACACTGTCATTCATTGCTCTGATTTGTAGAACCTGTATATCCTCAGTTTTCGCACCGATGAAATATCCACTAAACAGAGTTAAGCAAATAAAGTGCTCAGTGAACATCGCTTTTCGGACGACCTCAATAGCATCCTACGAGCAGAGTTATTACTAAGATATTAAGGATTCGTAGTTAGGTGTCGAGCTGCACTTGAGTCAATCTGAATTACCTAACTAGATTACCTAGTGGAGAAGTCAGACTCTTCTGCAGTTTGAGCGATCTTTGAGGTGGGATGAACTTCCAGTTGAAATTCCAATACAACGCGGCTCGGTATCCAAAAACAGATCGTAATCTTGATGAGGGAACAAACCATTTATTGACCATAAGGATAGGAGGATAGGAAAATATTCGGCGTTGATCGATTCCTATGTGACAAACGATTAACCCGACTTCATCTAGCGTTATAGACGTGATTGGATGCATATTTGGACTATAGATGACTTGTAAAAGGTCTACCGATGTGTAAGTTTACTAAGTTCAGTCCTTCAGACTGATTTGATAGCAATAAGCTGACACCGATGGGATTTGGAGCTAGTTAGCACTTGAGACGCACTTAAGCCCAGGACCGTGTTGCCGTGAAAACATTCCAGAGGGTGAAAAGTGAAAACTGGTCGGAGACATCTCCTTGCAATCATGAAGATAGCTGAGCTCACCCTTTAAAAACCATGAGAATTATTTTGATGATCACCACGTGACGTCAAATCTCACCGAGTTACTGTAATTGCGGTGTCGCTTCTCGTGGGAAAGTAGGCAGGCGGCCAGACACGCAAGCACAGACGTGCACAGCCTCTTATCCGACCGCCACGCAAGTGCCGGGTACGAGGCCGCCTGCCTATCAACGCTGATTCTCAAAAGGCTAAAGCGTTCCCATCTGAAGTGGAAGACAGCGTGGGGAACGAGAGCGTCGAACTCAGCGCCTTGCTTTCTCATTAAGTGCCTCACTAACCACATGGCCAATGCCCTTTCAATAGTATGAAGTAGTTAAATTTATATGTTGTATTATTGGAAAATATACTCACCATAGAAACGTTCATAGAATTCCGAAGTTTGGTAGCCACAAATATAAACACTGGCATGGAGAAGCTCGAAGCGCGATTTTCGACTTCATGGACACGTAGTAGAAATCGGCGTCTATAATAGTACCAGTAAGAAAGGAAAGAACACTGAGTAATTTGCACTAAAGATACCTACGTATTGAGAAAGTGATCTACCCAGAACTTAACGATATGATGTTGCGCGAGTGTTACAACCAAATAACGTCCTACTATAAAAGAAGGCTGGGATAAATTCGAAATGAACTGATTGAGACAAGAGTTTTGGCTCACCTTCTTTTAATACCCGTTCAACTTCCCTAAACATCCGTCGAACAGATTCTGTTTGCTGTTCAGTTGCTTGAGGGGGTAGCAACGAGTCGAGTGTTCCTTTATCAATTACCACAGAAAAATCGTCATCACCAAAAGACAACTAGATCAAAAGACAAAGTGTCACTGAAAGAAGAGACTGAAGCAGTTAGCAACGTGAAGATACCAACCGAAGTAGCGTCGTCCGCCTTGAAGAGAAGTTCGGGTCGCTTACGATTGCGTGATCGCTGCTCCTCTATCACAGCTGAATCCGTGTCAATACTATGTATTGAACGAAATCCGTTATCATACATCTGCAATAGATGTCTTAAAACGACTAAGAGCCGAAATTTACGAATTAAAACTATGAAGACTATCGAGCAGTACGAAAACATGCGACACCATGCGGGAGTTGAACTCGCGCTTCATTCATTCCGAAAACGCGTGTTACCACTACACCATCAAGGGCATCGCTTTGCTGCCACACCTGGTTACCGGCAACTACGGCAATTTATATCGTAGAAAGAGTGACATCAAATCGGTGGCCTCGGGGGTTCAGTGGTAGCACGCGAACTCGGCACGTGTAAAACGCGGATCCAACTCCCGCCTGGACCACATGTTCTGTATACCACTCAATATTTATGGGTGTATATTTATGAAACCATACTATTGCTAAGAGCGCATGTGGCGCAGTGGTTAGAGGTGCTCTGCGTCGCACACGAGGTCAATGATTCGATCTCGCGCTCATGGCTCACCAAGCCATCCACCCCTCCAGGGTCGGTAAATTGGCACCAGACTGGTCTCAGACTTGTCTGAGAGGATAAGCAGCACTGACTCGGTTCAGCGGGAGGCCACCGCGAGTCATTGTAAAGGCCAGATATGCATTCAATCACCCCAAACGAAATTAGAAATTGAAGACGAATGCATGGCGCATCCCTCAGAGACTGATCAACGCCGAGAGCATTATCCTTTTCTTTACTATTGCTAAAAAGCAGTGAAAGCAAAAAGAAATTATATAGATCAAACTACAGGATTCAAAAACGGACCTCCTCAGCTAAACGTGAGTTACCACATCCAATCTGAAGTATTGTGTCCGTCGGTCTAAGATATTTCTCCAAAACTGAAGCCAAAATGTCATAATTCCCGTACCTGAAAACGAGCAACTAGTCCAAAGATAATATACTTTCTTAGTTTTACTGCTTTTAGCAGTTCCATAATGTTCTAGAAAACAACTAAGAATGCTGAGTGACAGGCAAAATTTTCGGGCCTTAGCGGGAGTTCACTTCACACATCACCCAAACCGGGGCGCGTGTTACCACAGTGCACTGTGACCACCAAACCAAACCCGTTGAGTTTTGGTGGCTGACGGCTACAATACGTTATATCGATCAAAGAGGCAAAGCGGTGCGCTTAGCTGTGTAGTGGTAGCACGCGCTCTCTGGTAGAGGTTAAACGCGGGTTGAACTCTCAACTGGGGTCCAGTGTTCTGCATACCATTCAGAAATTCCTAGATAGTTAAAAAGCTACCAGACGAAATATGAGGTGAAAAGACCAACCACTCAAACGGTGCTTTTCTTCTCTCAAAGAAATGCCTCCAAAATTTCGGATCTGTGAATTCACTGGTCGTCTTCGGTAGCAACGACATCGACTGACAGCTATGAGGGCTACTTAAAGAATTCCTAATCCTTTGGAGATCGTCTATCCACGGCCTCTGCATCTCTAACTAGCAACTCTAGACGGTCTGCTCCACCCCTCTTGCATCTCTAACCTAAAGCCCGCCATGTTTAGACGCAGCAGCCAGCATTCAACTCTAACAGTCCGCTCCGCTCCACCTACCCTGCATCTCTAACTCCCAGCGTTCCCTTATTAGACGTAGCAGCCAGCATTATTAAACGCAACAGCCTGCCATTGTTATACGCAGCACGCTGGAGGTGGGAGATGCTGAGGTGAAGCAGACCGTCCAGGGTTGTCAATTAGAGATGCAGAGGCCATGGTACCACGGTCCTGAAAGGGTCGAAGGTTTTCGTTGGATTGGTAAAATATTCAGCTATATAAAACTAAAATCATGAACAATTCGAAATGGAGAGAAGATTTATGTCCATCAATCAGAAGAAAACAATTCAAAAGCTTCCATAAACCTCGGCATAACTGACTGATATACGAAAATCGAGAAAGCTTATCTTGATTAGCTGACGCGAGGTTGGTAAACTAGTCGTAGTGATTCGGCTGACGTTTCGGCGACCCGCCTTCTTCAAAGACTGGGCGTATGAAGTATTAGTCTTTTCAAATTATTGTTTGGTTTCTGTCCTTCACAGCTATGTCTTTGTACATTCAAATAGACTGATACTACATACGCCAAGGCTTTGAAGAAGGCGGGTCGCCGAATCGTCAGCCGAATTACTACGACTACTTTACCAATCTCGCTCCAGCTAATAAAAATAAGTTTTCTCGATTTTCATATATCAAAAGAAAACAAGTCAATGGAAAGTACAAAGGCAAAGCTGTGAAGGACGGGAACCAAACAATAATTATCCTATTCCGATAGGTTTTCAAACGTAGAGATTTCTCCACCCAAATGAGTTAAACAAGAGCAGAAGGACAAAGAAATTACAGAGTACAGTTGCATCAGGTTCCTATCAATTTTGTACCTATTTACAAGCTTATAGTCAGTCATCTCACTAACAAAATAGCAAAGAAAGTAAACTACTCGAGATATGAAGCCACCCTTATCATGCACGAAAATGTAGAAGATACCCTAGTGAGTATGTTATAGACAGAAGTATTAATATTATAATAAGTGCTGGAAACAACAGAAATTGGAATGTGTCGACAAAGGCTCTAAAATTCGTCCTCACTCCATCCGTCTGTAATCGTATTCTTTCTCATCGAAGATGTCGAATCAACGATGTCCTGTCTTCCCTAAACCAGCGACCTACCGAGGATTTCAAAGTATTCCAAGTAAATTCAATATTTTTACTGCTTCCTAACACTAGTATGATGCTATGGGGGAGAGCGGCCGAGTGGCCAGTGATGCCCAGCGCGGCTTGACGAGGGGTTGATCTTTCTCCCTCCAACGGTCCCACGCAATCAATGACAAATGTTCTGGAGAATGCCCCATCCTGGTCATTTTCGAGATTTGAAGGAGACGTCTTTGACTAGTATTCGCAACGTTAGTGATGAAGACAAAATCTTATTGCAAACGAGGGGACGAGTCGGATGTTAGAAGTGCTGGTACCCGCATAGTGGAGAAACAAAGTTATAACACGGGTCAAATGAAGTGATAAAGGAAAGAAGGAAGGTGGTACGATATTATAAATATACATCCAAAACTATTGAGTGGCCCGCAAAAAATCGACTCCATGTGAGAATCGAACCCACGTTCCACATATAGGCACTAACGCGTGCCACCACTACACCACTGAGGCCACTACTTTGCTACAACTCTGTCTTCAATATAAACTAACGTACCTATCATTCTTATAGAATATACATGTATAAAAAGCTGTCAATTCAAATCAGTTTGAAGACGACGTGTGCTTACCAACCAAACCTGTTAAGGGTTGGTTGCTAACAGCTACAACAGGTTATATCGAAAAACGAGTGGTAGTAAAGCGGTGGCCGCCTCGATGCAGTGGTAGCGTGTATCTCTGATTTGTGTGAAACGCGGTTTCAGCTACAGTCTGCGTCGAGTTTTTGCGCACCACTCAATGCACTGGTTCGTTCCGTAGGTTTTGGCATTCAAGAAATAAACACCAAATTACTTATGGAACGACATAATATTTCGAGGTCATTCAAGAACCAAATTGATAGGACCATCCACAAGTAGTGAGTTCTAATTGCAATAAATAAGGTACCAAAAACATCTCATAGAATAAATCTCGTCTTACGAAATTCTTTTTATTTAACCGCTTCTAGCGGTGTTATGATGTTACAACTAGATACCCACTGATGTAGAGCGATGTGCAAACCTTTCGCGTCAGGCGGGATTAGAACTTCCACGTCACTCTTTCCGGGAATGCGTGCTCTATCCGTTACACTATTGACGTCCATTTTACACATAGCTCTTTTCACACTACATCGCTCTTTTCACGAGATCGACTACCCGGGCCAGGCCGTTGACGGCTGGCGGCTGACAGGTAGATGCGCTGTAGCGTGAAAACAGCGATGTGTAAAATGGGCATCAGTAGTGTAACGGATAGAGCACGCATTCCCGGAAAGAGTGAGGTGCGAGTTCTAATCCCGCCTGACGCGAATGTTTTGCACATCGTTCTACATCAAGGTAATCTCGTCTTACTTCAAAAAAATGGACATAAACGAAAAAGAATCACACAAACGCTCACTCGTTCTACAGTGCAAAGATCTGTTTTCAATGGACGATATCCTTTCTGACCCCAGATCCAAAACGGTTCTTCTATCAGTTTAGAGTATCGGCATGTATATACGACGAGAATCATAACAATACAAAAAGAGGCTATAACGATAAAGATGAATACGTCTGAATCGCGATGTTGTGGGAAGTCCTGAAAAGAAAAAAAAAGGTGTGAAGAGAAAGGATATATTAATAATCAACGTTGAGAACCAGTTAACAAATTCAACTCAAAAATGGGAAACTAAACTTAACAAGATGAACTTACTTCAGTTTCTGTGCTAGTTATGAAGGGCCTCGTTGTAAGACGAGGACCTCCTTCGAGAAGAGCTGTTCTAATTATTGAAAACGACGAATTGTTCGGACTAGCAGGAATAGACAGCAAATAACACATAAATGGATATAAGTCAATGTTATCAGGCACTTCTAACATCTAAAAAAAACTCAGCCTTATTCAGTGATTTCGAATAATAAGCAGAATTTCAGTCCTCGCAGTAAAACTGTACCCGCATCTTACTCTTTGCGAAGGCGTGTGCTAATCTATTGCCCCACCGCGGCTCCTGTTATGTAACCATTCTTTTTGCGATACAAGACATCGACCTGTCAACAACCATCCGTGAACGGTTTGGCCTGGCAAGCATACATTGGCACTGAACAGTGATTTTGCTAGCTGACAGATCAATACCTTACATTGCAGAGAAAATGATAGCAGAACAGAAGCCTCTTTATTGCAATAATATTAGCACACACTCCCGCAAAAGGTGAGATACAGGTTCGATCACCGTCTGAGGTTCAAAGTTTTGCAGATACTATTTGGTCGTGAGGTAACAAAGAGAAACCGATCTCATTCGCTGGAGGGGAACTTTCACAGTGTCAGTATCCATTCGGAAGCGAGACTTCAGGCTACGGCCTTACGTCGTTGGTTTTCGAAAAACCCTTTTTTACGGTGTTACAGATGGAGAAATCTTGCGTAGCCGACGCGCATATTTCTCACCGGACAGAGCTCTTTCTTTGGGAATTAATAGTCATTCGATAGCGTAATCGTTTCTTATTCCAACGCTGTGCTTAAAACCTACAAGGATCGTCTCTCTGCAACGCAGTAGGTGAAATAAGTTGACTTCGCACGAGTGAGCAAGGGAATCTTTGGTCTGTTCACATGCCTGTGTGCGTCGCGGCCACGTGAACTGCTGACGCGATATTTGTCTACGCGTTCATATGCTAGAAAAATCGATGATCATCGCGTCATTAAACTTGACAGCCTCAGGCGAGGGCACGTGAACTGGCCGAAGATCCACTTGCTCACAAATGCAAATTTAACTTATTTTACCTGCTGCGCTGCAGAGAAACGTCTTTTTAGGTTTTAAGCACAGTGATTGAATCAGAAACGATTACGCTATCGAATGAGCACTAATAGTCCAAAGAAAGAGCTTTATCCTACGAAAAAAATACGCTTTTGCAACGCAAGAAATCTTCTTCTCTAACAAGATCAAAAAAGGCTTTTTCGAAATCTGGCGATGTGAGGCTGTAGCCTGAAGTCTCAGCGTTCGAAAGGTTACTATCACTCCTATGAAAATTTCCTCTCAAGTGAAGGAGATCGCTTTTTCATTTGTTCTCTCATAACCACAAAGAACCGTATTGCATCTAATTATGGCATCATATCGCTGCTAAAGAACGGCCAAATGACAGAATTTTCCTTGATTTAAACATTGTTAGATTATTTTAAGGTAAAAAGCGTTAATAAACAGACTTGTCTTCTTGGCACGACGGACGGACCACCAACAACGAGCAGAGCACGCATTTCTTTTCGATCTGGATCCATACCATGAGCAGAGGAATTATACTTGCGTTTTCCGGGAGCATAGGTCCTCAAATAGTTGAGCAGTAGAATAAAGCTTCCCCTAAGAGAATAAATGAGCCACCTTACTCTCTGAGTTTCTTTTTAGTACAGGTAAATGATGCAGCCCATCCGATATCAGGTTCGATCACAATACGACCAATGCGTGTCGAATTCGAATAGAAATATCGTGCAGGAATATCCTACAAATTCTACGGAGAAGACATATCAATACCCACAGCAAGACGATTAATTTTGCGTTCGACATAAAGCAAATTTTTGATCTTTTATAACAGGGCAGGAGAGTGCACTGCTTAGAGATGCGGCGTATCAGTAAGCAAGATTATAATCAAGGTATAAGTTGAACTTCCAGCAACCTTCGCTTGTCATCAATCAACGAACGGCTTAGGAAACTTTGTAGCTCTATTGTCTCCGAGATTCTAAGGAGAATGGTCTAACTCGACACTTTACGACATTTGTAAGGAGACAAAATCCTCAAGTCGGAGCTGAAGCAGCACGCGAAATGTCCAAGAACCTTTGTAAAGGATGAAAGCGAGGAAACGAATCGAATGCAAGAAGTGTTGGTGGTATCCTTACACAAATCTGTGATAACGAGTCGTGCAAATAAAAGACATCCGTCTATCAAATGCGTTATGAATTGAAATCAACTCACGAAGACCCTCAGGTAAGCGACGGCACAAGCGGTGTAGTCATTACGACGTTTCTGGAGCACGTAGTCATCATAAAACCTCCCTAATCCCGCTACTCCCGCAATGTTCACGCCATTTTCACAAACGAAAGACTCTGTGGCATAGCAAACTTTTCCGATAGTCTATGTGTACTAATACAGAGTATATCGTTCCTGGTGCGATGCTCTGCGCATAACTCAACGCTGGAGAAGTGCACAGACGAACACAAAATTAAGGGTACGCGTAGCTCACTGTTTGAAAAGTGCCTTGTGACACACGTGATCGATGTTTCGATCGTGCGCCCGAGGCTCATCAACCTTCTCGATTTCTCCGAGTTTGACAAATTATTAGAGCTACAGTTGTTTGGAATGGTAGCAGTACTGACTTGATCAAAAAAAAAAATTGAATGGTGTATTTTATTTCCAAAATACTATAAAATTGTGCTGTAAGAGCAAAAATGGTATAATATTTCCCATTCAGATATTTCCCTTCAAACAAAACTTCCTTTAAATCTTTAATAATTATTCGATAGCTTAAATCTCGACGATTCCAATGATGTATTTGGTTTTTAGAAAAATCCTTTTAATACGCTGCAGCAGCCAAAAGATCGAGTTTTGTGAATTTAGATCATTTCCATTATCCATCTTTTTTCGATCCCTTGAAAAAAAACTTGCCTCCAATTTCTTTAAAGTCTTAATAACTATTTAGTAACTTAAATATCAGAGATTTCGTGATAACACAATTTATTTTCAATATGGCCTTATTATTGTTTGTGAAAGTATACCTGAAATTATGCTTCTCATCTGAACATTTCTCGTCAAACAAAGCTCTTTTCTAGACTTCTCATTAACATTCATAGCCTGAGTCTCGGTTAATCCCATGCGCTGGTAGGCCACCGCGAGTCGTTGTAAAGACCAGTCACCTTGAACAATCCTAGATGAAGATGGATGCATGGTGCATCCCTCAAAAAATTGGTCAACAGTGGAAGTTTTATCCTTCATCTTTCTTACCGGAACTACAGTCGGACCGCTGTGTGGCAAAATAAACAGCCGGAGAGAAAATTGGTTGATATCAATTCAAGCTCTTGAATCTGCTCTCCATATGAGCGAAATTGATATACTGCACTAGTTCTTTTTATAGGAAAAAGCTGAAGTGGAAAATCGTCCAACGTAAACGAAAAGATTGTTATTTGACTATTTCTGGAAGAAGTGCAAAGCATTGGGGAAGACTGACCCTTTCGAGACGCTTTGGGCCTTTTCGTACCATGGTTATTTAGAGGCCTTTCGATACACAGAGCTATTCAACTAGACTTCCAACAGATTTGAAAAAACAGCCATTTTCACGATGTGCTTGCGAAGGAAAATTAGATCTCACACTTCAAGTGCTACATTTGCTCGTTTGACGTCTGTCCTTGGCTTTGTACTGAACTTTTAGTATAAACACCATTTCAAGTACATTTAGGATTGAAATTTAGGAAAACTAAATAATGCACATTCGACTCGAAAGTCATAGTATACCTCTTTCAGAAAGACATTGACTTTATAACCATGAGTCCGCACGGCACTTGTGATATTATGGTACAGTTCACGACCAATTTCGTCGTTGTCAGGATAAATCATATGGTCACCAATCTTATAGCCGTCGCTCCTTACATAATCTTTAATACACATAACGTTATCCGGTCCATCGATCTAAGAATTCAAATCAAAACGAGAAGAAAGAAAAAGCACTAATAAAGACAGTATAAATGATTATTACCTCAGCATGGCCGTGGTCAGCTGTTAGTATCACATTGACACTGTTTTCAAGACCGGTTTCATGAAATTTGGCAAGAAAATAGCCAAAAAGATTGTCTAGTTCTTTAAGTTTTTTTTCGAAGTTCACCATTGTAGAAGCCGTTTTCATGTAAAGTATGATCAGGCTCAGCTACGTACCTTAAAAACACTGTAAAAGACAAGTAAGCAAAGAACTTTCAACCCCGATCGGGAGCTGAACCCACGTTTTACCCATACCGGGTTTGTGGGGCCTAATTCCCATCTGAGCTCGAAAGTTTTGCATACGACTTAATAAGTGCATTTAAAAATCCAAAAACAATCCTCACCACGCCACAAAATTTACAGGGTTCTTCTTCGACAAGAATGCATCAGCGATGGCGTCAACGTCCGACATCCAGTCGCTCAAGTTCCCATACGTCGTCCATTGCCTACAATAAAAAATGTCTAGAGGTTAGACAACTACCTCACTAGGGGGAATACAGTACAAAATCCACATACTCTTTGTTGACCATACGAGTATCACATAGTTGATAGAAATAAATTCAATTTACTCGTCTAATTTGTTTCAAGGCTTTCGTCTTCTTCAGAGCCGATAATTCAAGGCGACTGTCCACAATCATTCATCCCTCAACTCGAATCATCCGCTTTGAAGAAGGCGAAGATGTCGAAACGATTTAGCCAAATAAATTTATTTTTACTGACTTCGTGCCACTAAGGTTGAGCGCGCACGACGCAGTAGTGGGCCCTTTGGTACCTTGGATCCACCTCCTCTGCATCTCTAACCCCCAGTGTGGAAACGCATTGATCGTATTATTGTATTCATAAAACTGTACTATCGCTGATATTTCCTTATGTTATGTTACATACATATTTTATTGTTATAAGTATCAATTTAAATTAACATGGGTGGGGGGGGTTAATGATGTAGTGGAGGTGAGTCGAAGGTCCTGAAAAAGGTTGGAGGTGCTCTGCAACACATATGATCGATCAATCGATGGTCCATAGTCCGTTATCACGCCCATGGTTCACCAAGCCTTCTATCCCTCCATAATGGACAAACTGGTATCAGACTTATCCGCATCAAAGCACCAACTTGATACATCCGCAGGTCACCCTAACTCATTGTAAAGTTCAAATATGCAATGAATCACCTCGAACGATGCTACATGAAGACGAATACATGGCACATGCCTAAGGGTTGCTACCATTGAGAGCTATATACCTTTTTTTTATCTTTGTCGCGCCATTTGATTAATCAACAAAGAATTTGCGACGACTAACAATGTCGACGTTGAAAGGAATTCGGTTTTGATCTTACAACACGGAAAATCAACTTTCTTCAAAACATTACTTGTAAAAAAATGGACGATGAGGAGGGCTTGGGAAAGGCGCGTCGCCGTTTGGCCAATAAAATGCAGCTGATCGTCGTGAAGAATCATACCTTAAACAGATTTGGTACTGAATGACAGAATGAATAGAATCTTTTTATTTAACCCTTTCGGGATGGACCCACCTCTTCTGCATCTCTAGCTTACAGCATGGAAACGCATTGAATGTATTATTGTATTATTAAAATTGTACTAAAAGAAAAAAAGGATAAGCTCTCCGGGTTTATCAATCCCTGAGTGATGCGTCATGCATTGGTCTTGAATTTTTAATTTCGCCTGAGGTGACTAAATGCATGTCTGACCTTTACAATGACTCGCGGCTGAACCGAGTCAGTGCTGCTTATCCTCTCAGACAAGTCTTAGACCACTCGGGTACCAATTCACCGACCCCGAAGGGATGGATGGATTGGTGAGCCATGAGCGAGAGATCGAACCATTGACCTCGCATGCAACGCAGAGCACCTCAACCACTGCGCCACATGTGCTCTCAAAATTGTATCACTGTTGTCATTTTCTTACTTATAACAATATAATGAATCTATATATAATATAACATAGAAAATTAACGAGAATAATACAGATTAAATGGTACAATGTTACATTCAATGCGTTCCAACGTTGTGGCTCGAGATGCAGAGGAGATGGGTCCACGGTCCGAAAGGGTTGACTGTTTTTTAGCGGTAGTATGAGGTTTCAATAATATCCAATGATGTTGAGTGATGTGCGGAACCTTGATGCCAAGCGGGACCCGACGACGCATTCCACCCTTTTCGAAGTGGTAGTGCAATTGGTTGAGCACATGCTCCTCGAAGGGGTAAAAAGCGCCTTCTGAGTCCCACCTAACGTTGAAATTTTGCAGATCATTTAACATCATTGGGTATAGAATGTATATATATATATGTATATATATGTATATATATATATATATATATATGTATATATAACTGACCTCGAAAAACTATGTATAGATATAGATAAAAGTGCTTACCCTAAACACTAACAAATCCACTTACTTTTCGTTGGCTATCCAAATTGGCTCGGCTTTGTACCAAGACGGATCCAGAGATGCATTGACGATACCCTGCTTACCCGTAAGATTGAAATAGTCATAACTGAAAACGATCAAAAGAGAATGACTGAACTGAATGAGACGAAACTAGAACGAATTAGGATATATTGTTCAAAGGCTTACAACTTTCCTGTAGTCGTTTCGTAGAAATAATTGCCAACAATCCCATGATCCTGTTCATGTAAACCTAAAAATAACATGGATGATGACAAGGAATTTTTAACGCTTTGTAAACTGCGTGTACACTATAGTGTACTGTATTTGAAAGGACTTTCTCGCCGGACAAAGCTATTTCACTATAATTTCATAGTCATCGATAGCTTAAGAAAATGGTGATTCGAATCCTGAGTTTGCTTTCTCAAAAGGCCTCATTGGTGCCCTGTAGCAACGAAAAAAAATGTTTCGTCTTCCAAGTAGTGAGTCCGTAACTTTAACTTTATATCGGAATTAGTGGTATTATAAGACAAAACTTAAAAGCTAGTACTCATAGAGGACGACAGAAAGAGGTATCTTAGAATTACATAGAAGTCCCAACTCCTTAAATACACGAATATCTCAAATTATGAAGGGTTATCGATGAACTGACATCGCATGCAGTACGCGGCATCACTTCTGACAAACTAGCGCTTTTTCTTCTACATAAGAGTTCCTGCACCTTCAACATGGCTGAATGTATAGAAAAACATGGAGCATCAAAACAATACAAGAAACCTAGGATTTCTAAACTATATTGAACTTTTGAGCAACCTCTCAAAATAGTCGATTGAAAGGTACTGTTACAAATGCTCCGTAACAGCCGTAAGCATGCAGTCGACAATCAATCACTCTAAAAGAACGCAATATCAAGTAGTCTTTCCACATATGGTGGAGTGTAACTTCTTCGGCGCCGAATACTAATAATAGCAGAGATGAGAAGAAGGGGATGTGATACTAATAAGGCGTGCGAGAACGTCGAAACGTATGTATACTACCGAAAGCCATACCAGACCCCATGAAAGACTTAAAACGTTCTATCAGACTAAGATTTTATCTTGAAACAAGGAAATAACTCTAGTTAACCCTTTGCGCACAGAACTTCATCGATTTTCACAGGAAATGGGCGGTTTCCGTTGAATAATAAGATTCTTTTTTCTCTCGCGAAATTTCAGGTTTTTCGAATTGCTCTAATACTCCATAATTTTCTGTAAACTTTCATAGATTTTTGTCCATGTATAACTCTTAGGTGAGAAGAAAACTCTAAGTGTGAAACGTAATCCATCTTTCGCTCACACAGCTCACTATTAAGTCCTTCTTGAATAAAAGGATAAAGGATAAAGCTCTCGGCGTTGATCAATCCCTGAGGGATGCGCCATGCATTCGTGTTCAATTTTTAATTTCGTCTAAGGTGATTGAATGCATATCTGGCCTTGACAATGACTCGCGGTGGCCTCCCGCTGAACCGTGTCAGTGCTGCTTATACTCCCAGACAAGTCTAAGACCAGTCTGGTACCAATTTACCGACCGCGGAGGGATGGATGGCTCGGTGAGCCATGAGCGCATGATCGCACCAATGACCTCGTGTGTGACGCAGAGCACCTCTAACCACTGCGCCACATGTGCTCTTCCTTCTTAAATAACAAATTTAATTCCGGTCGCCGAGATTTGTGGTCGTATCTCACTCAGCCGGTCTCGCAGTAAAACAGGCAAGCAGCTCTATGGGTGCGACCGATCCGCAGATGCTGCCTGCCTGCAGTGCCGCGCGAGCGAGCAGCGCGACGGCGCCTACTATCAACGGAGGTTCCCAAGGGCCAAGAACTCGTGCATCGCAAACGTTACACGCCGTCCCCAAAGGGTTAGATAGCGAAACGCGCTCTCCCGCAGTGTTCAGCTGCAGTCGCGAAAAGATTAACTTGGCTGAAACTGATAGCAACTCACCAGTGACGATGCTCATATGATTCGGGGCAGTGTAAGTAACAAACTGAGACCTCACTCCATTCTTGAACCACGACCAATTCGAGGCCCATCTGTGAATGTTTGGCGTCTGTAAGTAATACATTTCCGCTTTTTTTGTCGGATTCTTCTACCCAGTACTTAACCCTTAAATTTCTTTTGTAACTCTCTCAGGTTTTTATCGCCTCACAGTGGCTGAGAGGCGTTCCTGGACGTCACACTGTGAAGCACGGCGGGGTAACAGCCCCCAGCACGTCACCCAAGCTAAGAACCTACGTTTCCACTCGGGAAGCTCAGCTAGTAGCAAACCGTATCAGGAGTGACCGCCGTTTTGGTAGCTACAAGTCGCATGATGGTAATATTCCTCTGGTCCACGAAGGCCGGCGAGCGCTCAAAGGAGGTGAATACCTAAGGAAGCCCCGGCTGAACTTACCTCGGGACTGCAGGGTACGAGACAGCCAACCGATGACCTCCGCGGACCCATGGGCGTGTCCAGAGACTCCACCTCCTCTGCCGCAAACAGACGCCAACTACAGCTACTTCTCGTTGCAGGATCCGCAGCTAAGTTTTGGAATGGTTCGCGTGCGGTCTACGCCGACGTATTGACTGCTGCTTCTTGATGTTATGTCTACAAGTGTGATGTCAACATCAAGAAACAGAAGTCACTACGCCGGCGCAGACCGCATACGAGTCATTCCAAAATTAACTGGGGGTCCTGCAACGAAACATAGCTGCAGTTGGCGTCCTATCAGGACGGAGGAGGTGGAGTTTGAACACGCCCCTGGGTCCACGGAAGTCGACCGGGTACCCAGTATAGTTTCCATGCTTGGGTCCGCACCATCAGTGAAGACGGGCCGTCCAGGTATTCTCAAATTTTTTTTATAACCACATATACAGGATTCTATGTGTAAACCGTTGAACACTGGTAGCTGACATATAGATGCGTTGTAGCGTTGAAAGAGTGATGGCAAAACGGGCGTCAGTAGTGCAACGGGTTAGAACACGCGTTCTCGAATAAGTAGTTGCGGGTTCTAGTCCCGCCTGTTGCGAAAGTTTTGCACATCACTCTACATCACTGGGTATATGGAGGCCTCCTTTGGCTCTTTAATCGTTTGCCAAATCAAAAGATTTCCTAAAAAACATCAAACATCACAGAAACCTCTTCGAACTCACCATGGTTTCATTGAGTAAATCGTAACGAAAACCATCGAATGAGATGAGGAGAAGCTTCGGGTGGAGACTTAACCCAGCCAGGAGTGGAAAACATGATACAAAGCAAAAAATCCGGAGAATTCCGCCGAACATCGAGACTCGGAGATGATTCAGGGGGGCCGTCAAGTGGGAGCTCAGTGGACGACGGTCGACAGCTGCTGCTTCATTCCATCTACAGCATCATTTCGATTAGCGCAGGTTTGCCGACGGACGGACGGATGCATCCCCGAGAGGAAGCTAAGAGTTTGCGAACCCGGGTGCTCGTCAACTACGTAGAGAGGATGTTGATCGTCCTATGGTGTCATCTCTATGAGTTCACGTCGGTAGCAATGAGAACACAGAGTAATTATAGAGCAAGAGCCGTGGTAGTGCAGTGGTTAGCGCACGCCCCGTAGAGGGTGCAACGCGAGTTCAACCACCGCCCGCGGTTCGGAGATTTGCATGTCTTTCAGCATTACTGAATAATATATATTTTTAAGATCCATTCCATGAGTTCTGATTTTCACTGTCATAATCATATGTCCAAGGATGAGAGATGTGAGCTAATAACAGCTCACATCGTTGTCAAGCGGCTAAGTGACATGCAAAACTTGGAACCCCGTGGCGGGACTTGAACTAGCGTCTTATCCTTTTCGGAGGAGCGTGCTACTATCACCGCATTATGGCCACTATCACCCTTCCTGCAATCACTTCTGGTACGGCTGAAACGAAAGTTCAACTCTTTGAAATTTGCATCTCACTCAACCTTCTTGGAAATAAAGACGCCGTTTGCGCTTTCTGATAGCAAACTTTGATCCTTTCATGAACTCTGTTATGGCATCTCTAGGTGCTGTGTGTACGTTTTGGGTCATTTAAGCAAGCCTCATCAGTAGCACGTGCCTTTCGTTTCAGCCAATCACCTGCTTAACAAGGAATCGACGCCGTTTAATCTAAGACGAGGTCTTGAGAAACAGTCAAATATAAAGGTATTATTCAATTTACCAGCCACGAGCAATCGATTGTTAATCACTTCAATGTAGGGTGATCTTATCACTCACATGCAGTGATTTGTTATCAGTGCAGTGTCGGGTGACCTCATCGCCTTACGTGCTGAAACATGTTCGGCGGCGAATCCCTTACATGTAGGGAACTGGCTGAACCGAAAGGCACGTGCTACTGATGAGGCCTGCTAGAATAAGCCGAACGTACGTCGAGCACTAGACGCGCCGTAACAGACCTCATGAAAGACTTGAAATATGCTGTCAGGACGTATCACATTTAACCGAGGTCTCAATCGTATAGGGAGCGCCGCGCCCGAGTGGTTGTAATGCTCGTCGCGGCGCGCGCGGGCTAAACTCCGCCTCTAACACTCTCCAGCAGTCAATAACGAACGCCCTATGGAACGCCACAGCCACGCTATCCTCGAGAATGCAAAGAGACGTGCACAACCAGTATTCTACGTCCTTCAAGAAGAAGACGATAAAACGAACTGAATGCTAGAAATACTGTGAGCCGCACAGTAAAAAAAAAAACACCGTGAAGACAGATCAATAAAATTAAGTAAAGTGCCTCAAGCGACTTTAAAGACAGTTTGCGCAGTTGACCGCTACTTTCGCGACGAAACTTAAATTCGATTTTGGTGTGCAGTAGATGATAGATGATTTTTCGTTGTGCTCATTGTGACGCCTATAGGTGGTCGCTTCCACAATTTTATTAGGACACCTGTTGGTGCCAGTCGTCGAGAGAATGTCAGGCATGGATGTTCAAAATCTGTATATTTGACCCTTGTGGAGAGTTGTGGTCCCAGCAATTTTTAAAGTATTTTTTTACTGGTTTCTTCAAATAAGAAACCATGAGAGCGCGCTTAGGCTTGAAAAAGTTGGTGGAATCAACGTCACCACCTGTATCACTTGTTATTCCTTTGATAGTCAAGTGACTAGAGCGGAGGCCAGCAACACTTCCATTTTTCCCTATCGCGTGCACGGGGTAGCCAGTGGGTCCTCGCTCTTGGGATTCGCTGAGCATCATATCGTTCTGTTAGGCTATTCATGAAGAAATCGAACCATCGGGTGTCGGTGATCTTCCTATGAAACGCTCGATTTCTCGAAGAATCTATGCGAACATTGCTTGCGTGTATGTATTGCCCACTTGGGAGTTGGCAAAGTGGACGAATTACGTTGAGACGAATCGATTTACATTTCAGTGGTTTATTTTGCTGCACTAAGCTTTATCATCAAACGTTTTGTACGCAGTAGTTAGCTACTTCAGCGCTATCGTGTGCGATTTGATCCACGGAAATCTATTCTCCATACTGAGCAATTGATAAGAATAGCTTCTTTTCAATAAAAGCGTATGTACCACCAAAAACTCTTGCTGGAGTTTTTTCATCATCAATCAGCTGTGGTAGTCTAAGATTTTTTTTTCTGCCGTCTATCCTGTCCAAATTGTAGAATAGTGAACACTGAATAGCTGTATATTGGCTACGATCTAAACGTTATTACTTTTATACATTTATATAATGAGAACTGAGATCAATACCATTTTAACTTCTGTTGCCCAGTCATATTGGGCGCCCACGTCAGTTCTGCTGTGGGTACTATTCCTAAGTCTCCAGCGTATTCCCTACAATGCATGGAACTCGTGTGATCCACTCTGTATCTCAGACGATGATATCAAGCATCGTTGTCTTTTTTTGTCATAACCGTGTGATCCATTGTATCTGGACGATGATATCAAGCATCGTTGTCTTTTCTTGATAACCTGTTGATTAGATCGCTGTCTAAGCTCATGCGCAATACGGTGACTAGTCAGTATCTGTGCATTCTCGTGCGTCATTACGCACTGTAGCTGCGAACCTAATGTTATGGTCATCTGCATCAAGATTTTGGTGTCGTTCAATTAGCATTATCTGCGAACGCATTATCTGCTGCATAAATTTGCTTTGAGCTGGAGCTGTCGTGGGAACAAATTCGCTTGCTGCTTAACAGCTCCATATTAAAGCAAGTCTAGGAAAGTTGTATACCAAAATCTTCGCAAGAAAATGTGCATTTGAACGATATTAGTATCATGCAATTTATCACTTCTGATTGATAAATTTGGTTTATAATCCTCTATATCCAAAACATATGGAACGATCTAATATCAGGTGGAAAATGTAGCTTTTATGGACCACATTTACTGCGACATCAGTACGAGGATATTATCAACTAAATGTAAGATTTATAATCAAAAAGTCTTCGCGACAGAATAGACAGCCGCAAAGCAAACACATCATTTAATACTTATATCGTTCGCTCTCCTCTAACGGCTTCCGATCGTAATTGATTTATATGGTCGGGCATGTGTTAATTCTTCTTCCTCTAGTATCCACATTTGCGCGGCCAATCACCCAAGACCAAATGAGGATAGAGGGCAGACGGCGTGAGAAGGTACTCGAGCCCTCGGGCGAGAATATCGACAGGACAGCAAGCGTCGAGTCGAGGACGCAGAGCCTAACTACTACCGCTCAAACCAATATAATAAGGTTAACGCAGTACTCCGAATTCACCCACCTGCTCTTTATGGCTACTATTCGTCTGATGTCGACATGGCTTGTCACAGTGATCAGGTATGCCTCACTGCTGTACCTATTGTCCGATTTTCTGCTGATTCTAGTGAAAAATTATAAAAATTTCCCACAAATTCTAACTTTGTAGCTTGCTTGATAAACAGGGAATATCTTCGGAGGAAACCACCATACCCAACGGTCACCATAGAGGAGATTCAGTCATAAAACACCGGAGCTACTTGAAACTGAGAAACCCGAGAGGTGGACACCACTCCATTTGTACACAGGTCCAAGCGAATTTCGAAATCCTGAACAAATTACTCTACTCGTACATTTCAGCCTCGTACACCCTTTCAAGCTATACAATTTTAGTTGTATATGATTTAGCTATCAGCCGTACATTCCAAAATCTCAACATTTATGGGATGAGATATACTTGAAATCTATAAATTATGAATTATGGCATTAAGTAGTGCCCGAAGTTTCAAGAGCGTATTTCTTTCTCCATCTCAGCAAAACTTTTGAAGTTGAGCATTTCTCTTTCTACTCCATAGCTGGTTTTCAATGTTCTAGTCAAAGTTAACGTCGTTGTCATCCTAATGAACTTAATCGGACTTAATTAATCATTTTACATTCACAGGCGACAACCATCTACTCGGAAAATTCCGATAATTTTGAACACATGAATGCCAGTAATTAACGAGAAATCTTTATTTTACAGTCTCTGTGGAAACGTTCTGATGTTATGACTATTTATGTAAGACTGATAGGGGTGAGTTGAGTGATAGGCAATGCTCTAAACCTCAGATGATAAATAAACTCTCGGATTATCCTTGTCGAGGGAGCTTGTCCAGCATTACATTACCGAGGCCCTTTGATGTTACTCTTTGTACGCTGTGAGGTATCGAATCTGTCAGCAATCAATCGTCAACGGGTTTGCTCTGGTAATCACACATCTGCATCAAACCCAATTACGCTGACAGTTATTCAGTATGTATGAGCCGCAAGAATCCACAGATTTACCGGCTTTATAAGTGCCATGATCTATAACTATATATCCATGAATGTCGATGATATGCAAAGCTCTGACCCTCAGGCCGGAGCTGGACCCCCATTTCACCCTTATTGGGGCGGTTGTTAGCGTTCATCAAAAAGCGCTATTTTACTAATTGCGAAGCACTTTTCACAACATGAACTAAGTGAGACAGTATTACTTGATGCCAGTGCAATTGCTTCTTTTGCATTTACGAAGGTAGAAATTGTGATATTCATTTACAATGACATTGTCGTTGTCACTTAATTTGATTTGTGTTTCTGCGCACTACAATGGGAATATGGGAATTTATTTGGTAGATTGGAATTCTGAGGAAATATTATCATTATTAAATGTTGGGATATCACAGAAGAAACTTCTATAAAGGTTCCTTTAGTATAAAAAACATCTATGTGTTCAAAAATCTCTTTTGTTTCAACGACAAAACAACACTTGCGGAGCGTAACTTATCTACAGCTTTTGCGTGACAGTTTGATGTGATAAAATATTTTGAGCCTTTCATGGAGCTACTATAACACTTATCCAGTGCAAGGTACATGTTTTGGCTATACAGCTTCATCTGTTACACGGTGCCTTTCAGTTCAGCCTGTTCCCATATATAGGGGATATCAGGAATTGACTGGAACGAAAGGCACTGTGCAAGTGATAGGACTTTAATGCCTAAACACGTGTCTTGCACTGTGTAAGTGCCATAATAAGCCTCATGAAAGGCTCAAAATATGCTATCACATTATATTGTCTTCATCGAGATATCAAAAACCTTCAAAAAGAAAGGTTTGTTATATAACAATTGTTTCTGTTTAGTCTGTGCTCCTCCAGTCATTCGATAGCTCAACAAGTGCCAATTTTGATACTGAACTCAGATGTATAACGACATTCATAGTACATTTTAGTAACAAAAAAGATTATGTTTTGCTTTCGGAGTGCGTTGTTACAAGTTCATTACTGAATTTTTGGTGTTATATAGTATAATTTTTATACCGATCGTTTCGAGTGTTTTCTTGAGACTACGCTCAAATTTCAAAGCGCCTGATAATTATTATTGAGCCAGGCACGTGTAGATAGTATGTCTGCATCTCCTTTATGTAAGAATTGGGTTTCTCCAAATGGGATTGGTCAAGACGAAAGGCACTGTGCAATTGACGTGGCTGCAAGGCCGAAACATCTGTATTACACTGTGTAAGTGTCACTAACAGGCTACATGCATGATTCAAAAATAATTATCAGGTATAATTTTTATTCTAGGCAAGTTTCGTCGCTATGAAAAGAAAGTAAGTATCCTGGGAACACTTCTTTAAACGTGTTTTCAGTGAAAATAATGCCCAGTTCTCATCGAAGTTTCACTTCTTATCATGAAATGTGTAAAGTGCATTTGCCCTATGTGGAATGTGCTCGTATTTCCTTGCCTTTCCTAGTAGACTGAGCTTTTTCATTACACTAATAGCTTTTGATAGCATGAAAAGTGCTGATTTTGAGATTTCGGTGGTAAACTTAATTTGTAAAGAGGCTTGTGGAGATAAAAATAGTAAAGCACATGAAATAAGTCCTTATTACAGTGAGAAAAGTTGCACCAAACAATGTTCATATCCGAGTACAAATGGATAATACAAAGAGATTCCACACAGAGTGCAATAGAACTAACTGTCTTCTACATTCTCTGGGAGTCCCAACTCTTAAAATCCACAATAATCAAAAGTTGTCTTGAATTAACGATGAATTGGCATCGTATTACGAAGCGCATCATAATCTTGATGAACGGTCCATTGTTTTTTGATTAGGCTTGGCACGTTCTTAACAAAAAATAGCCTCATAGAAGTGTCTCCTGTCTTGTTTACCAATTTAGTGACGATCAAATCCCCTTCAGTGATGACAAAAGTTGATATTTTAATTGGAAAACTACCACATTGTTATTGTACCGTGCCTTACTCTTGTCGCGCGATACCGCCGCCTGTCGCGTGAAAATCAACGTAAGATTCAAGGATTAGGAAAAATAGGAGCATTGACGTGATACAACGGTAAGCAACCGCAAGTTATCATTTAGGCCGGACACGCATTCAATCGCCTCTAACGATTCTTAATGAAGTCGCAAGCATGTCACATCCCTCAGGGATTGATTAACACTGAGCATTTCATCCCTTCTCCTTTCATAATGGATTAGTGCATTAATGTCGAGATCTTTATCCTTTTTATTCGTTTATTCTTTTGAGCACTAATTGAAACACACGGCAAACTATTTTTGGAGCATCTAGTGCTACCCAAAGAAAAGCTAGAGAGTATGTATACGAGAATCGTAGAATAGGCTTCGGGCAACTATCGTCGTAAATACATCATTTTCAGAGTACTACTGATGAGCATAGTGCCAATAACTTGGTGCCGTCGATGTGAGCCGCCCGATTACGACTTCGCCTACACAGAATGTGCCGCCGATGGTTCCCGTTGGAGAGTTGCTTTACCTCTTCATGCGAACGCTTGCGAGGGCTTACCTGAACCTACGAGAGGGTTGAACTGCTGTAAGTTCGCGTTTTCATTTAGATTATCTCATCGATCACAGTCAAGTCCAGTGTGTAAAAGTAATCGAAAATTCCGACCAGAATATGCACAACACCCTCAGTCACCATGTAGATTTGAAATATTAGGCTCACAGATACTTCAAACCATTTATGTATTGCTTGCTTTGACAGGTAAACATCTAGGCAAAACTGGGCCCGATTTTTGCACTGTTTCTCCGAATTTTCCCTTTTCGCTAGTATAACCATTCGGTGGTTGTAAACGTGAATATCGACGGCCAGGAGGGCTTCAGTTGTATACGAAGTCTCCCTAGAGATAAGAGATTAGCAGAGATAATTATGATCCCAAGTCTCCAGCTACTACTGTACATCACAATGCACTCTGTTATACACCAGTGTGGAAAACATTGCATATTCCTTTCAAGATCAAGTGTCCTGATTTCGGCGCTCACGTATTTCGAATGTTTCTTCAGGTATATATTGATTTGAACACGCGCGCCATTTCTGGGCCTATAATTTAACTCTTAAAAATCTGTTTTTCTGGTCATATTTTTGGCAATTCTCGATATCAGATAATTGAGTCATAACCTCAAGAAACTAGTTAACCGCGTCTTCGTACAGTCGCACAAAAATTGTGTGCTGATCTCGGTACACACACAAGAAGTCGTGCTTCGCTGACACTGTTTATCCCTTTGAGGACCATATGGCGCGTTTCGTACCAAGCCATGCGACGTCAAATCTCACTCAACTACTGTAATGGCGGCGTTGCGTCTCGTGGTAATGCAGGCAGACAGCCAGGTATGCATGCACAGATATGCAGATGCTAGCTGCCTGCGACTGCCGTGCCAGCGACGGTGCGACGCCGCCTGCCTCTTAACAGTGCTCCTCAAACAATTGATAATAAGCAAGTCGCGCGAAACTGCCCGAGGTCGTGAAGGTATTATAGAATACATTTGCAAAAGCAAGAAAAAAAGCACAATTTCCCAGTGGGATTCGTTACCTGTTTCAGCATTCTCGTGCTCAGCGGGAAACTACTTGGATATTGTAACACAGTCCTGCAGACCTTGTTTGCCAGGTACGAAATTTAGAACGTTTCTCCAATACTAATGTTAAATGATAAACTTCTTAGGATCTTCACAAACAGTGTCTGAATTGCGATGCCATTTAATTGTATAAGGCGGTTAAATACATAGAAGACTTACGCAATTATGTTCAAAAATCACGGTTAAGATAGCATGATCTACACGCGATTTCATCTTTGAAGTAAAAAAAAATTTGTCTGCTTATATATTACGGGTTCGGAAAAGAGATTTTTGAAGAAAAAAAAAACAGGAAGAAATTCTCCATGACTGTAAGGAAAAGTTTCGGTTCCACGAGGAGCATTAAAATACTTCAAATCGGTATATCTACACTGAACTGTGTAGCCGCAGTGTACATCCATGTTAGCATTTTTTCAAACGTACCTCATCACAAGCCACTAAGAAAAAAATTAGAACGTATCTGTTTTATGAGGTACAATTAAATCATCTCACCATATCTGTTCTTGATTTTACCCTGTAATGAACGAGAATTAGCAAAGAGTCACATAAAATGTAGGACATTCATCAAAACTTTGTGAATTGTCAAATATTACAGGTCAATACAGTCTCGGTGGTGGTGCTAGATTTGAAGAATTCTATACGCTTCCTCCAGGATTTTCAGTGGAGAATTTCGATTCTAACTCAATGCAATTTGACGATATCAAACCGTCGCGGACAGAGCCTTGTCCTGCCGAGTTTGTTTTTTACTAGTTGCCATAGTAATATGTATTAATATAATTTTATACAAGAACTGGAGACTTTTTGAGGGACCGATCATATTTTGTAATCAGAATAATCAGCATCTGTTCTCACAAACGGTGATATTGAGCGCTGATTCTACTATTGAAGAGAAGGGCTATTTGGTGCAACTGTCTGTACTGAGTGCCACACGTCTGGCTATGAAATGGTTACTGGCAGCCCGTATTTTTTCACGTCGAAAACGAGAAAAAAAATGAGCTTCGAGTCATCTAGACCGATGAGAACTCGTTTAGAAACTCGTGAATACCCCGAATGAAAGTCTATAAACAAGATTCTGAGATAATGCTAATATTTGTATCAATAATAAGCTTACCTTAATTGACTATTTATTATATGAGTATTCAAAGTATCAAACTATCTGTATCACCTCTCCTCCCGCTGGTTGTTCAGTAGCTTGAGAGGAGTTTATTTGCACTTGTCGTGTACAGGACTAGCATAAAGAGGCTGTAAGGACGTGCTAAGCATCATATCCTTCTAGTAACTTCGTTTCTGGCCTGCGAACATGTTGTGCAACTAATATTTCACAGATTACAGCCGTTAACATCTCCTCCTCATCGCTTGTCATATACGCAACATGTGCTCAGTTTGAATGATAGTACACTTCGGACGTGCACAACGGCATCTCTCATCTTTGGTCATTGGCGAAGAACGGATCATTGGGACTTCTTTCTCACTTACATCATACGGGTGCTTCCACTATCACCATATTAATCTGAGAAGCGACGAAAGAGCGGTGATTTGTCGCGTGCTCCCCCTAAAAACTTTGCTTGTTCGCATGGCTGTTCTCCGTCTAGTGTTTCGTCAGTCCTGTTTGGTAGTAGTTCATAGACGACAGACAGTAAGTGATTTGAGCTGTAGTTGTTGATGTCATAAAGATTTCTCTTTTTGAACAATTACAGGGGCTTATTAAGATTTCCATTGACTGGGAAACCCTGCCTTACGACAGGTAACTTGTGAAGAAATCAGTCAATGTGTTGACGGGAATTGGCGCGAGGTTGCTTAGGCGCTCAGATCGTATCTGACCAGGTGTTGCTAGATTCGTCATTGACGAGACAACATGTCGGATATCCGAATGTGTAATTGATGGGAGAATAATCTATTATTTTCTAGTTCATATGGCAGTACAAGGAAGTGACCGTTGAAAAGATCCTAGTGCTGGTGTTGATTGATTCTCCATCACCTTTATGGAAGCTGCAGCTGTTCCCTCAAGGCATCGGAGTGTGGTCATACTGGCATTGTGATTGACGAAGCTTCGATGAGCTTCACGAATGCTCTTCTCGGTTTGTACAGCTTCGGCTGTAATTGCTGCTCTTCTCTCTTTTTGAGATCTTCTATCTCTTCCCTACAGCGTTCTCAAATTGGTCATAAGTTTACGCTTTCCTGCAGCCCGTGAGATTCTACACTGGCGTAACGACTTGAGGCTTTTCTAGAGACAAACGTCTTTTGTAACTTTCGGACTTTCGGCTTTCATGGCCCTATGGTGAAAGTGTTAGACGAACCGAGCCGACTGATGTTGTCAATGACGGTGTTTTCCCAAAAGTCGACTACTGATGTAATTACATCCCTACTTATGGTGCTTCTGGGATTTTGCTGTTTATTGCATTAAAAAAAACAAAATGTTGTGCGAAGGAGGCGATAGTCTCATTCCATGTAATTTTTGAAAAAACGGCGACGTCAGTTAGACAAAACTTTGGTCCTACTAAAATGTAGTCCGTCTCATTATGGCACTATCCTTTGGGAGATTCCCAGGCCCAGCGTTGTGAACGCTCATGGAATTGTGAGTAACCATGAACGGACTTCGTCATCATGATAAAGCCAAGCAATAGCTCGTCTTACACGTAAACTTATAATTCGTAGGTTCCAATGTGGATTATTCCAGAGGTTTTCTAAATTCGACCTTGAGGTTGAAATCTTTATTATATGCCTAAAGAGTGGTATGATCTTCTCGGTTGAACTTCATCGACTCTAAAAAAGAACGTTTCGATCTCTTCTTAAGCATGGGTCCTCAAGAGAATGCTCGGATGAAAGTAATCGCGTATTGCAAGTACACCTCATTGCCATATTCGATCTAGATTCAAGGTGCCTAATATAGCCCAGAGATTTCACTAACCTTTCTGTAACTTTCTGCCAAATGCTGCCGTTTGGGGCTCTTCGGAGGCTAAGGGTATGAAGCCTCTTTATTTCAGCGTGCCCTTCACGTAGTTCGCTCAACTCTCAACGGTGAGGCTGAATATAGTCGCGGGTAGTTTGCCAGTTCCACTAGAGTGAACATGAAGCAAATTTTTCAAAGCGACTCTTTACCACTTTTTATGTGTTTCTAATCACTTTACACAGACTTCAAGCCGAGATGACCTATACAATAGAGTTGCATATGCATGAATACATCCACGCCAGAGTTCGTGAGCATGTCTGCGTAATCAAAGTGGCATGAACTATATCTGGGTAGAGTGAACAGAGAGCCCATCCCTAGAACCGCCTGCGCCTTAGGGGATTACAGCAACCTGCTAGAGATCTCTCTGAGAGAGATCCGAATGTCAGCAGAACTTCTTATGTAAATTGTATAATTGAGAAATATAATGGCGGAATGAGGCCTACGAAAGTAATTTTGTTCATGTGATTTCCTTAGTTCAAAGTTTTTTCTTATTTTTTAGTTTTTCGAATTCCCTAGTGAGATACAATGAAAATGAATTATTGCTGTGAGTAAAGTGCACTAGCCAGTAAAACTTTCTTGCTGACAGACGTAGGAAATCGTATGTCAGAAACTTCTTGACCAAAACGAAGAAAACAACAAATTATCAATCTAAATTAGAATGCATGAGTACCACCAAAAATGACTTAACATCTCCGCCGTTTTCTGTAATTTCAGTACAGTATTTGATTAGGTAACGGACTGATAAGCCATGAACGATAGAGATTGATGAGAGAGCAGAAAGCAGAATTTGATTCAGGACAGGTTGGATTGTCCGCGACTCCGAATTGTTGTACATTCCGTCCCCGTGTGTCTCACGTCTTTCGTTCTCGGCGCAGCTAGTTCGTCCCGGATACGCCGAATTCTCCTACAGAATGCCGAGGAATAATCGTGCACTGTCTCTCCATGTGGACGCGCAAAATCAACAATGTCAAAGTTACAGGTATGTGTACATCATGAATCGTGTGTTAATGAACTATATTATGGTATGAAGTTTGTTGTGATACGATCTGATATTTTTGTCCATTTATCGTTTTCCAATCAGCGAACGGACTATTTTGCAGTTTCATTATCTAAATTACTTCGATCTCCTTCACCTTCATGAGGCCCCAAGGCATTTGACTGCTTTCTTCGAATCGAAATACAGTTTGCCCCGCACATTCTAATAAGTTCATGAACCAACCCTTTCGGGACCGAGTGTACCAAAAATGCTAATTGCTCATGAGACTTTTAGTTGCCATTTGATAGCTGAAGAAATTGCGATTCCAACACTGAACTTAGTTTCTGAAAAGGCTTTCTAATGCGTTGTAGCAGCGAAGAGAATATTGCGTCTTGCCTCCGGAGTATATGGTGTGTTATGTACTCGTGCTTCCTTGATCTTTTCTCCAGACAGTTTTTTCATTAGAGTTCAGCCAGTTATTTGATTGCTTGAAACACGGCAATTCTTGAAGGACTCTGAATTCTAAAAAACCTTTTGATTGCGCTGTAGCAACGGCAAAGGGAGAATCACGTTGTACTTTCAGCGTTCATTATTTGCAAGGATGGCGTCTGTGCTTGACTTCCCATCAGAATTTTTATAATGATTGAATATTCACTGAAACGGAAAATTTTTGCTAATTTTGAAAGATTGGCCTGGATTTCAAAGTGGGATTATAGAGCGCTACAGGAGCAAAAAAGATTACGTTGTGCTTTCGAAGTAGTTAGCTAGTTGCTAAAATATATAACGCGTTTTCTTGGTAATACGAAATAAATATGAAAAGCCAATATCTACAGACGATATAACAGAATCTCTTCCACTGTTGCATAAATGTCGAAAATTTTCTTACAGATAGTGAAAGGAGTTCTAGGTAGTTGTCGAAAATTGAGCTATTTTTGAGGTGGCAATTAAAATCACCGTGCGCAGCGCCATTTCAGAGAGCGCGATTATCGGCTGGGACTTTCTCCTAGGTGACGACAAAGCTTTCAGATTTCTTCTGATGCCCTGATGCATCACGATTGTCTTTACACCCTCATACGCTTCTGATGCATATATAGTTTTTGAGTGCTACGAAAACTCTGGTAGTGGAACAAAATTTTATTTTTTGCTCTTTTTCGCTTGCAGCACCCTGTGAAAACCTTTTCAAAAAATGCCCAAATTCAGAACAACAAGATTTATGCTATCAGTCGCCATCGAGCTATCAATGAAAAGATATCCACGGCCCTAGTTGAGCGAGCAAAGCAAACCGAGTGTGAAGCATGATTTTGTTTTCGCCGCTACACCGTACTCGGATACTTCGATACTGGGACGGCCTGTCTTCTCTGGTAGTGCGTACCCCAGCATAGTTTCCATTCGTTTATTTCTCGCACAACAGTCGTCCATGGTGGAGGACTGCAGCGTACTGAGAAAATTCTTTTAAAAACCAGGTCCGAAATATCCGAGATTCAAAATATCCAATAAAAACTATAACTCTAGAGAAAAGGCTATTTTCAACGAAAAGGTTTGATCTCCATGAAGTTAAAACCTTGCGTTCAACGCCTAATTGTGTGTGAGGCAAAGAAAGGTGCAAAATGTTCTGCGCTTAAAATGAGTCACATGTGACTCACGGTAGTCGCTGTTCTCACGCTTCCAAAGAAAGGTTTTCAAAAAGAAAAGAAAAGGAAAGCCCAAAAAAGAAAGAAAAAAAAAGACGTGATGTCCTACTTTTCTTCCATAATTTTCTATTCACTCTGCCGAATGTTCTAGTTCTCGTATGTTATCAAGTAGTCATGCATCCATGCGTACTGGCATAAGTGGTTTTGATAATCTAAGTGTTATTCTGTGACTGAAATTGTACTTTTTTGTTGCTATGCGGAGCATGCCGAGTGGGGCGGATGCTAACCGGCTACAGTTCCTCTGCAAACCAGTTTGATAATGAGGTCACACTAAGCAGTAAAACACTATCGGGAATCAGTTATAGAGATTGGCACTCAAAGTGTATGCGCTGCAACATCGAACGGTGAGATCTCTCGTTTGCGAGTAACTTAGGCGAACCTCGTATATGGCTCTTTTTCGCGCCAACGTTACACTCAAGTACCCCTTATTGGCGACCATCCACTAAACTCACCAATATCATTAGCGATTAGATGAGGGGTTTACTGGTTCAAATCAGGTGCAGTGCTCATGAACTGACCTACGTTGAATCATTTGATAACAATGAATTAGTGGAAAAGTAAAGCCCTCCCACAGCAGACAATATCATAAAGGATAAAGGATAAAGCTCTCGACGTTGATCAATCCCTGAGGGATGCGCCATGCATTCGACTTCAATTTTTTAACTTCGTTTGAGGTGATTGAATGCACATCTGGCCTTTACAATGACTCGCGGTGGCCTTCCGCTGAACCGAGTCAGTGCTGCTTATCCTCCCAGACAACTCTGAGACCTGCCTGGTACCAATTTACCGACCCCGGAGGGATGGATGGCTTGGTGAGCCATGAGCGCGAGATCGAACCATTGACCTCGTGCGCGACGCAGAGCACCTCTAACCACTGCGCCACATGCGCTCAGACAATATCATATAACCTCCAATATCCAAGACTTAACAATGAGCAAAACATCGCGAATATCCTAAGATTATAGGCAAACATTTGTGGATATCTTGGATATGTTATGCGCTTTTGGTCTCTATTGTTCTTCGTAGTTCTTCACCACTGTATTTCACGAAAATGAGGTGATTGAGTATGCGTAACACTTCAAAGAGCCGTAATGTCGTATTCAACGGTCTTTGATACTAATAGTCAGCGGCCCTCATGAGTTTATGGATCCTTGCAGCCTTGCCCCTCGGATTTTTCCTGATTGGCAAGTTTCAGTGGCAGGGGTGATTTTCACGGGTCTGTAGAATGATTGATGGACATGTAATAGGCCAAACCAAAGCATTTTGTGAATGTTAGCAATGAAAGATGCCAAACATACCAAAAAAATAGGTTTTATAATACCTAACTTGTTCCCCATATCGCCTTTCTCTTCTTGAGACCTCTGCTTAAGTTTTATTTTCTAGCAGTGGACGGTAGGATCATGCGTAAAATTCGCTCACTGACGCGATTTGTTTCAGGGATGCAATGCAGTCCTTGTTGGCGAAGTACGCGGGAAGTGGAAAAACACAAAAATCGGAAGCAAACGGCGATTGGCAAAAACGTACAATCGATCTTCGGACCGGTAATACAAATCCTGTATTGTTGATAGTGAAAGGACTGAGATACCCTCTTTTGTTTACTGATTTGTTGTTAGGTGAATGAAGAGGTGAGGAGGTAGATAATTATCGTTCATGGTAATTACAATACGTCGCAATTGCTTTCGCTTTTCGTTCGTTGCTTTATGCTTAATATTTCGGAACAAATTTTCTCTGAACTAAGTTCAGTTTGTGCTAAAAAAATTTTGACTTTGATGATAAATAGTCCGCCAGACACCTGAATCTTTCAGTGATTGCACTTCTAGCAAAGGCAGATTGCATAGAAGATAAGTCAGTTGTTTGTGAAGAACAAGAAGAAGTTATGCGGTAGGAGAATAATGCCCACTCACAGATAAATGCATTCAAAATTTGGCTTGCAACGCACGAAAAATTGGGAATAACAAAAGAGGACGTTTGAGAGTTTACTAAGGAAACTTTGAGTTTTTTAAATTGACTGAGCAACTCCTTGTTCACTTGATAACATCCAAAAGTAACTGAGTAATGTAATAATAATTTCTATCACCATTTAATTGAGGAGCGAATGTGATCAGTTGGACGGTGACGAACAGCGGTGGAGTAAAAACACCATCAGAACCAATTCGCATATCCAGGATTGATATCCTCGGTATTTTCTTTTTCAAATTTATTTTACGTACGCGAGGTTGATCGATGAATGAGATGAACAGCAGTTTTCACAGCTGCTGAAACTCAGATTAGAAACTATGGAGCATTGATTCAAGGGTTGGGAGCGATATGTTTGAGCTTAACATTAAGAAAACCGCGATACCTATCTACACCTCAGTCTATCTATCCCGTGGGTTTCAAAAAAAGTGGGCTCAATGGATTTGTGAGACAATCGTTCTGTTGTTAAGTTCTCAGGAATGAAAGAAAGAAATTACAGGCTAATATCAGCACGCACGGTTATGAAGGAGTCAGAATAGCTCCTGTCACAAGTCTCTATTTTATCGGAAGATATTATCTGTGGGAGTTCAGGTAGCAAAGCATTTGCCCTAATGATACCAGAGACACGAACCTGTTGACGAATGACTCTTCTATCTCATTAGTACTCCAAATCAAATTTGTTGAAAAGAAATGGGATGTCTCATTAAGAAACCTCACTACGCTGCTATTTTCTGTACATCACATCACACGACGAAATTAGAAGTGTGTGAAGACTTCTGATGAAGATCCTTGTAAGACTGCTTCATAAAATCGCTCCCTTCTATTTCTTATTTGTCTTTTTCGTTTTACATACTTGAATAATTGACTTATCCTGCCACCAATATTTGCTCCATTTTTTGCATGTTTTTGTATTACATGATTTCCATTTTGTAGCCTTTCAGTCGGTATGGCATTACAACGTCACCCACTATGTGCCCGTAGCTATTAATCTTATAGCGCTTTCAGTTGCCTGACATTAATGCATTGAAAATTACATAGAAGCTGATGACTTTATTGTGTTTGCCACATAAATTGCTTTCAAAATTTTCTTAACTACATTTTCTCTCTTGAAAAATCTAGACATTTTCAAGATATAAAGTTGGCAATGCCAGCAATAGTTGATTACAGTGACGTTCGATGTTAATATTACCAATGTAAACAGTTTTATGATTAAAGACTAGGTTCCAAGCGGGTGCTGAAGGATGTTACTTTAAGTTTCACATAAGAGTGAACAAGTGTTATATTTTCTAATACAATGAGCAAAAAGGCTAGTGACAGATGACAGGAATAATATCGGAGTCTGATCCTGAGTATTCAGGGCTCGCATTCACAAGAGAGTGTTCGCTTTGCCCTCCAGGCACCTCGTCAGAAGAAGGTGCTGCTGAATGTGCTCCATGTGCACCCGGGTATTTCTCTCCCAAGGGAGCTGCTAAGTGTGGACGATGTCCACACACTCATTTCTCTGGTTAGTGGATTGACACTAGTTCATTTCGTTCTTGAAGAACTTCTTCTAACGCATCTCTTAGTTTTCAGAATATTTATCTAAATCTAGATCGTAACTTCTTCGACAAGATAGGAAACTTAGTTCAAAATCGATCCCAAACTTTATATATAATATATATGTGTATATATGCATGTATATATATATATATATATATATATATATATATTTCAGGACCGAAAGCGGAACGCTGCACTGAACGTCCCGCTTGTCGCCCTTCGGATTTCTATCCAATCACTGAGCCGTGTACAAATGGAACAACTCGTACCACGTATAAGAAAGTTCAGCCGGCCGTATGTAGAGACGACATTCCCGGAGCCGCTACGGTAATCTGCTTCATTTCATCTCTTGGTGCGAAAGTGCTGATTTTGACCAGTTTTTCACCCTAGTTTCTACTTAAGCAAATAAGATCTTTATCAATGTCTATCTTTGATTCTCTTAGAAAATTTTATACACTATTGATTGAAATTGATTGGTACATACAGTTTGAAATCCATGGCAGTGCTTTAGCCGTCTAGAAATCAAAGCGGCTCAGACACAAGTAAAGTTTTTTTTCGTTCAGACTAATTCAGTGGGTAAAATTTCCAAGTTGAAAGTGTAGAGTTGTGTTAAACAATTTCAGCTACCTCCACCTAGTGCCCCTCGGCCCTGTCCACCATGCAATCCCGGAATGGCTAAGGTTGCTAACGGTATTTGCACCTTCTGTCCAGCAGAGCATTTCTCCCAAGGCGACGGTCAGTAACATTCGTGCCTCCTACTCTTTTACGCCGAGAGAAAATTTATAGTGCTCAAGTAGTGAATAGTTACATTTTATTAGGTTGAAGGGAAAGTTCCTTAACACCCGCTGAAAACTCGAAGTTCATGCATAAATTCTATTGAAAGCAACAATAAATTCTTCAGAATGAAGACCATCATTATCCACAGTCTTTTGCCAACGATCTGCAAGTTTCCGGATCTGCTCGAATGTGGCCGATCTTTGGGCTTTGAATCAAAAAACTCCTGACATGCCTCTTCAACTGGTCAGATGTCTCGACTTGCCGTCCACGCAGGAGATGTTTCATTGAGCGGAAAAGACATCGGACGGCGCAGCATCTGGCCTTTGGTACTACAGATCTCCTTCGCAGTATCTCGTGTCGAATGTTGTCGCTTCCAACAATACAGTATCAAAACTCGAAGCTCAATTTTATTTATCATCATCATTTGATAAAATGAAAAGTGAATCAAAGTCGCACAGTAAAACCCGCGCTGCCGTGGGAGTTTCTCATGGAAATTTTCCTGGGATACACTCATGACTTTATATTAGCCGATACCGTGTGAAACAAGCATAGGATTTGAATTCTTCGCGGGTGTTGAGGAACTTTCTTCATAACCTAGTGATTGCCTAACTATAACGTTCTAGTGAACAACTGGTGGAACCATTCGTTAGGTCTTGAGCATCAATTATAATCAAAAGTTGACCGTATGTGCTATAATGCACAATTCAGATAATTGAGCATATGAGCGTCTGAATGTGTACTAATGCTCAACTGCGTTAAACTTAGTGTAGATTCGTTCCAGAATGTTTTCGGAAAGAAAGGAAGAAGTGTCTTAAGACTGCGTTACTTCTTATATGTATCAAGCTCAGGTTGTTGCAGTGTGTCGTCGCTGTCCTGTGGAGACGATCCCGAATTACGGTTATCAGTTCGTACAATGGGATACGCTACCGCCGAATATCATCACTCGCTGCGAGTACATTAGTGAAGGTAAGGTAGGCAGTTTTGTGTTCTATTTATTGCATAGATTCAAAAATTTTACTTTTTTATTACACTGGTACGACGCTACCACAAAAATTCAGTCTGACTATCATCCTCGCAAATTTTTTTTTCTTAAGCTTCTTATCTTATATTTGTCTATTCGTCTTTGTAAAATTTTGTTTTATACGTGTCTACTTTCTTTCTAAGAAACTGTACTATGAAGAAGATTTAGTGAGATATGAGAAAGTTAACACACAACTCAGAAAAAGGACAATTCCATGTTAGACACTCACTAGCCACGTTCTACTTGGATACATTCTAACAGATTATAAGGTCGTTACGAAAATCGAAAAAAAAAGAATCTTTAGAGGAGAGCAGCGAAAAACAAAGTGGACAAACACTGAATCTGAGGGCGTCTAACAGGGTGCCCACCAATACAGACCGCGTATGGCAAAATACCGCACAAGAGTTCCAATAGCAATACTATCCTTGGAAACCGATAAGATTAGGACTAGCAGTGCGCTTTATGCCACAACGAGCGACATCTGAGGCTGCATGTGAACGAAAATATGAACTGGACACTTCATTTAAGTATCACTCAATTACACTCGCCATTTGCTGTAAAATGATAGGTCAATGAAACTAAACCAGCGGTTTAAGGTTAATTCAATCTATGCATCTTCTATAACAGAGAGGAGTTTCTAAGCTTTTCGTTAAAAGGGCATAGTGGTTGGGTCTTCTATAGCACCTAGACCTTCTGACTATCACATAGAGCACAGGTGTTAACAAAACTGATTCACGCTATGAAAGCCCCTAATTTTTCAATTTTATCCCAGAGTCATCGGGTCGGTGGTGTTACTTTGGAGCGCTTGACATCACGAGAAATCCAGTAGGTAACGGCTCTCGTCCATATGTCGTCGTTAAAGCAAGTTACATCTCCGCCCCACCTCATTTTCGATGGCCTGGCATGTAGATCTCATTTTTGATCTTTGATCGATGACGCGGATTGGACTTTCAAATCCAGTCCCTCATTTGCCAGATACAGGATAGTCCTTGTATCGACATTTCGACTTCGCGTTTAATAACGCCAAGTAATCTTCTATCCTGCTTACGTAGCGACCACGTTTCTGGTACATACGTTAGGGCAAGGATAACCGTCGAGTCGCTCAGCTAGGCATGAAATCGAATGTTGTTCGTCCTCCTCACTCCTCTTGCTTCTCTTGAACGCTCTCCAAGCCGCTCGTTTACTCTTGCTCAACTCTGGAGCTGAGTCATTCATCATGATGATTTTACAACCTAGATAGACGTAACTGGAGCATTTGGAGATTGTCGATCCGTTGAGTGTGAATGGAGCATTCGAAACCCATCCGTTTCTCAGGAGCATCGTTTTCGTTCGATTTAGTCGGAGACCAATTTTTCCGAAAGCGTTATCGAAATCGGTCAGCATACGTTACGCCTGACTGATGATTGGTTTTACAGGGACGATATCATTAACGAAGCGAAGATGATTTAATTGTCGACCCTCAAATCTCACTATTATATCGTCCCAGTCTGATGTTCGCATGATGACAAATAGAGGTGGCTATTTGGTGGTACTTTGAAGGATGGCAGTGAATGATTTTGACGAGATTATATCGCCTTGTGAAACCTCTCTTCTTATGTCGCTCGTAATACCGCTATCAAATTGCGATCTCTGGTTTTGAAATCTTTATTTAGCTCACAAAGGATCGTGATTGACCGAGTAGGGACGCCTTGAGTGCCCAGAGCCTCCATAATCGCTTTTGTTTCCACTGAGAGTCATAGGCTTTTTTCGAATCGATGAAAGTGAGACAAAAAGGAAGACGGCTCTTGTGCACTTGTGAAACTTCAGTGAGCCTTGTGATCGTGTGGATAAGGTCTATGGTACTAAATCCTTTTCGGAACCCTGCTTGTTCGCATGCTTATCTTTCACCAAGTGTTCTCAATTGGGTGGTATTTGCCTACGTCAAGAAGGGTCCCTTATGAACAGCAACAAGATATTGCTGGTTCTTCACTAACTGGAGACTTGCATTTCAACAGGAAACGAGTGAGGAGCCGTGCCAGGGTCTTGATGAGAACAAGCAGTATGTTCTTCAGGTGTTCTGGTCTTATCGTGTCTGGAACAGGTGTTGTTCTATTTTCACCGACGACACACGTGTCGGACTTTAGGAGAATGGACGGAACGACAAATTCATACTCTTTTAAATCATATGGCGACGAGAGGACATGGCTGTTGAAGAGATCCGAGTATTGATCGTAGATGATTTCCTCTGCTCTTGTAGTGATTGTAAGTGTTCCGCTGGGGCGTCGGAGCGCAGTCATCTCCGACTTGTATTTGGCGAAGCTTCGGTGACCTGTGAATGCTCTTCCAGACTTCTACAGCTTCGACCATAACTGCTGCTCGTTTTTCTTTAAAATCTTCTTTGGTTGCTTCTCTGCAGCCTTTTAGAAGTTTGGACGTGAGGTTTCGGTTGCCCGTAACTCGTGCGATTCCACGTTGAAATATCAGCGTTTGTATGTAATCCTTGGCATTAATAATTTTTATAGGAATTTCTTAAAAGCTCATCTTGTTCAGCTCTTAATTTCTTTTCTCTGCTTAGCTTGCCCTGACATATGTTTGAAAGATTGCTGTCGGACGTTAACATGTCCACACGGACGTTCTCACAACTGAGCGTTCCGTAGTGGTCGTCACAGAGTAGCAGTAGCGACGAGCTAACAATTACTCTGTTTCAAGGCGGTCTTTCTCTCACTTATCTTCGACGAATAGCCAACACCTGGAGACATCTGGGACGGTTAGACATCCTACTCATAAAACCATTTTATGTCGATTTTATCCTTTTTGGGAATTGAGGAGTTCACTTCATAATGGACACTTCACCAAGTTTGACGACCTCAAAATCAAGTCTCATGTAATTATTTTGAAAATGAAAGCTAGTTTTACTCGCACGCGTTTTATTTCTACTGGACATCAAACTGAAATGATCTGTCAGCATAGTGATTAGGTGGTAGCTGGAAAGAATATAACTGAGAACTGTAAAGCTCTCTTCGTTAGAAGTACATGGACAGATTGAGTAGACTCTCGCCTTCTGGTGTTTCCCTTGTTGTGTAAAATTTTTATTCAAATTGATGGCCTCCCTGAAGAAGATTTTTGACCTAGTGTGTTGCTGAAATAAAAATTGTTATTAACCCATCTTGTTTTCGCGGACATTATAAAGTATGAAGGCACGGTAATTGTGCCTCTTTATAACCAGATTTCCAAGGAACCTCCAGCTGTAGTTTTATTATCTTGTGGACTCAAAAGTTGAACAACTATCTCAAGAAACTAGTTCAGTACTTCAAAGCTCACTACCGATTGATAAAGCCAAACGATTTGATTCACCCACTTGTTATGTGTTGGTAGCGAATGTGTTGAACGAGGATTTGGCCTGAAAAGCAGTATGGTGGTGCTTTAAGGCACACAACAATCCGTCATTATGTTCTTACTAGCTTTAATCTTTTGATCTGTGAGTTATATCAGATGACAAGATCGTAATCGTCGTAAATGATTATGATTTTTGAATTGCAGAGATCTCAACGGCATGCAATATAGGCGAGGCATGGTTGGCATCTGGCAGTGCACTGGTATCGGCGCAATCGCTTCAACGTGGAATTGCCATGGAGTTGGAACTCACCGTTAATGAAGGTACTGTTGAAAAATAATACCAACAATGTAATCAAAAAAATCAGTTGTGAGTTTTCTTGTCTGGGATGTTTGAAAATTGAATAATACTCGAGCTCTAATATTTATTCTCATTTTTCTCATGTGAGCTATCTCAAAAAGTGTCATAACTGTACTTAATGGGACGTGAGATTATATTATGGGTCTGCGCGGAACGAAAGGGACCTTGTTTTGATTCGTATAAATTCAGCGACTGGTCTCTCAGTATGTCGCAAAATTTGCTTATACATCCTCATTTTACGTTAACATATTCTCTCTATAAACAAAGGGTACTCCTTTTTATGTAGATTGCAGCAAGAACATCAGTGCCGCCAGAGCCTTATAATCTGATTCTAACCACCCTCTACAGGCAGCAAAATTTAGAAGATTGTACATAGATGCCTTTCTTTTTTCCAAAACTGTAGCCAGGGTGTCTTGTATGAATAACATGACGTCGTTCGTATCCTTCTAGCAAACTCAGTGACTTGGCATCAGTGCACTGGTCTGACTCACTTGAAATCTAACAAGATATAGGTCTCTCTGATAATGGTATCTCTCACGACAGCCCTTTCACTGTGCTGGCGCATAAGTAATGGCGCTTTTAATTTCGTGAATTGTACATGATGATAACTGGACTCAGAAACATCTTTATCATTCAATAACATAAGCTGTTCTAATCAACACATTGTTGCCAACGGAAAATTTGTTAATTCCTGTAGCGTAAAAATCGGTGTCTCGCGTGACGAACTCTTCTGAAGCATTTCTGCATGCTATTGATCGTGAAGACATTTTCCCTGCAAGAAGCTACCGAGATGCTCGAATAAACAGTAGTCGGTGGGCGAGAGGTCCATCAAGCGTGGAGGATTAGTCAAAACTCCGTAGCTCAATTCGTTAGACTTTTGAAGTTTCTGTTGTGCGACATGTTGATGTCGACTGGCTACAAAAAGACCGGTTTTTTCTTTGCATCAACCTTTTTCATCTTCCAACATTGCTCTAAATGATGGAAGACAATAGAATAGTCGACGATGAGTTTTTTGCAGCATCCGGCGTAGTCTTAAGAGCATCACCTTTGATGATGTCTCTTCTCAAGACTCTGATGAGGATAGTACGAAAAGTAATTGCTGTTTATGACTGTACGCTTGTTAGCAGTTCCTGGGCGAAATGTGCTGTTAATGTGCGAGTTGTCTTTGCTACTTTACGGCCGATTTCCGAATAGGGAAATTGCTCGAATTTGATTTTTGTCTAACATCCCTTCCATGGTCTAAGATAAGTGTAAAATAGTCACCGAGTAAAGCGTCGTTAACAACAAAACGTAGAGCAAGAAATCAGCATTCAAATGATATATAACATAACCACATTTACTTGAGAATTATTCCGAAATCTAACGGCAAATTTTAACAGTGCATTAACTGCGATTACTTTTGCACCAATATCCGAACTGAATTACATTGTCAGAAAAGGTTTGATTGCAAAAGAATGGTGAAACGATAATGAAAATAAGTCAGCCATAATTTTGAAGGCTAATTCTGACCTCCACTATTTCCAGGTTTCTCAAATCCATTGGCACCACGCGATTTCTCACCGTCGCAGCACTCACCGATAGCGCAGTTCTCCGTCGTGTTTGAAACTAGCTGTGCCGACAGCTCGTGCGTACTGTATATGATCGAGGTTCTGTGGCTCTCTACTCTTTGTTAGTTGCTTCCACTTTCCCATAAATGTGAGAGTAAAGAATTTCAGAGTCCAGAGGAGGAATCAAAGGTGCAGCCGTACCGTTTTCTAGCCGCTTTCAACGGGAGCCAACCTCGACGTGTTTGGTCGTACAGCATCTTGAAGCGAAGCAGCGCTAGATTTATGGTAACATTTTGAGGCTGATGGGCTAGTATACCTAAATTGTCCATAATTCTTTTTATCAGTAAATACTAAGATTTCGAAAATATTGGATTATTTGGAATTCAATTTTTATAAATTAGACTTAAGAAAATGCCTAGACTAATGGGCTTTGATCTATTGAGATTTCTGTTTCATCAGAGTAATAATTTTCTATCTCACAGAATATTAGCTTTCGTAAGTTTTAGAGTACTTAGGAGCTGATCATTTCAAAATTATTCAAATCTTTCGATTCATAAATTAGAACATGTGTATTCAAAATTATCGTCCTTCGTGACACAGTTCAGTACTCGATCTTCAATATAATTAGCTACATTTAGACAGAATTGGTAAGGATATAACATGGTTCGAGCTGTTAAGTGTAGCGCTATACAGGCGCCTGTTTCGTCCTGGTGGAACTCATCAGTAGCATCCTCTCTCGGTTCAACCAATTTTCTGAGGCCAAATAATCCCCTATAAAGGAATCGACGCCGGGCAAAAAAATTGCCTCAAGTCAGATGATGGAATCACCTGTCATTGTGGTGACCGGCAGTAAAGCTTATAGCTTTTACAACGAGTCATATCTCTCCTTTCGACCGATCATGTTATAACCTTATCAGATTATATCATGAGCAGGTCTATAAAAGAGCGGTTGAAAGGAGAGATATGAGTCATTGTAAAAGCTACAAGCTCGACTGCCGGTCGTCACAATGTCAGGTAACTCCATCATCTGACTTAGGGTGATTTTTTTTGATTCGGCGTCGATTATTTTGTAGAGGATTATTTAGCCTCAGAAGATCAGCTGAACCGAGGGAAGGTGCTAATGATGATTTCCGATAGGACGAAGCAGACTCCTGTATAGCACTAGACCCAACAGTTCAAAACATGTTTTATCCTTATCAAATTATATCATTTTGAGCGGATCTATAAAAGAGCGGTCGAAAAGAGAGGTTGAACAGAACTCTATATAGTCTTCTATGAGGTATGCGTGAGATAAGACAATGAATAGTTAGAAACCTGGTTTAAATTGAAGCTAATGCATTCTGAAACTCTCAAAGACAGAAAGCGATAACCCATTTTGAGTGACGCTCCCGCTTGCGGATTGAGGACATCTATCCTAGTTGTTGCAGACTTCTCAACATTTTATCCCTTCCTATCATTCCAATTAAACATCTAAATAAATCTTTTCATTTCAACGTCTGAATAATTTTTGCTTGAAATTCAAAGTTTGCTTAAAAACTTCCATGGATAATTCCTAAATTATAATATAATTCCTAAATTATATTATTATATTAAATTACCAAATTATATTATAATTCCTAAATTATATTATTATATTCAAAACTCTTACGCTGTCTTACAATGTTTTGAGAGATGATATCTTTTCCTGAATGTCCACCTTTTAGATAGCGTTTCTCCGCTCCGGATCCATGTCAGGAGAAGATGCAATTCTGGATCAAGCACGAATCCTCTCAATCAACGTCACGAATATCGGAGCAAAACATGGAGTCCAAGGTGGTGGAGCCAGTCGGTGCCTTCCTTGTCCAACGGGCACTTTTGGAAAGTGTGTTCCTTGTCCACCTGGTCACTACATGTCGCGTGAAGTAAGTGCTATGAATGTTTGCAGCACTGCGTGTTTATCAAAAGCCACTAGGTGTTTGGAGTTTCCTCTTCAAAACGACTGTAAGAATTTTTATACAGTTAGAAAACATGTCGCAAATTCTTTCACTACAAATATGCATGGAAAAGAATCTATGCAAGAATTAAGGGAATCGCTTGAAAGCAGTAGAATTCAAAGAAATGGTCAACAGGGAAAGGAGGATAAATAAGTCACTGCTGATTTTATCAATGCACTTTATGACTATATACACGCTATAGGGAATATCAAAATGTAATAATACTTGTTAGTCTCACAGTGTACGCTAAACTCACCGTTCACTTCTATGATTCTTGGCTGAAAGAGGAGGGAAAAAGACGTAAAATGCATGAGCTGTTACTGATGTCAATAAGTTGCGGGTTGATTGCAGTTCAATATTTGGAGTTTGGAATAACGCCGAAGAAACCCGGCTGAAGAAAGTCGCAAAAGACTTAGGATTACGAAATCTCATTCAATTCACGAATAGGCTTGCGAATGCATTATGACTTTCGCTTTAACTAGATAACTGAATACCACTGTTAGTATAAAAAAGGACTTTAGGCGCATGAGTGCATTCCGTGTCCACCAAACACCATGGTCAACACGTCATCAGATCGGATCGGTGTGGAGAGCTGCGTGAAATGCGGTGAAAATCTGCACTCTTCAGACGGGATTACCTGTACGTCAGACGGATTTCTCACTGTCGTACTGAACAATCGCACTCTCAGTTACGACCTATCCGCTTGGCTGACAAAGTAAGCTACTGTTGGAGAGACTTTCCACAGTTTCGAAAACAGTAACTATTTGAAGTGGTTGTAGTTTTTGACAAACGGGGCCGAAGAGAAGCCCATTAAACTAACTTAGATTGTCTTCTCTGCGCCCATAGTCTAACAAATCTACCACTCTTTAATGTCCCTTCAGTCGAAAGCTATTCTCCTCCGAAATGTTAACAATGAGAGTCTTTCAGAACATGGACTACCACTGGTGTGAAGGTGTTTGCTCGAGAAGGAGCATCCTACTATCACTCATTTAATTTCTCACTTTTCTTCGAGAAAGTCCAGTGCCAAGAAGCATATGATTCAAGTGATGCATTTTCAGTAAACGATCAGGTAAATCAGTGTGATTCCACTACAAATCAATTTGAATTGTCATAAAACTGTGAGATCGTCCGCCTCCTTTGAAATCGTTGATTCTTACTGGTCATTATTTATAAAATTAGGGCTGAGTTAAAATTTTTGAAATTTTGCTGGGTTCTGTCCATACCATAGTGATATAGTAATTTGAACCTACTTTCCTTTAATCTCCGCATAACCAATCAATCGTATTTTCTTTGCTGACTAAATTCAAGTCAAACGTTAGTGAAGTATCGACACAAATCCTCAGCTCTGAAGAAAACGAAACGCTCACGAAATGTTAGCCAATAAATCGTTAACAACCTTGTGTATCAGGTCTTATCAACAAAGAATATATCATGCTGAACTTTTAATCCTTTTACAATCAACTAATAACAGAGTGTCTGACATTCCCTGTGCAGCAAAATCGATGTTCATTCCAAAAGGAGTAATTTCTAAGGTCGCGGCGAAGTGGTTTCTTGTAATTGTTGTTCTATTGCTTGAAGCGGCAATATTTTGTATTGGGCAAAAAAAAAGATTCTTGCCACGAGGAGGCAGACTTTATAATGCAAAAATCCAGGCTAAATGATTTACAGATGCATCGAAATTTGTTTATGAGGGGTGGAACGTCTTTAACATGTTTCAACCAGAGTCAGTGCATAAAGTCGCGAAAGAGTCAATATAAGCAATACTCGTTGGATCACGACATAATCGATGAGGTTGATAACTAGCTTAGATATCTTTTTCTCTCGTACAAACGTATTTATTAGTGTTTCATGAGTAGTACGTTGAAAAAAACGTTCCAACTAATACAGCGCATTAAATTTTTTCAAACTGCATAGTTTACAAGAATTCTTGGTGATATGAAAATCTTGAGACCTCATAAAGGAGTTGAACCTGCGTTTACCCTTCCCAAAGCGCTCGGTAATATTAATTTTATAAATTCTTGTAAGTTGTGAAATTTCTCAGTAATGTTCTTTAGAGTCGCGAAGAGGTCACAGGAGCAGCTTGCCGTTTAACGGTCTTACCTGATATCGGGAGAAATCGAACAAAACTTGCATTTGTTTCACCGTTGCTGTGAGTTTAATTGAAAAATTCTGTAGATTATCTTTGCTTCAAAGGTTTCGCACAGACTACTGTATCGATGAAATTGTACAAGCAGTTTATTCGAAATGAAAAAGATCATTAGAGTATTAGCTTTGAATAGTTGATATCACTCAGAACGGAACTGTAACGTTACATATCGATTTTACAGTCACTGAGAGTTTTATGATCACAGATGATATATTAAGTCTTTGGAGCCTATTATCTCCGAGAGGCCATACTTATAGCATTTTTTATTTCTCCTTGATGGCTACACTTTGAAACCATCAAAAACTCTTATTAAATCTAGAAATATGCCAGTTATTTATTTCTGAGCTACGCATGTGGTCTGCTAGGGGGCGTTCATACAGCGCAGTACAGATGTTCTGGAGCCTCGTCAGTTACAGAGTTTCTTTCTGAGCAATTCCTCTTGGGGGAGAACACCCTTACATAGAGGAATCGCAAACCTAATATTTACACGCACTGTCAAGTGCAAAATCACTAAACGGGCACTGTTGTGCACTCGATTTCTCTTGGCTGGTAATTGTGAAATATCATACTATTCCTTTCAAGTGTTTTCATAAGACCACGCTAGAATTTCGAATATTTTATCACTTGACAGCGCGTGTTTTTTCCGGGATTTCCTTTATGTAGGGGGTTCCCCCACAATAGGGATTGGCTCAGAAGAAAGGCACCGTGCAAGTGACGAGGCTGCAATGCCGAAACACGTGTATTGCACTGTATAAATGGCCACAACAAATCACAAGCAAGGCTCAAAAATAGTTTATGGGCATATTGTAATATGAGCGTGGTCTTAAAAAACATTCAAAACGAATGGTATGATATTTCTACATAGTCATAGTGCACTCGTGTAATCATGTGTACCTAAGAAAAAAAAACCTGTGATTACTAACAAGCTGAGATCATAGTTCTCTGAAAGATACTTTATTGATCATTACGGTCAGGTATAATATTACTACGGTTGAAAAGAACTTTTTAATCATGTAGACATCTATAAAGGAGCCGGCTTTTGGTAGTAGTTTTTCGTCTTTTTTTCACAAAGCTAATGAAAGAAAAGGAAACAAAAGCAATGTAGAGGTGTTCTTCGCTTGAAGAATCAACGATATAGAATTAGGATTTCACTTTTGTTCCCTATTTTTCGCATGGTCATTTGTGATAGTGACGTCGATAGTTCAATTGTTTTGAAGTAAGATCATATCCAAGCTAAGTCAGCACGAGACAAGGCCTGCGGTTCCAAAATTGCTCACTTGACTAAATAATCCGTCTTCTAGTCGTTTGCCTCCAAAATATTCTCTAAAGAACAGGAAATTCTTTAAAGAAGATTCATAATCACTCCCCTTTGTGCAGATTGGCTACAAAACTTGAGGAAATCAGTTTGCGGCGAAATCGGCATGGCTGGAATTTGACGGATCAGTTGCTGGAGTACGGTTAGTGCTTTTTCTCCATGAATTGATCAGTTTCTTGAGCGTACACTATTGCCAAAGTGGTTTGAAAATCTGAGGCTGACATGAGCCTTGCCTGCGGTCAAGCTGGGTAGAAACATGCTCAGACCTTCAAGGGCTTGTGATGGTAATAGAAGAATATAAGTTTCAGCATAAACTTCATTATACCATATATTTAAGAGATCTTCAAAAGTACCATAAATGGAAATGTCTATGTGTTGCAGAGAAGACGTTTGGATATCTAAATAAAAAATCACACTTGAAGTCTTTTGTCGCTTCTGTGTTCTTCTGAGTGCACTTCATGTATATTACTTGTAAAATGTTTTTCTATTACAGAGGGAATGGAGGAGAGCTCACGCCCCATCGATGTGCATTTCTGGTTCGAGTCAGTTGGTGCCTCATCGCAAGCGTGTCCACGAGGCAATGCTTACGTTGCAACTGCTAGGTGCGCACCAAGCAAAAAGGAAGCGGAGGTCTGTTGTTTGACGTATTTGAACGTGGTTTGGCAGAATCATACGCCAGGCTATCTAAAATATCTATCGGATTCAATGTATCATTCCTGTAGTTCAGATAAGCTTTTTTGCCATAGAGAATGACATCTTAAGCGCTGACGAGTCTCTCATGTACTGTAGAGGATATGTTATCTTGTACAAAATAACTTCAGTTCCGTCTCCCACGCTCTTGTCCCGACGGAACATGTGACGGGTGTCTTTTCCATGCTATAGTCGAATCAGTAGAGGTGAGCTCATATCCGGCTTTGCTTGCTGCTATGAGATATGTATTCATACCTCATTAAAACAGGCATGCCCCATCTGTCGAGCTGGGGACTACGAAATGATCAGAGGCGAATGTGTCGACGGACAACAGACGATACATTATATACCAGACAAGTAAACTGCTTTTGTCATTATATTTTAGCCTTTGGCATTATATTTTAGATAACTTCTATGGAATCGCTAGCAGTGTAGAATAAAGACAGACTTTTCTCTTGTTCTTCTCATATAGTGGTTTCTGTGCAGTTTATGAGATTTGAGTGCTCAGAGTTGCTTAGTTGTTGCATTTGGCCACATCAAGTAGTAAAATGTTTCTCTCCATAGCTTAGCACTAAGTCTTTGAATTGCTCTACCATTTGCTCATCCCTAACAAGTACCACCAGATACGAGTCAAAGATGACTCACGCGCGCTGATACGTGTCTGTTGTAAGAAGTCTATCAAGTGAAATGAAAACCGCTAGAATCTACATATTGAACAGCGAAGTAATTGAACGAGCGCTACGTGGCCCAAAAGGAAACGGTGGCATAGCTAAATGTGTCGTAGATGATTGCTTGCTACGGCACATGCACTGATATTAATCTTTCCTTCCAATTATGGATTATTGGACGTATTTCAAGCCTAGAATGTTCCATAAAAGCTACATTTGCTCTCAGTGTGCTAATGAAAAGCCTGTTCTCAGTCCATTCATTTTCAACTTCTTTTAGAGCTCTATATACCGAAAAATCATCGCCAATACTCACGTGTTACGTGGCAGAAAACTAAATGCATGTCATGCCCTCGTTGTTTTCAGACACTGCGTGCTTACGGGAAAGGAGGCACAATCGCGGAAAGATAGTTGTTCGGCCTTGTCAGAGAAAGAGAAGCTAATGCTTAGTACTGGCATTGTGGCCTTTATCATTCTTTGTATCGCATTCGTTGTCATCTGCCAGAGAAATCGAAGGCAAGCCATCCGTGAACGGTTCACTTATTCTTCTTTCGTTGATGCAAAACAATTCATGTTTCCTTTTTTTAGGTTAGAATACAAGTATACGAGGCTAGTGGAGTCTCGCAGTGGTGAGTTACCCGCCGCAGAGACCTGTGGATTGGAAGACGACGAAGAGGATGAAGTAAGCTAATGGAGTGCAAAGAACGGTTTTACTGATTAAATTGAGTTTGAAACAAACTGAAAAATCAGTAGAATTTTGTTAAATCATATGTAATAAAAATAATTTTAGTGGAATATCTATAACCAAAGACGTTACTGACATTATAGCATACCTTTCTGAGAAATTGTCGAAGAAATTGCATGAGAAATGATATCACGTGTTTACTAGCTAAGGTTTCAATACAACAACTTACTCATTTTCCTCCAAGTCACCTTCTTAAGCTTCTGCTGTGTCGTCTTAGTAACTTGTAAAGTTTTTATAAAACTGTTTATCAAGAAAAATCAAATAAATAAAGTAAGTTTAAAATTAAATATAAATCACCTCACCTGTCGCCTGTCGTCCGTTGATCGTCGAGAGACTCGAGCGGGTACCAACAACACTTCCATTTTTCCCTATCGCCTGCAAGACTAGCTCAGTGGATCCTGCTCGCTCTAGGGATTCGCTGAGCATCATATCTTTCTTCTATAGCTTTCGTGAAGAAATCGGATCAATGGGTCGGTGGTCTTCCTTTAGAGCGCTTGATATCGCGACGAATCCAGTTGGTAACGGCTCTCGTCCATCGGTTGTCGTTGCAGCCCATCACGTGTTCGGCCCACCTTATTTTCGATATCCTGGCGTGTAGAACGGCGTCTTTAATCTCCGATCTTTGTCGTAGTTCGGAACTTCGAATCCTTTATCTCGTTTATCAAATACATAGATACTCCTAGCATCGACCTTTCGACTCCGCGTTCGATAACGCCAAGTGATCTTTCATCCTGCTTACGTAGCGACCAGGTTTCTGCTGCATACGTTAGAGCAGGGATAACCGTCGAGTCGAAAAGGTGGCACGAGTCGGATGTTCTTTGTCCTCTTCACTACATCTTCAATGCTCTCAAACGTTCCTCAAGCCGCTCGCTTCCTCCTGCTCAACTCTGGAGCTAGGTTGTTCATCATGTTGATTTCAAGACCTAAATGGACATAACTAGAGCATTCGGAGATTGTCGTTCCGTTGAGCGTGAATGGGGCATTCAAAACCCATCCGTTTCGTCATGAACATCGCTTTCGTTAGATTTAGTTGAAGACCAATCTTTCCGCAGGTGCTGTCTAAATCGATCAAAAGTTGTTCTGCTTTGTTGATGCTCGGTGTTATGAGGACGATATTATCAGCGAAGAAGATGCTTTGATTGCCGACCGTCAAATTTCATTCCATATTGTCCTATTCTAATGTTCGCATGACGTTTTGTAGGGTGGCAATGAATAGTTTTTTCGAAATTGTATCGCCTTGTCAAACCTAGCTTCTTACGTCAATGGTGATAACGTTGTAGAATGGAGATATTTTGATCAAAGACTTTCTTCACAACGATGAAAGTGAGACAGAGTGGTTGTTTGTACTCTCGTGAAAGTTCAATGAGTCTTGTAATCGTGTGGATGTGGTCTATGGTATTAAATCGTTTTCGGAACCCTGCTTGATCGCATGGCTGTCTTTCGTCGAGAGTTCTGTCAACCCTGTTTAGGATAACTCGAGTGGAGTTTATAGACAACGAATAGCAAGCACATCGGGCGATAATTGCCTATGTCGGGAAGGTCTCCCTTTTTGAACAACAATACAGTCTTGCTGGTTTTCCATTGAATGAGACTTTGCATTCTGACAGGTAGCGAGTGAAGAGCCGAACCAGGGGTGTTGATGAGAACTGGCGACGGTTGTTCAGGTGTTCTGGTCTAATCTTACCTGAACTGGGTGTTTCTTCTGTTCTTCATCGACGACATAGCATGCCGGCTTTCGGAAGGGAGGGCCGCTGGAACGACATACTCGTCCTCTTTCAATTTGTATGACGGTAAAAGGACATGACTAGCGAAGAGATCCGAGTAGTGTTGGTGGATGATCTTCTCCATAGCCCTTGTGGAGGTTGTAAGTGTCTCGTCAGGACATCGGAGTGCAATCATCCTAGTCTTATAATTGGCGAAGCCTCGCTGGGCTTTGCAACTGCTCTTCCCAGCTTCTGCAGCTTCTGCCATAACTGCTGCCCGTCTCTCTTTAAGGCCTTCTTTTATCATTTCTTCTGCAGCGTTTCGCAAGTTCGGACGTTGAGATTCGGTTGCCTGTAGCTCGTGCGATTCCACGTTGACGTATCAGCTCGAGTGTCTACGGAGACAAGCGTCTCTTCGTGACTCTAGGACACTCGGCTTTCACAGCGCTAACGTGAAGATATTTAACGAGCCGGTCGCCTTCTTTGTCGATGTTTCGACAACGGTATCTTCCCAGGAGCCGACTAATGATTTGAATACAGCCCAATTTATGATATTTCTGGGACATCGTTGCTATTTGAATTTAGCGGCTTTCTCTTCTCTCCGCGAAAAATGGAACGTTGCGTAAAGGAGGCGATGGTCTGATCCCGTGTAGAACTTAGAATAGCAGCGACATTGGTCAGGCAAAACCTTCGATTTACTAAGATGTGGTCTATTTCGTTATAGTACTCTCCATTGGGAACTCCCACGTCCATTGCTAAGAGTGATGCTTTTGGAATTGTGAATTACCATGGACGGTTGGGATCGTCATGATTAACTCAGATAGCCTCTCACCCTGTTCATTCCATTCTAGTCCGTGGGTCTCAATGTGACGTTCTTCAGACGTTCTTCTAGGTACAATTTTTGCATTAAAGTCACAATGACCTTAAATATAAATATAAGTAGGTAATATACGCGAATCAAATCAGCAGATAGAGAATAATTGCAAATAAGTATAGATAAGTAGCAAAATAAGTCCAGCGAATAGTTCAAAAGATACATGTTGAGGCTACGAAAAATGTCTAGACTATTCACATCTTTGAATTCCACTTAGAAGACTGTAGTTTCTTGTAACTGACCCTCCAGACATGACCTAACGCTTACGTCTTCGCTATTAGCTAGCTGATTTGAATTGTTGGTGTCACGCTTATCATATACATACGTATATACATATATATGTATGTAAATAGACATATCAATCCACTATATGTTTATACGGATCATTTTCGTTATCTCCACTCCCTTTCAGCCCCTTGAAAAGCACGTATTTTTGCTACTGGGTTTTCAAAATTGCTTTTTTTTTATATTACGCTCTAACAATAAGAACGAATTCATTCTACACTCAAACATTTTTCGCTGGACAAAGCTCTTTCGGTTTTCATATCCTTCGATAATACAAATCTCGGCAATCTCAATGATGTCTTTGGTTTTCAAAAAAAATTTCTTAGTGCGCCGTAACAGTCAAAAAGATTGGGTTCTGCAAATCTGGATCATTTCTGCTATTCTCACCCTGATTCGATCACTTTAAAAAACGCGCTTTCTGGTTTTTTCCAGTTTTAGTTAATATTTGATGGCTTGAATCCCAAAATTTCAACAGTGCGCTCCATTTTAAAAATGACTTTTGTTTCACAGTCGCGCATTGCGAGCCTTTTTTGCTGAACAGAGCATTTCCTCTAGACTAATCATAACCATTCGATAGCACAAATCGCGGATATTTTAATGGTGTATCTAACCTCTCAAAAGGACTTCTTGGTGCGCTGGTAGCAAATCACTGCGCTGTTGCCAATATGTAATTGGTTTTTGCAATATTGGCACCAAGCCACAGTGCTCTTTATGGCGTTGAAACTGCGGAACGCAATCTTCTTTTGACTGTTATAGCGCACTTATAAGTTCTTCTCAAAAACCAAGTACATCATTGAAATCATCGAACATGTGCTATCGAATGGTTGCCAGAAGTTCGGAGGAAATACTTTGTCCAGCTAGAAATGCCTGAGTGTGAAGCAAATTTTTGCTTTTACTCATACAGAGCAGCAAAAACTCGTCCTTGAAAACCGATAAAACTTCTAAAAAATCATAAAAGACGTTTCCGCAAGAGGCTGAAACAGGGTAGAGATAACGGAAAAGTACCGCTTATCTTGAGATTGCCAATATCTTTCATTTTTCGCTCATTTTACAATAGGGAGCCACTTATGAGTCATTTACTTCGTGGTACTGATTCACTAAATATTACGTGTATCAAAGATCCAAAATGTTTCATACCAATATGTTTGTTATGCTTCAGGTTACTGATAGGGTGATTTTTGCGAAAGGAAGACGAAAGGTCTTCAGTGGTCGAGATACGGAAGCTTTCGTGCCTCTTGAAAACGAGGACTAGTTTTTTTTCCTCTCAGAACTCTATGAACTAATCACTTCACCCGGTTATCAGCCAGTTTTGGCTCTCACAAGGATCAATTCGTACGGTGCTCGCTCTGTGATGTGGGTGGCTGTCGCGTAGTACTGATGACGTGTCTTGACCATACGTAGTAATGGTAACATTTCGCTTGACTTCAAAATTCTCACCACACATACAATGGTTACAACTTGTTTTCTATGGATTATGCTCCATTTGCTTCAACCCCTTAGAGAGGGATCCAACAGATCATAAGAGATCCTTTGATTTGATATTATTCATGCTGTAATTATCTATTCTGTTTTACACACCATCACTACTCTGGAGCTTCCGATTTCCTCTCTATAATTTTCATGCACTGTATCTATGCCAGACAATGTGAATCTCGGTTAATATATATTCCCATCCAAGAGCGCATTTACTTCAGTCGGCTGGATTCCATGTAAAGTTCAATAGATAGTGCTAAACAAACTACTAACGTTTTTAATTATGGATTTCGTGTTTTTCGTAGACTTCACAGAAATCACCAACTACTCAGTTAGTGTTGTTCTATTGTAAATACTTACAAATGCATATCGCTTGTTGATACATCACATGTTCATTTTGTGAAATCATAAAACATTCTGAATAACACTGACCGGGTTATTCAACAGGCACATCACTACAGAAAATACAACCCGTAACGGAAACCCTCGAGCAATATGCATGCAAATGAACATGCATCGTGAACTCAGAAATGGGGATTAACGGCAGGAACACTCTACAATGTCGGCATAAAGAGAATGAATCCATACAAAGTCTTGTATCTCATTAGAATCCGGATGATTTGAAGAGGTAATTATCAAAGCGCCGTTTCTAGACTTTGTAGACAAATAGTAGCCCCAGTACCCAATGTTGAAGACTGTGAATGCCTGAAGAGAATCAAAATTAGTCAAAATTCAAGAGGAAGTAGTACCTTGCATGAGAATACGGTGAAAAACCAAAGCGATTATATCACAGACGAAATTGCAAAATTGCAAATTACGAAATTTTCTCTTTCTCTGCAAATCAATGTAAAATGTCTCACTTATTTTTATGAGCACAATCTTCATGCATGACTTTTATAGTTTAAATTGTCTAAAAGATTCTCAGTCCCTTTCCGTTAGACGGCACGGGATCAAAAACCGTTCCCTTTCGTTAAACAAGAACTTTTCATATAAGTGTTAGTAATCATTCGCAAGTTGAAATCTCTGGCCAAGCGCCGAAAGCGGCTGTTATCCGGAAAGATCCTTTTATAACGTTGTATGATTCAGAAAAAGATTATGTTACACATCGGTCGCGTAATTCAGCTGATAGTTCACTGGAAAGCGCGAAATAAACATGAATATGTAAAAAAATTTTTTAGTATGATTCCTACGTTTTATCTGGAGTTTCTTTCAAAGCGGAGATACGATTCCTAATCGAATAGCAAGAATCGCACTTCTCATGTAGTCCTCCGAGGCGCCAAAGACGATGATTGCGGCAACCTTCCCCCTACCGCCTCCCCACCTGTAGCCCGTGAGCGAATCAATCTTTTTTTCCCCTGTTGAATTTTACAGAAACCGTCTCTCTAGAAAATAAACACAGCTTTGCAATCGTTAAATCTTGCGTTACCGAATGATTACTGATAATCTAAAGAAAGAGCTAGGTGCTGTGAGAAATAAGCACATGTGAACCACAAAGGCTTTCTTTTCACTAAAGCGTTATGAGAAAACTTTCTTACAAAACAGCTAGGTACGGTACTAGCTAGAGATTCGAGCTTTTCAAGGATTAGTGACACTCTTATGAAAAGTTTTTTTCTAGCAAAAGGATCGATCTTTCATATCGCGCCGTCTAGCAGAAAAGTACCAATGCTTTTTCTGCGTTTCTTATTATGGTGCCTAATGCCCTATTTTCCATCACCCATAGATTATTCTCGTCAAGAAGTCAACAATCAGAATTAGGTTTCTTTTTATGTTAACAAGTCAAAATATCGTACCACAGGAAAGACGATACTGGCCACCTTGTCGATGGCCGCCCCCAGCTCATTTCCTTTCGATTGACGCATCGTAATTTCAGCGATGCTTCTAAAGAGAATGGCATTCAAGAACTAGAAAAAATCCATCTTGCTAAAAGTCGACATTTGTTAACTATGACATCATTAAGCAGAAGGGAGTATGAGAATTTTTCATATGTGGCTTGAGCCTCATTCCCTGCACCTTGTGACCAACAATTTGGTGATCTCGGCAAGTCATTATTAACAATAAAAAGACAGAGCTGGATTTAGAAAGTTGATACATTCTTTATGGAACTGTTTGCAGGAATTTCCATAGAATATTGTCTTAGCGGACTAATAATTGTTCAGATTGTTTTTGCGAAAGAGCAGTCCAAATAGGAAGGACGTTTGCAATGATTTGACTCTTCCTTCATAAATATTTTTGCTTTCAGAGAATAGTCAACTAGGGAATCGTCAACTGACATCTTTTCCCAAGACCGACTGTCTATTAACCTCGGCATGCTTCAATATAATTCCTGATTTTCTTCTTTAAGCCAAAAACGAGTTGTTACATCAAACTTTATTACTTTTATTTATTATTCTTTTTTCCTGGCATCTCTTCATTGCGACTCTCGCGATGAGTGACCTTTATAGATGTTATTTTGAGCGGCGGGAGACTGATTTTCAGCATTACCCTACCACTATAATCATCCACATTGAAAATGAACAACATCTACATATTGTCATTCAAACTCTAAACACACTTTCAAGTCCTTTCAATCGATTGTTGTCGAGATTTTGCTCAAAATTAACTTTAGTCTGATAGACTGTTCGAAGAGTTCCAGACATCTGGTACCCTAGTGCCATACGTAGCTGTCGCCGCTCTCGCACGCCTCGTCGTGCTGTAGGGGCATGTGACACTGATGAAGCGTGCGAGAACGCCGAGACGTATGTCACGAGTGTATCAAATCATTGAAAGGCTTAAACGTTCTATCAGACTAGGCTTCCGGATTATATACTACTTGATGTGCTGCATAGTCAAGCTCGAGCTTTCCAACGGAAATATTTCATTAATCTATGATAGAACAAACTCACTTTCGCATGGCAGAACAACTTCCGTTTGTCTCAGAAACCGGTAAACTAGTACTACGTATACGTTGATCGCCCATCTTATCGTTGTAAGCAACTACAGCTAATTCAATCAAGGAGCAGAATATAAATCTGAAATGCCGTAAATACGGGAACATGATAGCAGCAATGGCGATAACATTTATCGGGAGACAAGAGTGCCCGCTTAGCAAATGCAGAGCAGGATGCCGACAGTCGACATCCTTGTGAGACGGTCGCTCACGTGGACGGTCTGCATGAGAGTCATGTAGTTCGTCAGTCCTTATCAAAAACGTTCACTTACCCAACACAGCTGAACATCCAAATGTCGATCGCTTTCACATAGGACGCCTGCAAGTAAAATCAATCTCGACTGCGCAGCAAATGCTCTTTTGTGGTACAGAAATTGTGTATCCAGAAAACCTATGTTGCTCGGGATGATTATGTAACAGTTCAGTGAACAGCTTTCGTCGCCAGATGTATCTCGAAATAGAATCTAATGAAAATTTTGCATCTAAGCCAACGTTTTAAGCATTTTTAACCATGGAATCCTAGTTTTTCACATTTTCGAGCTGGACGATTCACCATATCAAGCTTAGTTCAGAGACCAGTTTCTAGAAGACTATTAATAATGAGAACGATGAGATATGCCAATTTAGACATCTTAAAAAATATTTTCACGAAACATAGCCCAGAAGTCCAATGAATACCTTGGGAAGAGATTTCACTATGTTGCCGAATTGAAACGTGAGCGCCATAAGGGATGATACGGACAGAGTGATTCTGGCTGGAAGAGCGCGAGTGTCCATCCAAAACGCAATCCACGAAATGAACACCGACACATAGGTCGGTAAATACATCTGAAATATTATAATTTAATGCCTGAACTCTTAAGTGAGTAGGCATCGTATAGACAGAAATAATGATGCGGTAGAATAAAGATCGCTAGACTAATACAAGCAAAAAGAAAGCTAAAATCTATGAGCCTATCTGAAATACAGTAATTGACATGTATTGCAAGCAGTTCTGTTTCGTTCATGATAATCAATCCTAATTGCCTCAGGTAAACTCCGCATCGGTCATTGCCCTTACGTGGGGCTCACGCGCTGTTCACCGCATCAATAGGGTTATTGCTATGCCTTTTTTCTCAATCATGTTTTTCATCCCAAATTTCTTGCTCTTTAATTTCACATTGAGCACCATAACCGCAATACTACATGTCATTACCACAAGAATTTACTGCTACTGCCTCATCCCATGTTTGACTCGTCTGTGGACTCAAATTTTTTAAGATAAATTATTCGCAGTACATTTATTGTCTCTTAGACTAGGGGTCGTAACCAGCTACTAACGTTCTACTTAGTCCATCCATATGCGACTAAACATTTTCACTACACTCGCCTTATTCATTATCTTTTGGATGGTATTTACATTACGTCACTTCATGTGCCTTTACATTACCGTCTTTCATCGCTTTCGATATAATCCACAACATCCAAAAATAATGAGTGATATGCATAACTTTGTACCTCAGAAAGATTTGAACCCGATTTCTATCCATTTCGGTAGTTCATGCTACTACTAAAGCGCCGAAGTCGTTATTCTGCTATCACTCTTCTGGTGGATAAGGTACCACACCTGTCAGCAACCGACCGTGAACGGGTTTTGCCTGATAGGAACACATTGGTATTACCCCATTAAGGTGATAATTACCGATTATTGATAGTCCACAAGAATCTACTGCTTTTTAAACAGTGCTATGAGATTATAACCAACTAATCATGGATGCTGAGTGATAGACAAAACTCTGAACCTCAGGCAACATATCACATGAAGATTGAACATTTCTGATAGCTGTGAGTTTAATTGGGCTTATTGCCAATATGTGCTTGCCAGACCGGCCCCGTTGACGGCTAGCTGCTGACAGCTTCGATATTCTATGTCACAGAAAGAGCGATAGCAAAGCAACGACTTCAGTGGTCCAGTGGTGTAGTGGTAGCAGGCGCCCTGGAATGGGTGAAAGGTGGAACCATTTCCATCCTGAGATTCAGAACGCTAGATATTGCTCAGCACCCTCGGGAAAATACAGTGAAACAGGAATTGTGAACACGTGTGCATATGGACTCGTGCATTTTACAAGATGCTTTGCAGATTCTATCCATGCAAAAGGAAATAATATTAACACTTTCTTGTGTTGAACCAAACACTGGATTATTGTGATACAGTTTTGAGTCATTGACATTTCGTAAGATTTAGCCTTCTTTAGAGCTCTGAAATATCAGTTTTCTTACGATTCGGTCAGACAAACACCTCAACATCTCCAACAGAATGAAAATCACAAGACCGGATTTCGAAAGCATCATCAACAAAACGACATTTTCAGGTACTTTTCTATTTTAAGGGAACAAACGAAAAAACGACCACTTTTGCTAGACAAAGACTATCCACTGCGCTTTGGAAATGATTCGAAAGCTTAAATCAGTGGCTACTGCCTCACTCAGCCTTGTTATGGAGAAGCTTTTTTCACAAAAGGAAAACAATTGTGTTTCGAACATGCATTTTTCTAATGAACAGAACTCGTTCCTCAAATTACAAGCGATCATTCGATTACGTAAGTTTCCACAATTTCACGTTCTGTTTATTTTATGAAAGGGCCGCTTCACTGCAGTGTAGCAGGGCAAATAAGATAAAGTTTTACATAAGCAAGTATTTGTTTACCTGCTAGTGTGTGAACTGTACGTCTAGTGGCCGCACACATGATACTGTGTTCCGCGATTGATTGATCGCGCTGAGACGACTCACATGTGGTGCACAATTTTTGCTACTTTATGGGGATATCTTCTTCGCTTTGAAAGAAACTTCAGGTAAAACCTAACACTTTGACAGCGCATAAATTCCTCCACACATTCACATACTTTTTGTGCTTTCAGTGAAGTAACAGTTCAAGCACGCGGTGGATGTAAAACATGATTTTATTTTACAGCTACGATTTTCTAAAAGGGTATTAACAAATTCATTCATATCCATTCAGTCAAAAAAGCACGTATCGTAGTAACTAAAATTTTATACCTTCAAATGAGTACTATATCGTGAAAAACTCTTGACCATCGAAAGCGGTTGTTTTTTTATCTGCTTTCCGACAACAAAAAAGAATTCATACACATATTCACCGTAATCCATGAGCTTTCCACCGAATTTTTCATGTGGAGACCAACCGTGTGAAGTTCAGATGGATTGCCAATGCACTTCTCACACCATTGTAACAGTGTTATATACTGTGTCGAAACGTTTTCAAAAGAAAGCATTCTTACGAGGGGTTCATGTGTGAATTTATGAAATTTATCATAAATGCTATTAAAGTCATACACGCTGTTGTATGTTGCTCCGCGAGGATGGTGATTTCTATTCTAAAATCTCCACTATGCTTAGGTGCCCAGTGCGCGCCTAGTGACGCATTTGGTTCAGCTTTAAGCTTGCCAATAAGGTGTTCTTTTATTCGGAAGCAGTGGCATACCCTTTTCGCCAATGCGTTGATCCCCGTACACTTCATAGAAGATTGACCTCTCGGATACACCAATGATTGTTCACCTGGTACGCAGCGCGATCTACATACTGACGGGGCGCTCTCCGATAATAGCATCGTGGTTTTCAAATGAAATGTACATTTTTATCGTCACTAAAAAGAAATTTACCGTCAGCGATTCGTAGAATATGGACAAAGATACTCTAATAAGACTGTCTGTAGTAGCATTAAGGCCAACGCTTTCTAATTCACAATAAAACAATCTGTTCTGTCCTATCAGACGGAACGAGTGAAGAAACGACTTTATCGCTGGACAAGAACTTGTTATAAGAGTGTTGGTATCATACCGTTTGTTTCGAGTGTTTTCCTTAAGACCACGCTCAAATTTCAGTCTTCCTAATGATTACTTTTGAGCCATCCACGGATTGGCTGAGATGAAAGGCACTGTGCAAGTGACGAGTCTGTCAAGGCCGAAACACGTGTACTTCACTATAGATGTGTCCCATAACAGGCCACATATACTGCTCAAAAGTAATCATCAGATATAATGAAATTTGAGTGTGGTTTTAAGAAACATTCGAAACGAGCAGTATGATATCTCATAAAAACAAGCGAAGAAAAACTGAGTGCGCAGCACTGCCCATTTAGTGATTTCTTTCACTTGATGGCACGTTTAAATTGTACGTCTGCGTTTCCTTTATGTGAGGTGATTGAGTTCCCTCCAAGAGGGTTTGGTTAAGTCGAAAGGCATTACGCAACTAACGCGGCTGTCAATGCCGAAATAGTTGTACTGGTAATGTTCTATTATGGCGGCCCTTTTTGCATTTGGAAGACGTTCTGTAATAATCGATAGCTCAAATCAAGTTAATTTCAATGGCATGTTTGATTTCTCAAATAGCTTAATTTCGGCGCCGTACCAGTCAAATTAAGATTTTGTTCCTCATTTGAAAATTTCTCACTGGATATAAGATTTGTTGTAGCGAACTCTTAAACTTTAGATAGGAAAAATCTTTTTGATTATAACGGTACACTTGGCTTTCGGAGGAGATTTCTTTTAGCTTTGTAAAGACCGAAAGAATTTTGAGTTCCACACACAGTGAGCACTTCTGGTCGGCTAGAGTGTGTGTACAGCTGTAGTACTAAAGAGCAAACCAATTCTTCATTCAGAAAGATTTGCTTTATCTGAAGGTTAAAAAATTTTGTTGTAAAAAAACTTTTATCAGGCGATGAATCTTCAAATGTGAAGCAATATCTCATTTTGACTGGTACGGCATTAAAAACAAGCATTATGATAAATAAAATATACCTTTGAAATTTACTTGATTTAAACTATTCGATAAACTACAGAAACGTTTCACAAAAACATAAAGTACGTTATTACTGAAGGCCTCAAATGGCTCCGCCATAATGCGACAGTACCCTCGCATTGCACTGTATAAGTGCCAATAACAACCATATGCATGGCTCAAAAACAGCTATCAGACAGAGTGTTGGCAATTATTTGAAAGCCTAAATTTTGGGGACTGCTGTAGATGTTCGTGTTTTGAGAAGACTTTTTTATTGCACTGTATCATCCAAATAAAAATTATGTCTCACACCTACCGCGCGCTTTTATTCTTACTTTGCTGAAAAAATGAAAAGCATATGAACGTGTAGAGGAAATCTTGTAGCAGCAGAGTCATATGTTTCATCCAGAGTTTCTTTTAAAGCGGAGAAGAATCGTAAATTCAGTTAACAAAAATCTCACTACATATGTGGGTTGCGCCGCCGCGATCAATTGGCTACGTATCGATTCACGCAGCTCAACACACTAGATGCCTTGGAAACGCACGGTGTATGTGAAACTCAGTCTTATTTTCACCTCTACATTGCACTGAAACGGTCTTTTCAGAAAATAAGTAAGCGTTGGAGTTGTCGAAATATACTCTATCGAATGGATACTTATGTGTTAGAGGAATTTTGAGAGAAACACTCGTGTGTAAACATTAAACTTCTCTTTTTGCTACTTCGCTGTAAAAAGAACTTTTTTTTGGAAAACGAGCATGTATAGTACTCACAGAGATTCAATCCCAAGAGGGTTTGTTAACGCTCTTACGAGGAATTCTTGTCCAGCGAAAGGGCTCGTTTCCTCATTTGTTTTCGTGTAACGGAAAAGAACGAAACAATCAGTTATTAGCCAAAAAATAAAAATTGTGTTTAACGATGCAATTCTACATTGAAAAATCCATTTTTTCGAACTGTTTACCTATTTGCTACGGAGGATTGTTGTAAAATGTAAGTCGATAATATAATGAGTTCTCCATGGAGTATCTTAAAATTGTTAATTGATGTTTTTACTAATATGAATTTAGCTAAAGGAGAAAAAAAATAATCAAAGTAATTTTCTAAATAAATGCCAGATGTGTATCCGGGTGCACACCCATTAGAGCGAACTCCAGTGGGTCGAAATATCGCTGCCAGGAGTGTGTCAAAACTGACAAGCGCGGTGCCCAAGGTGTTAGGTCAACTTACCCGAACTAATGCAGTCACAGTCTCTAATATAATCGCGATGTTCCTAGACTGTACGTTTATATCGTTCAAAGTAAAGGTCATAACGATTAAGATCTTCTTCACGCTGAAATTTTCTTTTAGGGATATGGTAATTCCAATGAACTTATCCCAAGCAGTTGATGTCTCGTAACCACTACGAGTGGCTACTTGCCGAGGCGATTTGCGAGATTCTACTTCGTGCTTCTTTTCTGTACATACTGGCTGTTCAAGCAAAGGTGACTTTACAAAATGAGCGGTAGAGCAGAAGACAACCGCCAGTACTGCACATCGAAATACAACTACTCCTCCCTTATCAATGAAGCACACGAGACAAGACAAGATCTTTGCTTCACCCCTTGAGTCTCAAATGGCACGTATGTGTGCCATCGTTCGCAACATCGTTCGCTAAGATTTTCTACGGCGCATGCAGCAATGGAAACTATCGTACCATCATTGTAACGCGCTGCACTCGTCAGGCCCACCGCAAGGCCGTGCTGCTTGCCACATGAAAAATGAACATCAATCTTAGTATTCAAAGAACCACCTCTGGAGGCGGATAGTGGGGGGGGGGGTCAGGAGAGTCAGCGATAAATTTCATTTCAATTTAATTAGGGCGAATGCTAAAATAACTCCACAGAGAAAATTTGTTGAAAGCTATGAAAACGAAACGTTACTGAATTGAACTTTCTATAAGAACCCTGCATAGCTTAATAATCTTGGAAAAGTACTGATTTAGCAATATTAGAATAAGCGCTGCACAATACATTGATGATTATCATAATCTACAAGCTTCAGTTTATATCCCCGATACCTTCGATGTTCTTACGAGTTACGTGGATTCCAGAAAATTATATCACACGCGCTTTAAAGCTAATCCAGAAGTGCAACGGTTTCCCTAAGCTGCTGTCGCATACCAGAATTACTCATCGGATGATTCCGTTACTGAGTTAAACCATAAATAGGTTATTTGTGAACATATCTCAGCACCGAGATCCGTTGTACCCCAAACAGTTCTTGAGAAACAAGCATCTTTGGCTGTTGTTGAGTATTTATGTTCTCATTGAATCGCTTCACTTCTACGATCTTCACAGTCTTGACGTGTTGAATGAGGTAGAAGTGCAGATATTTGGTATTTGAGAAGAGAACAGGAATTTCTTCACATACACGATGAGTAAACTTACATCATTCTATCCATATCGCATTCGATAATTGCATCATGAAGTTTTTACCTCACTTGGAAAATACTGAATACGCCATATTAGAGCATTTACGATGTCTTGTGATTATAATTTCTTTGCTGAATGATTTATTGAGCTCTCTAAGAATGGATGAGTTTGTATGCTTCAGACAGAAGCGAACTCAGGCAACAGCTGCCAATTTCGATTCCGCTGCTTGGGGCAGCTTTGGTAGAAGTACTGCCTAAACTTACAATTCCAGTAAAAATAATGTCCCGTTTATCCAGCCATTTCTTGTGAACGGAACAAGTATTGTTATAAGACCTGGCGATAGAGTGTTCGGGTACAGTTTACCTAATCTTTTGTATAATATACAAGACCAATAAATGGGCGAAACGAGTAGACGCGCCCGTAGAGAAGAATACTTAGTCGGCAAGCTCAGAGCTCAGCCAAAAACCCCCTTAGGCTCGCATAGGACACAAATGTATGACGCAGAGGATTTCAAAATAGAAGTTATCATCTTCGCACAGGAGTACAGAACAGTTCGTATGATTCTCGTAGCATTGTGGATGATTCCACGATGCCAGACATGAATCTCAAGGAGTATGTTTAGTTATCACACATGATTTGACACAGTATGAAAGACTGTTAATTTAATTAGAGGTGCATTGGCCACCCATAAGAAGTCTGCGCAGTTCGTCTCGCCAGGGAAAACTCAGTAAAAGACTCATAGAAAGCGATAAGTGAGTGGAGAAGATGTTTTGTTTATAATGCGATTGAGATTCCCAAGCTTGGTGATCTCTTCTGTTGAAGTTATTGAATGTAGACAACCTGATTTTCTAACGCCCTGAAGAAGGCGGAATATGCTGAAGTTCAAGCTTTTTGATTAAATTGCGTTATAGCAACCTCGTTTTTGGCATGTCAAGAAAAACTGTAAGCCACTGAACAATTGCGAGGTTTATATATAAGTAATCTTGAAAATTGCTAGAGAAAGCATTGAATATTCGAAAAATACATTAGTAGCGGTTAGGCAAGTCTATTTAATCGTTTATAGCGCACCTGCAAAATGTAGAAACCGTACAATCTCTCGAATTCGATCGACACTGCCAGGCGGTGCCACAGACCAGCAGTATAAGTCTAAAAACTCACTGCTCTAACTCAACAAACGTTTGAATGCAACGATGCTCATCTATCGTGATCATTGCAGAAAATCACTTTCCACTGAATTCGCCACATAAACTTGTTATTTTCAAGTGACCGAGTGGTTAACTATTTAGACCGCAACTCTTACGCACACTTATTAATACCAACTTTCATTGAACATTGTTAAGGATAATCAGTAACTAAATCTACTGATGAGCTTACACGTGTTTATAAAGAATCTTTATCATAGGCTGATATTTCGACGGTTTTACCTTTTTCGGAACTGTTATGATGCGACTCGAATATATATACTGCAATAATCACACAGAAATGGTCATTTATCAGAACTGGGCGGCATTAAGGTGGCCGACATTGAACGGTAGTTCCACAGAACTCAGGAATGGTTTGGTGTGTTACAACGGGAACTACTCTTGATAATTCTTTTTTGAGTCATATAGATTGCCCATAACAGACCACATGCATGACTCAAATAAAGCATTATCTTAAAATTTGAGCGTGGTTTCAAAAAAACACTCGAAACGAACAGTACTCATTTTTTGTGGTAGCAGCATATCTTACACTGATCGGATTAACACTAACTCGCGCATGAAAAAGCAAAGAAATGCCATAGAGATTTCATAATCACTGTTGTGAGGAAGAGGAGATCATCGAAAAGTAAAGCTAAAGTTCTAAATAGCCACATGTAAGCTTATCTGTTAAATGACCTGTGCATAACTTGATTAATTTCTGCTCTCACCTCTGTCATCGTATCGTATGTCATGTTGGACATTCTGAAATCTGGCAAATTGAAATCGTTCTTTACCGTGCTCACTGGTGACCATTCAAGCCATCGCAGTGAAACCTGAAGTGAAATGCAGAGTAAGTGTAGAAAACAAGATCACTCGTAGAAATGAAATCGAAACTACGCAAATTCTCATGTTAACCGTCCATTAATTTATGCACGGGAGCAATTAGCGCAGTACTACGATCCTATTCTTTAGGCGGGCAGCCCAACCTAATGAGGTTTTAGTAAGATTCGCACTGTCTGCATTAAGGTTCCCATCCTACTGGGTAGTGAAAATAATACTACTCTTGTTACGGATAAGCTCTTCCTCTCATACATGTGAGAACGTCGTAGCACGACTATTTCAGAATTCCAAAAAGATTTACTCGAACGGCATTCCATGAAATTCGCGACGAAAACAATGGAAATTTGAACTAGAAATCGGAGTCCAGAGCAAGTTCAGAAAATTCTTACGAATGATGAATGCAAGGAAAGCAGTCAAATGCGAAAAGTGTTTGGGAATCACAGTGTGTGGTCGATGTGATCGTTGTTACGTGAAAATCATGAAATTATATCTGCGTTTTTGTACGCATAATTAGCTAAATTCACCGGAAATGTTGAGTAGATGAATAAAATAGATACTAAATGAGCAGTCGATAAAAAGATAGAGTGCGTAGTCTTCCACAATTCCTTTAAGATAAGTCGTGGCTTTAAGTTCATTCAGCACCATTGAAGTGTTTATGGATGCAGCTTTATTGCAAATGTTAACGATTTATCAAATCAGGATTGATCGATTCATTGGCTCTGAAGAAGACGAAGACTTTGGAACGTTAGCTGAATAAGCGCTATTAACATCCCTAGTAGAAACTGAATTATTCAAGGAAACATGTCAAAACGTGCTCTCATCTTACAGAACATCTCTGGTATCAATTTGCCAAACTCCAGGAGCACGATGAACTTGGCTGGGCGGTAGATCGAACTAGGGACCATGTGCAGAATACACAGAGAGCACCTTGAATCACTGCGCAGCGCCGACTCCAGATAAACACCTTTTTGATAGCACCCTATTACAAATCCGAGAGCCGTACGATTTCCTGTACACTTTTTCTGCTCAAATGGCAAATTTCTTCCTAGATAAGAATTTTTTGAAATGAAATCTCAAATTCTTCTTGGAGTGTCAGTAAGTCATCATCAGCTATGACTACCTTGTTACAATAATTTTTGACAATAGTACTCTATTAGACAGATGTCGAAATAGATCCACCTAAAAAAGAGAATAACAAAATTCTCATTAGCTTGTAAGGCCATATTGTATGATAAGACACCCGCTGTATATAGTCATCCAGTAACCGGGAAGAATTTTTCAGTCCCCATAAGGAAGAAATTCATTATGATGAACATTAGATTAGACGGTATAATTAAGAAGGCACCACTAGGTTGGACTCACTTCGGCGGAGTTGTAAGAATAGCTCTCCAGTAGTAAAGTGCATCTTATACTGTCTAAAGGGAACTTTCGCAGATCCATTCGACACGGTGCTGAAAATTATGGCTATTTCAACGTAGGATATTCGAGGTCATTTTCGTTTTGCAGCCTCTAGGCACAGACCTTCTGATCGAACCCTGTAATTTAGCCATACCGTGCCGTTTGGAAAAATCATTAGGAGGATATTTGGTTTTGGCGAATCGTGTACCTAAAAAGACAAATGTCTCGCTTTATTTATCAAATGAAACGGCTGGAAACACGGCTGCAAACTATAGTAAGAACCACGACATTATCTACATTACGCAACCATATTGAAGTATTATAGAACACACTCAGGCACGTACACACACACACACACACACAACACACACACACACACACACACACACACACACACACACAACACACACACACACACACACACACACACACACACACACACACACAAGCGCACACACACACAAGCACATCCAGACAGACACACACACCACACAAACACACAAACACAAACACACGCTCCACAGCTCGATACTCAGCTTTATTATTCACATGTTTCATGTCCTTGTTTTTCTTTTTAGTTATGTCACCCATTTCACTTCCTCCTATCTGATCTCCGCAAGTATCACGTGGTTTGTGTATCACCTACCTTTGTCAGCTTTGAGTTAACGACGCAAACATTCGGTGACCAGAGCAGTGGCTCCATGTTATGGTCCAGAGAAAGATTTTTCCTGCACGGATCTAGATGCTGGAAAGCCAGTCTGCAACAATAAATTTTTTGATATAAGTTATAACGTCGGTATGAACTATATACACTAATTCACAGCGCCTCTAGTGACCAGTTGGCAAGCATTCATTCAATTTATGTTCCACAAAAATTTGAGGACTCAAAAAAGATACTCTGAATACAGAGCTACCGCCTAGAGATCATGTGGGAAGTAAATCCAATGAATTAATTGGAAAAAGAAGAAGAAACCACAGAAGCAAGTCAGGAAATAGTCTAAGCAAGCTTAGTAACTATTTCTTCGCGGACTTTCTTCTGTTCGAAATTCTCTCATAATCAAAAAATCTGATAACTTCTTTTTATAGCGTAAAGCTCTAACATTTACATCTTTTCACATTCTAGTACATACCGTGTATCTCTCCAAATCGCGCTCACCCAGAAATCCATGACAAACGTTCCAGTTAAAGCCGAAATATCCGAAATATCTTGTATAGTTATTTCAACTAACACTTCTACAGGCGTCGGTTCAGGCAATACGTTTCTAAAAAAACAATTTGATGCAAAGTTTTAATTCACTCCAGCATTTTCGTTAAGTCATAGAGAAATATTCAAACATGCTATCCACTAATGTGAAAGCGCCATTTATTCCTAATAGAAATCAGAATATTATGACACCCAATCTTCAACGCGCAACACAAAATAGGATGGAACAAATTTCACAACTCTCAAGTCAAGCACTTTCTATAAAATGAGTCAACATTCAACTTCGAGCATCGTAGAGGAGGTTGAGCTTACATCTGATTTATATGGTCGGGTGTCAGCTATGTGTCAGTTCAATGCTGCTACCTTCCCAAGTAGGTTTGCCACTTATGCACTGGTGCTGATTGATTGATGAGCCAGATTTTTAGAATTCGCAGGGCTTAACCGCTACAAGTATTTCAATTTCAAGGCAACCACTATAATAAATCCTACGATGCTGGTTGTAAAGCTTGGTATGTTTCTGTTATCTCCACTTAATTTCAGCTCTCTGGGATATACGCCCTTTTTGCTGGCGTTTAGGGTTTAGTAGTCATTCGATAACTTAGATCTGAAAATTTAAATAGTGTACTTTCCTTCAATTGCGTTGTAGCAAGAAAAATAATATTGTGGCTTACGCTCAGAACTTCCCTTGAAAAAGTTCCTAGAGATTCCTCTGGAAAAGCTCCTAGATTTTCACTGTAGACAATTAATAACCACTTAGTAACCTAATTACATTTCGAGAACTTTAATGGTACAATTGATTCCTGAAAAACTTTTCAGTGCGCTGTAGCAGCAAAAAGTAAACCGAGTTTCGCAGTCGGCACGCATTCTTTGCTCCGCTATGTGGACGGGATTTCCCAACATTAGCTCCACACCTCCGCGCTTTTGCAACATAATGGTTATTTGGTAGCATGAATTTAGATGATTCTGAAACTATGTGTGCAGAGACTTTGTTCTACCGTACTGTGATCTTAGGATTTTCATTCCCATTTTAAGTCGTCAAATAAGTCTGTCAAAAGTCTAAGTTAATGCCTACGCAGTCTAAGCCTATGCACGAAGAACATATAAACGTGCAGAGAAAATCCTACAGTATCCGAATCATATGTTTTATCTAGAGTTTGCTAAAGTGGAGTAAAATTCCTTGATTCAGTATCAAAATTCACGCACCACGTAATGCACATCGAGTGCAAAACCAAGTACAGAAACCAAGGTACCTACTGAAATTGTCGCAATTTGAGCTATCGAATAATCAAAAATCATTTTTGGAAAAAGCTTTATCCAGTGAAAATGCTGAAGTGTGGGAAACAAATTTTTTTTGCTGCTACAGTTCAATAGAAAGGCCTTCTCAGGAAAAGTAGAGTATCAAAATTTTTAGATTTATGCTATCGAATGCTTATTAAAGTTCTGAAAAAAAATTTGGAAAGAGTGCGAATTCTAAAGCGCTGAAAAAGAGATCATAGAAATGTACTTGAAGCTCTACACGAGTTACAAGATCCTTTTGAAGTCAATGTAGGTTAGAGTTAAATAAAAATTTCCTTCAGAACTTTTTTGGTGATGTTATTCATAAGCTCCGTATTGTTAGCAGCACTTTCTAAACAAATCTTACGAGATTGTTTATTAAAGTTGAACAAGTTCACAGACAATCTAAAATTAAATTTCTACAATTAGAACTACGTGACAACTGAAGCGAAAAAAGGTGTTTACTATTAGACTTATTATCTAGCCTTGGTGGAAAGGTCTTATGAGCGAATCAGGAAGCTTCGTTGTGTCCTCATGATCTCAAAAGTACATATTGCTGTCATCGACGCAGAATGCTCACGGCGATAATGGGTTAAATGAAATTTGCGCATTCCGCGTCAAACAACGGGAAGCGGTCCCCTCGGAAAACTAACACGTAACACTGATTAATGGATCCAACTGGAGCTAACAATAGAACTAAGTGTCCATCTATAAGTAGCAAGAACGTTAACTCTCACCACTACATACCCAGTTTCGCTTATACATGAAGCAGAAGAGTATCAAACATGAAGCTTTATATCATAAAAAATAAAAAATAAATAAAAAAATGTCACGAAAGGAGCAACACTTGTCAGTTTATTGATGAAAGAAAACGATGAAATAATTTTTGCAAGTGATCACAACGATGTTCAGTTCATTAGTAGAACCAGTTTAGAGTCAGATGAACTGCACGCACTACATTCAAACCACTAGGTATACCCCGTAAATAAATCGAGCGATTAATCCAATTTTCACATCTCGCATTATCTTCCAGACTTTAGAATTTTTCAGTGCCAACAGTACCCTTATTCTCAGAAGAAGTCAGATCGACTGAGATAGAAAGTTATAAAATGGTGCTGATATCTCAGAATCGAATAGGTGATTCAGCTCATCTTCAAATTTCACGTTTTCTTCTGTTCCGAACTTTCTTTACAGTCTTCTCAGCTTAGAGTTTTCAGGCCTTCTAGCTCTAAAAACGTGGTGACATCCCGACCGCGCTATTCATTTTAGATCTAATTGTTTCTGTTGTTAGTCGTTCAGCTAGATTTCACAGAATCCATCTTCTGCCAACTATTAAAAAATTTCCAAAGACTGAACATATCGATCGCGATTGGAAATGTCACTAAGGACAAAATTTCCTTTCGCACAATGAGCGGCCTCTTCAGTATATAATCGACATCGTTGAGGGGAAGACGAAAAATGCCAATATTAACAGACACGTAATAAAATGAGACTAGCAAATTAGGCTTTGTATGAGTTAGCTGACCTGCTATAGTTGGACATGATGATTTGAGCAAGATCCTGAGCTTTCGATCTCTGTTGACCCGCAATACATTCTGGACGTTTCCACTGACGTATTTGAGAGGTGTAGATGGAACTGACGCCTTCAAAATAGATATCTCAAGAATTTATTGAAGTGCTCTTGAGAAACTCTATGTTTCAGCAACAAAGCTGTTAAACCACTAGCAAAGGAAGCCTAAGCTGAGAGTTGTATCCGCAGTCACCCTCTCCAGTAGCTCAGGTGCTATCCACTACAGCAAAAAGCCTCTTGCTCTCAGACATGTTTTAACTTTAGCAGTGCTATTAGCAATCAATTATTAACGGAACTGACCAGTGAAGCACAAATAGACAGCGAACTCAGTCAAGCCGAAGCTGTAGCCAAGGTGTTAATATTAGGGCTTTTCAACGACACAATTGAGAATGACTGAAAGAAAAGAAAAGCAAAGCAAAGGACCCTACTAGTGTAGTGCACGGCTTGTGAGCAAATGGAAAGGGTGTTCGCTGATGAGAAGCTCACTGAGCCTGATTTAGATATCATTAAGCACTGTCACAAATTATAATTTTGCTGGTATTCAAGGTTTATTGCCGATACGGGGCTGAATGCTGTTCTGGCAGAGTATCAAATAAATCTACAAAGATATACAAGATAGATTTCTTATATATTTTGCGTATACCAATATGTTGTGAGCATCCATATAATTGGATTCCCTCCTGAGGCCATGTTTTTGCTCACCACTAATTCTCTTAGGTATATAAGTAATATCATAACACTGCGAAAAAGCAGTTAAAGTACAATTTTGAAGTATTAGATCTAACAGTGGCTGTCAGCATAACTGGGTTTGAAAAGCGAAATCGCATACCCGACCAAACCTGTTAAAGGTTGGTGGCTGATAACTAACACAGAGATGTTGAAAAATGAGTGGTCGGGCAAATGTGCCTCGGTGGTGCAGTGGTAGGGCGCACCCGGATAGGATGAAACGCAGGTTCGATTCCCGCCTGGGCCCATGTTGTTGCTCACCACTCAGTTCTCTTAGGTATAAAAATGGTTTCTATTCTTTCAATGTGTTTCCTTCAGCTTTCAAGTTTTAAGTGTAGGTTTAGACGTTGTTCAACGGCATTGACCGTTCTTCTAAACGTTCTTGAACTTTCATAGAGTAGAGACTTCTTGCAATCCTGAGATGACGTAACAATGAGGCTGCACCTAGGACTATGGGGACTATGGAAGGATGGGGGGCTTGGTTCGTCTGGAGCAGGATAGCACCTTGAGTGTGCTGTTGAGCGACATTCCTCTACTTGCACTACCCGTACCACCTTTTCTTTGAAATTAGCTTTACTCTTCCCGAAAGATTTCCAAAATCTCCTTTTACCACTCTGAAAAAAAGAATACGAATTCACAGCACCACTGATATGTTGAGCATGCTGATGTTATAACTCAAAACTTTACAGATAAAATGGACATCACAAAGACGTCAACACTTCAGAAGTAATGTGTTGAGCGTTTTATTAACTTAGAAAGAGTAATGACCTCATTGTTGATTATATGACTCTCTCTCCTGCTTTAGTTCTTGAATTTTTACGACAATGGGTAGTCTAATTACCTGGATGGTCTTCAACAGTCGTTGTGTGAGATGAGAGAAAAATCATCGATTCCAAGAAAAGAGTCTGGAAAACAAATGAAAATACTAAACATCGACGGACATCACAGTGTCAGATATCACTTTTTAAAATTAGTGCTATAATGAACCTCGTCAAAAATCCTTCGGTATGTTTACAAGAATCCTAATTCAAAATGTGAATACACAGTCACTAAATTTTGAACGAAAATCAATATTCAGGATTATTTGACGATTTCACCTAAATATTTCGTTTCTGTGCAACAGGGATTACACATAGAATTTTGCTTGAAATATTGCTGAGAGCTGAATGTACTACGTCCCGACTTTTAGAAATTTCCATCGTGACGATCGCCATAGAGTACCTATTCTAGTTACAACTTAGTGCCCAGAGGTTACGGCAAAATGTTGACGAAATCGATTAAGAATTCGGTGAGGTTGAAGAGCCTGAGGAGGTAATATCGCATAGTATAGGACAGCGATGTCAAATCAAATATTATTTATTGGTAGCCGAAATTGGTAAAGATTATCTACAGTAAGAGATACTTGGAGACCTTCGGGAAAGGATGAACTCATACAGTAGATCTCACGATTCTCAGAAACATTCCATTGACGTAGATATTCCTCTGAGGAGATGAATATCCTGTTGTATATAGCAGTTCAAACCGCATTAGCATGCTCAGGTACGATAATGATGTGAAATATTGTGAAAAGAATGTGTTGAGTAACACGTTATATGGAGAAATAATTCCTTCAGTCTTTTCTAATACAAGGATAGAATTAAATTTTAGTGCAAACCTGAATGCTGTATATCATTTGAGTCTTGTTAGAAATTCGAAAGCAGAGATGAAATGAGCATGTTCAATATGCTCAACGAGTGGAATAGGGCGGGTCGCTCAGGGGGCTAACAAGGATGAGACGTCAATAAAGCAGTAAGTACGGATATTCGACAACGACGTCTGAATGTGCACGTGACGAACAAGCGAGTAAAGTCTGGTCACATTAGAAAATCACACAAAGACTTGCATGAGGAACTGGTAGTCTATAGGGCAAGAAAAAAGGAATTATTGCTTGCTTCTCAAATTAAATTGTTATTATTGCTACAATGAGCTCAGCACACAAATTAGGTGCATCTTGTTGAGACGTTTCATGTAACTCAAATCCGAGTTGTGGGTTGTTAAGTTGTAGATCTAGAAAGCATTTTTCCGAGTATAAGCGAGTGCTAGCTCCTGGCCTGATTTGCCTTAGGTCAACTAATTCTTAGTAGCGATATTCGTATAAGCAAGGACTACGCTGAAGATTAAGCAATGTAGAAATGACTCTGGCTCGGCCCCAGTTCGAAAAGCCTGAAATTAGCTCAGCCCCACGAGTCCACATGAAAATGCGATAGCACGGCTATTGCAGGCTACCAAGGAGAATTGACCAATTAGCACACAGTGGCATTTATAGAAAAAAACGAGAATTCTCATACCGCAAACCACGTTTGGACAGCTCAAAGACCACTTGTTGGAAAGTAAAGTAGAAGAGTAATTCAAATAAAAGAGTAGAATTCTACTAAACCTGAACTCGCAAATCGTATTGCGTCATAAAGAAAAACTTTATCATTACTTGTTTATCAACTACTAAATTGGTTTATCTGCAAAACCTTAATTAGTGAGGAATTTAATACTCACTTTTACATCTACCATGTGTATGTTAGGGCCTTAAAATACTCAAACAAGTCTTTCATGGAGCATCTAGCCCAGTAGCATTGTCAGGTGTATTGTCGCCAGTGATCGCATAAAAAATGTAAAGTAGTAAAAATAGCTTGAGATAATGATGATTCTTTGTGTGCACACAATGAAAGCTTTAACGTCGACTGGAACATTAAAGCAACGGAATATCAGCGCAACTAGTTCGCCCTTGTTTTTCCAAAGGCAGCGGCTCCCAAACGATCTTCGCCAAGAATTACCATAATCCTCTACAACCTTTCTTCTGAGCGCTTGACATTCTGTGGGACTCGGTTGCTAACAGCTGACGTCCATCGGTTGCCGTTCATACGTATCACAAGTATGCTCCATCTAATGTACATTTTGTTGTATAAATGGGCATCCACATACCTTGCTCGTTGGCAGAAGTTTTAAGTTCGGATTAACTATCTTAGTGGCGTGTTATGAGATACTTCCTCAGCCGTATTCTCGACAATGCTTCCGAAAGCGCCAAAATGATTTAGCTTCGGTAGTGGTTACATCACCGGCGCGCATATCAGGGCAGGAAAATCTGTAGAGCTGAGAAAAAAGACACGAAAATCTGCTTTTTTTCCTCTCCTCGTAACAATGATCAAACGTTCGTTATATTTACATGGATTAACTCAGTTATAAGGACGGCCAAACTGTGACTGCATGTACATTGTCGAAAACAAAGTTACAGGAACTCCTAAATCAAGAGTGTTTTATTAATTTCCCCATAGGAGAAGGAGAAAGAATTGGACGGAGTTTGGAGAGAGAGAGGCTTGTAAATACAAGTAATAAAGAAATATCAATAAGAAACCCAGGATAGTGAAAAACACAATCATTCCTGCTAAAACGGGTTATCAGGTGTTGAGTGCTCAACGCATGACAATCGCAGCGCCCGACTAATCATAGTTCCGATTTTGCAAATAGTATTATGAACGAGACATTTCTTTCTGAAACATTGTCTGGTGAATCAATGGGGAGAAATACTTCAACACGGTCATCCCGCGAGAATCGACTCAACCAACGTTTAACGTCATTCTCAAAGCAAACTGAAGTTCGTCAAGCAGCACTCGACATGACAGGCAGGAGAAAGTTCAAGAACCTTCCTGAATAATGGATGCGAGGAAACCAACGAATAGAAAAATGCATTGTCAGATTATTCTGTTTTGAGCGAGGTCTGAAAAACATTCGAATACGAAGGAGTAAAAAATTGCTGGAATTCCACGATAATACATATTCGGTCATATGAAGCAAGAAAGAGTGGTGAAGAAATTGTTCGTCTAATGTTGGTATTAGTGTCCCTCTCAAATTCTTGCAGTTTGTGTTTTTTGTTACATTTTTGCCGCACTCACCATTACTAGATTTTAATCCACGTCAGAGCAGTTCCTCCCTTCAAAAATGGAATCGCTCCTTCTTTCTACAGTATCTCCTCAAAATTCAATTTTTCTATAAGTTTATGCAGTGATTTTGGTAGCTTTTGTTCTTTATATTGTCCGCGTTTCATACATTTCTCAATCTCGTGAAAATTCTGGAATCGCACGTTGGGACAGAAGTTTAGGTATTATAGAATTACATTGCTCTCACCTTTTAGTAGTCGAAATATTATGAAATATATATCCATATTTTCATATATACCAGTTCCATTGGTTAACTATGATTTGTCATGATAATTGGAAATACAGTAACAATTAGAGTGATAGCAAATCGAGGACCTCGGTGGCTTAGCGATAGCACTTGGCCCAACATAAGGGGTGAGTGAAACGCGGGTTTATCTTCCGTCTGAGGTTTTAAATTGCGCATATCAATCAACATCCTTGGATTAATCATAACAGTAACAGTTCTTGGCAAAGATTCATTTTTGCCACCTTGCCGCACAGACCACGCTGATCTTCCCACAAATTTCGATGATTGTTCAGTAACTAGACTATTTCAAAAGTTCAGAACTTGGTAGAATTGTAAAACAGACTTTGAGAAATCACTGTTGAGATACGTATAGCTTTTACTACAGTACTGTTTCCATTTTGAGTTTTACCTGAAAGAAATCTGAAAAATCAAAAATGACGTCAAAACTGGGTTCTACGGAGTGCAGGAGATAAGTTTTCACCTTATAGGAGTTTCGCTGAGCTTGCGAAAATCTATAGATTCCAGTAACGTTCTTTATAGTACAATAAAATTCACTACAAACTGAATGCTCTTCCAGAGCTGCAAAACAAATCACTTCGGAGCGCGGAGGAAAGTGATGAGGCAGTAAAACATTAGTAGGCTTCGTTATTGCAGCTGCAAATTAGGAAGAATTAATAATTACATTTAATTCGTCATCTTTGTAATGGATGGGATTGGATGGCTCTTCTATTATTCTAAGAATTGATCCGGCATCCGACCTACACAATCTAACTCACCCTTTAGCCTACAGTTTTTCACTTTTACATGCGACTTAACAATTGTAAGCAGCCTCTTTCTTGTGAGGTTGCAACAGTACTGTTCGTTTGTCACTAGTCTTTACCTGTTTGTCCTTCCTCTATCTCACTCATCACCATAATTCCATGACTGAAGGCTCACATGTTTCCACTATTTAAACCGCTTCTGCTTTTCTTTCTGTTATAGAAAAGCCTCGCATTCAAAAATTTGAAGAATTTAATCGTTCAGAAATTAAATGATACGTTCGAATTTTGTCAGCCCTGAGACGATCGATTTTCGATTGATTGCCTAGTGCCTCATGAATTTTGGCTTTTCCACGACAGCGAGTTTGAAGTGAACTAAGAGCTTGTGCTCCAATGTGAAGGATCGATTCATTTCTGCGAGATATTCATGTGTGATGGTATGGATCTGATGGTGAATGAAAGCGGTAGATTCGGAAAACAGGAGGGCAAGTCGTGCGAGAACAAAACCATTGAGGAGATGGAAAGAACGATAAGTTGGTCCATGAATAGAAGTGGATTGGGAATCGTTGAGAAAAGCTACGGTGAAGAGACTTACTGAAGTTTCAATTAGGTCTAGGCATGGTATTCTCCAAATGACACAAATCATAAGGGTCACACTTCTTGAGATGTTCTCAATCCGCAGCCAATGCTATTATGTTGTAGGAGACAAGTTGGGTAAGCTTGAGCTGTTTAGAGAACTTTGAGCACGTTATGCTATGCTCTACACATAATTAATGAGATCCTGTATTTCAATGAGCACCTCGCTCTTTTGAAGCGAGAGTTTCGCTCCGGCAATACATTCCATTTGGAAAGCACACACATAGGTTCAAGGCGTTCAATTTGTGAGTTAAAAGTGGCTACGTATGCAAGACTGTAGTGTATTTCAATCACTTGCAATAGTGAGACCCTCATCTTTCCTGCGCACTTCTTCTTTTTTGGATGCTTGGAATTCGTCCAAAATGCATCTTGAGCTTTGCATTGCGCTGTTGTTTTTTATTTCCTGTGCGAGGATAACAAGCTGGAACGAAAACACCCTGTGTCACGGTCAATAAGATTTTAATTTTTCGTAATGGCAATATAACGTGTCCATTATAGGAGTGCTTGACTGTTCTTAAATCGTTTTGGGAAGTCTACATAAAGTGAACAAAGCGCTCGGCGCTGGTGTATCCCTGAGAGACATGAAATGCATTCGACTTCATCAGGGGCGCAGAAGTGGGTTAATGCAAAGCTGAGCTGTACAATGACTTGCAGTGTTCAACGGCAAGCCAGTTTTTTCATCCCCAGAGACAAGTCTGATACCAACATGTCTATCTCGAAATGATGGCAAGCTTATCTGACCACGGGCGCAGATCAGACCAAAGACCACGTACTCATTGCAGGACACCCCTAACTACTTCAATGCACGCGCCCCGGACAGCCGTTTGCTCATGGAATTGGGTTTTCGCGGTCGCATCAAGTCGAATTTTCTGGAAAAGAATACCGCTCGACTCTACTTGAAAAGATTATAGGTTGACAGTCGACTCGCATCAAAGCGATTGTAAGAAGGCGAAGGTGCCAATCGTCAGTCCAATAAAAGTTTCATAGTATCCTAGCACAAGCGCTTATGATTAGGACAAAGTTTTATTTATTGGAAATTTATTCATTTGACCGCCTCTTGTGGTGGTATTATGTTATAATATATCCAATAATGTGCAGTGCTCTGCAAAAACATTTGCGTCAGCCGGGATTCGAACCCACATCTCACTCTTTCGGTGCAACGGTTCAGCACACGCTCCCGAAAAGAAAGAGATCTGGGTTCGAATCTCGAATGACGCAAATGTTCTTGCACAGCACTCCACATCATTGGCTTTATTTGTTATTCATACCGTGGTTGAATAGAAGTCGGTTTTCCTACAAACCTGTTGTATTTATAGCCTATCCAACTCTTCAAAATGTTCAAAAGTTTTCGTTTGTTACCGAAAAAAATAAGCTCACAAAGGACAAAAGTCAAAGATAAAGCTCTAGGCATTGGTCAATCCCTGACAGATGCGCATGCATTCTACTCCATCAAGCATCATTGGATATGACTGAATGCATATCTGCCCGTTACAATGGCTCGTGGTGGCCTGCCGTTGTATAGAGCCAGTCGTGCAATCCTCTCACGCATGTCTGGTACCAGATCACCGACCCTGGAGGTAGGAAATTTTAGCTGAGCTTTAGGAGCGGGATCGAACCATCGACCACTTGTGTGTCGCAGGGCACCTGTAACCAAATGCGCAACACGTGCCTGGCTCACAAAGAATGAAAGATAAAGCTCTCTCCGTCGATTGATTATTGAGGAATTTACTATGTATTCGCCTCGTCAACATCGTCGAAGATGACCAAATGCATATTTGACCTGAAAAATCACTTGTGATGGGCCTGCCGATGTAACATGAAAAGTGCTTCCATACTTCCATAAGACTATGGTAACAGATTGCCAACTCCACCGGAGGGATGGAGCACTTAGGGAGCCAATAGAATTTTAAAAATTTACTGGTTTTAAGGCCAATCTTCAATGCACTATAGCGAAGAAAAAGTGATAGTATAGTAAGGGCCTTAGTGTTGTTGTGATTAGCACGCGCTCCCGCTATGGAAGAAACGCGAGTTGAACTCCTCCCGAAGTTCCAAGTTTTGTGTATCACTCCACACTTTTGGATTTGTGACTATAATCATAGTGACTATTTGTGACTATAACATCATAGCAGCGCTAAAGAAGCAGTAAAATAAAGATTTTCTTTTGTAGATTTCTATAGGGTGTTTCATTTCGAACACTATACAATTTCAGCTCTTGTCTTCTTAACCGTTCATTACCTACCACACAAAAAGTAACAGTGACTGCATGCATCTGATCGCGGTGGTAACCTTTTGGGAATATATTAGCATGAATCCTAGAGACCTATGATGAAAACATTTTCGAACCAGCAAAATAGAAGTCAAATAAAAATAATGTTTTGAACTACATAATAGTTCATGCGTTACTTATCATATCGGATTTTTCAGCCCTGGTTGCTGTTTCGAGGCTAGCGAGCGATTCTGCTACACGGATAATGAGAAATTAACTCGTAAGACATTTCAGGATCACGTTCTGCTACTTATCATTATTTATTTACATGACCCGTCATCACATCTAATAAACAGATCCCAGCACTCTCTGTGTTCGATTTGTTTCCTCGCATACATCCTCCACAGAAGTCTTCCAACTTTTCACGTGTTGATTTGGCTGCTGCTAGAAGACTGCGTCTTGTTTATGGATATTGTAGAATGTTGGTGGAGTAGAATCTCCTTCCCAATAATGTGAAGTGCTGCGCAAAAACAAATGCTGACGCAAATGATTTTTCACAGCACTCCACATTACTGGGTATACTACAAGATCATATCACCGCAAGAAGCGGACAATTAAATGAATTCCGATTGATTCTTCTTCCAATCTTGCAGGTAACCGAGCTGAAGCGTTTCTACGTGATAGCGAAAAGACGTTAAGAGAGGGTCTCGAACCAGTGTCTTGCTTCCTGATGGTCTACATCACTCAGCACACCGCTACTCGTAGTCTTCTGTAGAGGGAATAGAGAATGATGCGCGTAAACAATCTCCCAGCAGCACCTTTTATTCTCTAGGCTAGCAGATAAAGCCTCAATCTCTGGGGGATTAATCAATCTCTAGGGAATGCGCCATGCATTCGTCGTCATCTAGTATCGTTAGAGGTGATTGAAAGCATATCTGGCCATCACAGCAACTCGCAGTAGCCTGCCGATGTATCAATTCAGTGCTTCTCGATGTTCTTCGCCTGGGTTCCAATATAGAACAACTCAAAATGAGAAAAGGTCCACATCAGCATCATCATTAGATGATGGAACAGAATTCTTTTCATTTAACCGCTTTTAGCGGTGGTATGATTTTTTCAATAATATCCACTCATGTAGAATGATGTGCAAAACTTTCGTGTCAGGCGGGACTCGAACCCGCATTTCACCCTGACCGGAGGGGCATGCGCGAACCGTTGCACTACCGACGCCTGTTTTAACATCGTTCTTTCTAGGCTACAACGCATCTATCTATCAGCAACCAACCGTCAACGGTTTGGCCCGAGTAGTCGCTATTGACATTGAACCCAGTCACACTGATAGATATTGGGTATTAGATGATCAAACAAAATTCGTTGTTATTCAATCGCTTCTAGCGGTGACATGATGTCAAAATATGTCCAGTGATGTAGAGTGGTGTGCAAAACTTATGCGCCAGGCACGACTTGAATCTGTTGTAGCGTAGGAAGAACGGTGATAAAACAGGCGTCGGTAGTGCAACGGGTTAGAGCACGTAATCCCGGATAGAGGGAGATGTGGGTTCGAGTCCCGGCTGAAGCAAAAGTTTTGCACATCACTCTACATCATTGGCTATATTACAACATTGTTATTACTGGTCAAGTTGGTCCGGGAAAGTGAACCACGGGGCCATTTTGTCCGCAAGTGCGGCGGGATCGTCAAGGGAGCGATCGAGAATTTCGAGAAGAGATGCCCACGAGACGGGTAACGGTTCTTCCAAGTACGCATGGGTGGTCACCAAGCGAAGGGCTGGACGTCGATGTGATGCCACCTTCACAGTTTCCTTCTTAACTGTGAGGATCCAGTGCTTTTAGCACTCAGTTCGTTTCTTCTTCTTCCTCTTCTTGGATGCCGTAGAATAACAGTTGAGCGAGTCGCCTTGCAATATCGAGGATAGCCTGGCTGTGGCGCTCCTAGGGCATTCGTTGTAGACTGCCGGAGAGCGTTAGGGAGGGAGCTCGGCTCGACGCCCACCGCGACCAGCATCACAACCACTCGGCCACAGCGCCCTTACCATTTCTTATTGCTCCTTGGAAATTTGAGACAAGCAAGTACTACTTCACCATCGTTCACACTCCAAGTTAAGTGACCTTATCAATGACAAAACACTGCCATTGATAGGGATAAAGCTACCGGAATTGACCAATCCCTGAGGAATGCGGCATCCACTCGTCTTCATTAAGCGTCCTTTCGGGTGATTGAAATGCGCGTCTGGCCTTTATAGAGACTCGCAGGGGTCAACCGATGTATCAAGTCGATGCTACTACCCTCCTAAACAAGTCTAATACCAATTAAGCGACTCCGAAGGAACAAAGGGTATGATGAGCCTGAGCGCGGGATCGAGCCATCGACCACGTGTGTGTCGCAGAGTATTTCGAACCATTGCGCCACACACGCTCTTTTAGTGCCGTTACCAATCGGCAAAGTCACAAGAGCAAGCAGGAGATCACACATTCCTTTGGCAGGTGGCCGCGCTTGACTCGAGTTCGATTGGAGCGCGTTTACTACCGGGAGCAATTTCCGATTGTTGATATCCGCTTAGTTATAAACATTGCGACTGCTGATCTATCCTCTCCCCTTTATTTCACGCATTCCTTCAGTCTACCTTTAGTTTGAGCATCTCATAAGTATGTCGTTTCGGTACCTTTCCCCTCTAGCGGGGCCCATTTTTAGGGCCCCTTGGAAAAAGCGCCTTTTTTGCTTTTCTTCAGAGTTTCAGTTGTCATTCGATAGCCGGAATCCCAAGGATTTCAACGGTGTATCTCAAGTCTAAGATAGCCCACTTACAACTCAAGCATTTTTTGCTGGAAGAGTGCTCTTTCGCTAGACATCTAATAGTCATTGGATGCGCAATGATGTAGAGTGGTATGCAAAAACGTTTGCGTCAGCCGGGATTTGAACCCAGATCTTACTCTTTCCGGGAGCGTGTGCTAAACCGTTGCACCACCGACGCTCATTTTGCACTCACTCTTTCTACGCTTTATCTGACCATCATAACACCGCAACCGGCGGTCAAATAAGACGATTTCCGAGTCATTGAATAGCTATAATCTCGACGATTTTGGGTGGTATACCTGGTTTTTTCGAAAAAAAATCTTGATTCTTTTCGGTTCAGAGGGGACAAGCCAAAAACCGACTTCAATCGCGGACTGGAAATTCTCATACGAGTGTTAGTGATTTCGAAATCAATAAGATGCCTTTGCGCGGCGAGAAATATGCGCGCTCGTCTGAGCCTAGTTTTATTTTGGATTTACAGCATCATAAGAGGGTGTCTCGGAAAACGCCGGCGACGTGACGCTGTAGCCAGAAATCCTAACTTTTGCATGGCCGCTAATACTCCTGTGAAAAGTTCCTCTTCAGGGAATGAGATTGGTTTTTCATTTGATCCCTTGTAAGCGAAAAAAACCATAGTTTTTGTTGCGCTGCAAAAACATGGAAAATGAGGCTGCTTTTCACACGCGGCGCGCATCCTTTGTTGCGGTATGTGGGCGGGATTTTGCAGCATTGGTACGCGCCGCCGCGCTTTCGCAACTTCACGCGCACCCCCGAAAGGAAATGCGCGGCGAGTGCGAAATCTGATCTTCTTTTGGCTGCTGCAACGCAATAAGAAGTTTCTTTCGGAAACTAAGCATACCATCAAAATTGCCGGGATTTGTGCTATCGAATGGTTTTTGGAAATCCAGAAGAAAAGTTGTATCCAGCGAAAAGAACCCGAATGTGAAACATAATCTTATTTTTATTGCTACAGTGCAGAAGAACGTTTTCTGTTGAAACCAAGTATATCGTTGAAATTATCGAGATTTTTGATCTATCGAGTGACTATTAAAACTCCAGAGAAGGTCAAAAAACGCGTTTTTCCAACGAGCATAAATGGGTGCGGATAGCGGAAAAGAAGCGCCGTTCCTTAGTCGAAAGCATATCTTTGCCCATATTGCATTCATAGAGCTGTTTTCAGTCAGTGTCGAAATCGGTTTATAGAGAGATGGCTTCGTTGTTTCGAATGGACAGAGTTCTCTATCAATGCGAATGCGATGAATGGTGGCCACTTTGCAATCTTTACTTCTGCCGGCATTGCTCTAATATCCGGTTAGTTCGTCCTCCCCCCTACAGAGGGCATGTTATCATCAGTAACAGTTTTCTTCTATGATTAACACTTTCTCGAGCGCGGACCCACCTCTGCATCTCTACCCCCCAGCGTGAGCAGACCGTCCAGCTTTGCTACGCTGGGGAGTTAGAGATGGAGAGGAAGTGGGTCCACGGTTCCGAAAGGGTTGAGCCGATACACGAGATTATTATAAGGATTTATTTGGCGTACCCGTCTCGGCGTGTTCGTCTTCTTCAGAGGCGATGATTCGTCGAGTCGATAGTGATGATGAGTCGATGATTCGAAACGTCACCCATTTGCCAGCCTTGAAACATGGATCATGTGGTGTCGCAGAGCTTCTCTAACCACTACGCCTATCCCTTCCCCTCCGTTCACTTATAACAAAGTCTCCCACTACTCATCGAGGTCGATGCATTGATATCAGATCTGTCTGGGAGGGTTACAGCACTGTTTGATACGTCGATAGGTTACCGCGAGCAATTGTAGAGGCCAGATCTGCACCTCAATCACCTTCATAATACTACGAATGGAATCGAATCCATGGCACGCTTATCGGGAGTTGATTAACGCCAAGAGCTTTATCCTTTTTATTCTTTATCAACCTCATGGTTATAGCTAAATCGTCAGAATTATTATCGATTGGTAATGCCCCTGGGGTCAAAAGGAAGTCGGTCTTGATAGCTATTATCAGTTCGGTTTGATAGTTTATGTTAGTTAGATATCAATCCTACCTCAATATTGGAAAACTGAGAGTACTGAGTGGTATGAAAGACATTCGACTCCAGGCAGGAATTGAACCCATGCTTCATCCATGAGGCGCGTGCTACCACTACACCACCGAGGCCCACCGCTTTGCTACCACTACTGAAGAACTGTTCTGGCAAGTTTGTAGTTTCAGATGCACGTCATGCAGTCTGAATGAAATCGACTCGACCTTCTGTCCGAATTGTTTGGAGAATATTCCGGCAGGCGAAGCTCGAGTGAAACGGAACAGATGCGTCAACTGTAATCAGTGTCCGATATGTTGTGCGTCTACTTTTTAATTTTTTTCCTTCCATACTTTAGGAACGTTCAAGTAGGCACGTGTAGCACAGTGGTCAGAAGTGCCTTGCAATACATGCATGGTTCTTAGTTCAATCACGCGTCCCGACTTTTCTCCGGGGTTGGCAGAATTTCTGGTGCCCAGACTTTTCTCTGGAGCATAGCAGCTCTTGTACATTTGTAGACCGTCACCATAAGTCAATGCTTGAGTCAGTAGCATGTCGAGCATGAAGCAAAACTTTCAATCTCGGGCGGGAGTTGAACTCACGTTTCACCGTTTTAGGAGCATGTACTAACCACTACACCTCCCGGGCTCCTTGTCCTGCTACTATTTTTTTTGTAAGTGTAAGTCAGACATGCATTCAATCATTCTTCTAGCGATATTTGGTATAGTCCCCAGTCCCCATGACGCATTCCCAAAGGATTGATTCCAAGGCCACACGCTTTGGTGCGCATATGTTCTATTTTTCACAGGCCACTCCTTTAGCGGTGGTAAGGTGTCATCACTATACTAACTATAATGTTGATGATATACCAAACTGTGGGTCTCGAACGGCAGGTGAACCCTTGTCTCACCTTTTTTAGTGGTGTCTGCTAACCACTGCACTACTGGGGCTCCGTTCTGCCTTCACTGCCTCTGCTTTCTCTTTCTAAATCTTTTAAATTTTTTCATTTAGCGATGGTATTGACGACAAGAGCCGTGGGTGAATTGTGTCACTTGATGTGCTCGACGTGCCGATGGTCGACGAGGGATTCGGATACGCCCGATCAGCCATCGAGTATCAACTGGCCAGTGTCAGTTATGAGAGGTTTTTTTCGCTATTGAACATAGGTGTAGGATTCCCACCATTCAGTGGCAATTTCGGAAACGTTGTGAGATCTTGAAAATGTAGAGGAGCCTAGTAGAAGTATTCCAATAGTTTTCCACTAATCTGATCCACCTGGCTCTTGCGCTGCAAGCAGCTCTTCTTGATCACATAATATGTCCCATGCTTGTTAATCTCCTTATTGGAGTACCACATACATCACTCTCGGCTATCGCCTGGAGGTGTCCGGAAATCAATGGCATTTACCTGTGCCACATGATATTTTTGGACCTTTGGCAACTATTTGTATCATTTACAAATCCTTATAGCGAGTGCTACGCAGTGGTTAGGGTGCCCTGCGACACTCACGTCAATTGTTTTATCCCGTCCTGAGCCGTCCTGAGGTCTCATGCAGCCTTCTATCCCTCCAGGGCCAGTGAATCGGTACCAGACTTGTCCGGTGGGATAGCAGCACTGTCTTGATTCTCGGTATGCCGCCGCGAATCATTGTTAAGGCCACATCTGCATTCAATCACTTCTGACGATTCTTGATGATATTGAATCGTGGCGTATCTCTCAGAGATTGTCAACGCCAAAAATCTATCGTTTATCCTTTATTTTTTCCATGCCTTGAATCCTGTAACAAAGGCAGAATCGACAGCTTCAAGGAAGAGCTTTGTGTGACAAAATAAACTTTTCGCATTCTATTATCCGGAGAGCTGGGTTCAGTCCCACGCGCGCTGCGAAGAACATCACAACACTCGGCTATGGCGCCCCCGACAAATTAACTATAAGAGATAAAATTCATTTTAGTTTATACTTTTCTTCTCCTTTGCTCATTCATGTGATTTACATTTGATGCAATTGGGCTCTATCTGTTATTATAATGCAACTCATTGAGTGTGACCCATATGTGACTCACATTTTTGTGAATGTGTTTAAACGGTTGTGTAATATCACAACAAGCCTTATTTTTTTATTACAGGGAGGCCGGAAAACAGTTTCTATTAGAAGTCGAATTAATTTATGTTTTACGTTAATCAGAGTGCTTGAAGGTACGAACCCACCTTGGACAAAGAACTCACTGAAGCTCTGGAGAGAATGCGTATTCTGGCCGCTGCCGAGAAGGCTCAACGAGATCAAGTGAAGCTTAACAAAAGGTTAGCTTTCTATTCAGTCCAGTCGCTTAACTTTTTACATATACCATTTAGAAGGACATATAATGTTGGGACTTTTTTGTCGGACCGCTATGGCTTGCAAGCGATTTATCAGAAGCGAAAGAAGACTTTTGAGAAGCCCATACCAAATACTCCATTACACGTACCATCAGATGAGGTATCGTTTCTATGATGACGAGGATTGGATCGCATTCTAGAGATTTTGCTTCCGATAGGTGCCAGAATTGGATTTGTCGTGCCTTATCGACGACAATTCAGTCGAGGTTATCAATCCATCTCTGGAATCTCGCCTTCGACAACCACTTGCAGGTGATCGCCCCCTTCGTCCCGTCAGAATGCCTTTGAGAGCGAGGAAGGCTATACGGTTTGTGATTTTCCAAGATATTGGTATCCGACATATCTCAGAGTTCACTGATGTACTGTCGTTTATTTGGTACTATTCTGTTATCACAAGCTGTTTTTCAACCTTTTATTGTAAGGCCTTTTCCGCTTCCTTCAAATTGTTGGTAATCATTCGATAGCTCAAATCTCGGAGATTCCAATACGTGCTTGTTATTCGAAAATGCCCTTTCGAAACGTTGTAGCGGCGGAAATAAGATTGGGTTTCACACTTGGAGCGCTTTTTTTTTCTCGGCTAGAGTTTGTGGACGGTTTTTCAACAGAATTCCAGTAGTTACTCAGCATAAATCCAGAAGCTAAGTTTGGTTTCTCAAAGAAGTTTTCATAAAGCGACGAAAGAGCGAAAAGAAGGTTGCGTTTCGCACTCGTAAGCCTAGGCCTAGTAGCGGGTTTGTTTGGCATTACAGATTGAAAATAAAAGCCTACGCGTAGTCTTGGAGCGATAGAATGAACATCTTTCTATACTTCTTGTACGCAAAACCTAAAAAATTCTTTGCAGCGAGGCAAAAAATATTCAATTAACCAACGAAAATACACACGATAATGCGCGCCTAGTGTGAAGCCCAGTTTTATTTTTGCTGCTACAGCACACTAAGAAGGCCTTTTCTCAAAAACAACTGCAGTTTTGAAATAGCCAGTCTCAAAAAATTGAAAAATGGAGAGTGATAACAGAATAGGCAATTGATTTGAAGCTATTGAAGTAGCTAAGACAGATTTAGATGTAAGAAATGTGATCACAATCTGGCCAAACTTGAATACGGAACCTCTACCATTCGCTATAAAATTCAGGTATGTAGCGTTCTGCGTTCTGTTATTGCCTTCATATCTGTTGACTGGTAGGTTACTGCGTCATTTCAGTACTTCGCTCGTAACTTTGTTCCTGTTATTCGTCTTTCACGGGAGCCCGAAATATGTGAAGACGACGGTGGTTCAGTTCTTCTAACAGTCGCCAATGAAAGCAATTCCAAAGCCGAAGTAAATTTCCGGGAAATTTCCTCCGTTGCTGTTTTTTTAATGATAATCAACGAACCCGGATGGATATCAGGTGATTCTTGTGGCGGACAACACTGATGGATTGGTAGAGTGTCTAACACCCGTAGTTGAACTCAGCCTTCCGTCTGCTGATGAAACTGCGGATATTTACGATATCGAAAACGACAAGCGTAATGTCAATGATGGGTACGTTCACTAAGTCGGTCGTATTTTTTTTTTATTATTTGTAAACTCGTCAGCTACGTTTCAGACCAGGAACGGTGGTGTTTCGTCGAAGACACCGCGCTGGAATACGGATGGAAGTGAAACGTGGCGAAGGTCACAACTCAAAGAATATTCTTTCTCTTCTAGTCAAGTATAAGAATGAGCAGTGCTTTATGCAAGTGAACGCCGAACCGGAGTGGAAAATGACTCGCGTACACATATCATTAGCACCACCATCGTAATCATTTCTGCTAAGTTCCTCTAAGAGGGTTCCGAATTTCACGATGTTTCATGTTGTATCGCATTGTGCTGTGTTTTATTTATAAATGGCTTTAGTGATGATTCGAGAAGATTCATACTGATTTTAGCAATAGGATGATATGGACGGCTCGTTTACAACGTGCCTTACAAATGTACTATTACTCAAGTTGCCGGTGCTCTCAGTTACTGGATCTCTTAGAATTTCAAATATAGGCGATGAGCTCTAATAATCCTAGGAACTAATGCAATGCTGCTTCAGCTGAATTCAGAAAAAACAGTACGAAAAGTTGAGATGGAATGGCGTTCCTTGCCGTTCATGAGTCATGAACGGATCAAACACAAGTTTTGTACCTGAGGTGAGTTTTGACTGACTACGGTCTCACTTTTTTAAGAATCAATGGACGTGTGGAATAAATTGGTAGCACTTCAAAAATTTATTTCAATGAGCAATTCCTTCAATAAAACCTGCATAACTACATCGTGATGCACTTTGTACAAATCCACTGGTAAATAACAAAAAAGATCTCAAATCAGTAAACAGAACGCGAAACAATTATATACTGGGTTGTCTCAAATTTTCTTCTGCATTTCGACACTTTTGCTAATTCAATTATCATTTACTTAAAGAAATCAATCACCACCATGACCAGTGGTATGCAGCTATTTACTCGGAAGAACTGAATGCCTTACTCCTAGAAGAAATGAGGCTGGTGATCAAGGAAGTCGGTGAGGTCACTTTTAAGCTGGTTCTTGTCTTAGGATTTTCTCTCTCGCAAGAGCTGTTTCAAGGCCCGAAAGAGATAATGATTTGATGAAACAGTGTCAGGGCTATACGGTGGATGTAGCACCGTGGTCCACGCCCGTTTCTCCAAAATGTGGCGTGTGAGGTCGAGCGTTGTCTTGAATAAAAGGGCGAGTCTGAGTAGTTTCGGACGCTCCTCTCGCACTGCTGTGACTACCTTCCCGAACTGCTCCTCGTAGAAGTCGGCACTGGTTGTCTGCTTGATGTCGAGCAGTTTTCAAAACCCCATGGCTTGCTAATCTCAGAAATCCGTGAGCATAGTTTTCCGAACATGGGATTTGGGCTTTGCATGAGGTGTCCATCGAGACATCACTTCGTGGTAGCTCATTTCATCTAGCTGATGAGCGATGGCGCTACGGTCGAATCCAAGTGTCTGACTGAGCTACTAGAACATTCTCCAACATAATATAACCTTTTGAAAATAACCCGATTCGAAAGAGGAGGAAAAAAAACTGAATGAAATATGAGGGCGAAAAAAATTATGAGACAACCTATTATTCTACAAGATGTGCAAAATCACTAACTATCGACAGCGGCTAAGTTCTTACTGGCTGACTTTTCATCATTTTCTCCGCTAGCTTTCATTTCACGTCTAATCCTTTGGCGCTCTTCCATTTCTTGTTTTCTGCTTGCTATCACTTGAGATTTTACGTATACAAAGGCAGTAAACCCAAACACAATTATCACAGCATAGGCAAGCCATATGTTCCTATGCTTATTGTCCAGTCCGAGCTGTTGAACAATCTGAACAAGTTGTTGATATGCCTAAAAGTTGTGACTGTCTCGTTGGGATTGAATCACCTCCGATCTGTAGTTCCAAGATTGTTTCTGTCCGCCAAAGGTACTTTCCCGAATCAAAGATCTCTTACGAATACGCTCCTCCAGAATATCCATTTGTCTGAAGTGAAAATTCTACATTGATGACTTCACCTGGCAGCAGTAACTGTCTGTCCAGTGATGATATTTGATTCTCATTGGACTACAGCTTTAATCTCCTAACGTCTTCGCGAAACTGGCTCAATCAAGGAGAAGAAGTTTGACTGATCTCTTTATTATCAAACAAATATTTTGAGTTATCCTGAAAAAGTCTTGGAATAGATAGAACCGGAAGAAGCCACGTGACTTTTGAAGATAGACTATAAAAAGCAACATTACGCTTACGTTATATCTCTTTCGCCCGGATTTCGTTTCAAGGTCGAATCTGACGACGATCCGACGTGCTGAACTTTGCTCTCGCCAATTTCGCCTTTGGAAGTGGCTTTGAGTGGCAAGCTTAGGCTTCGCAAAGGCACCATCCTATAAAGGTTGGAGGATGTTGCCAGCAACATTGAGATTATCTTCTGAAAAACTAGGTTTTAAACATTAAAATGACTAGGCTATCTAGCGAGAAAAGGCAAGAGACGGTTGAATTGCGACTCATCTTCTAATTCTCTGATATTTGCTCTTCTGACTGACAGGGCGTCGAAAAAAGTCGATAAGCGCAGTCTCATGTCCCAATAATGAACACCAATGGACAAAACAGAGACATAATAAAGAAAAACCCCACGTGTTCGCCTATGACTACTAAGGGCGCGTGTGGCGCAGGACTAAAGGTGACAAGCGACACGCACATGGCTGAAGATTCGATCCCGTGCCCACGGTTCACCAGACCTCTCATTCCTCCGGGAGTGGCGTGTTGGTACCAGACTTATTTGGGAGGATAGCAGAACTAACTTGATACATCGGTAGGTCACCGCTAGTCATTGTAAAAGCCAGATAGGCATCTACACACCTCTAAGAAGCTACCAATGTAGTAGAATGCTTGGCGCATCCCTCAGAGATTGATCGGCGTCCAAGGGCATCACCCTTTATGGCTATCTAGGTTTCTGATGAAGTTGCAGATTACAAAGATCTCAATCGTTTGTACCCACCACGGTTTACTTTTGCGGATGCTCGAATCATATGTTTTTTCCCATCACAGAAAGCTCGCTCAAGTATATCAATGATCCCTGCTCAATGGTGGTAAGTATAGTAATTCCAAAGTTTGTTGATTTTAACCCTCTACAACTGGGCCACGGCACCAGCCCTGCCCTCCCGCCGCGGCGCGGCGCGGGCAGTCCGCAGTGCCGGGTGGTTGTTTAGTGGTGCAGGCCATCGGGAAGGCTGCTCGTTTGCTTCTTTACCACACGCTTGATAGCAGACTTTTTGTTGTCGCCAACATGTCTTGTGATCTGTTATGGGCTCTTGTACAGCCCGATGCACGTGTTTCGGCCTTGCAGCCTCGTTAGTCGGGCAGGCCCTTCGTCTATAGCCAATCCCTTCGAGCGCGCCTATAGATCCCCTATAAAGAGGTAGGCGACGACGAACGATTTACACAATCGCCGTCAAGTGAAAAATCACAAGGAATTGGCTAAAGACGATTGCCAGATTGACAAGGCTGCAAGGCTGAAACACGTGTATTGGGTTGTACAATAGCCCATTAACAGACCACATGACATGTTGGGTCAAAAATATTTATGAGATATATTGAAAAATGAGCGTGATCTTAATAAAAAACTCGAAATAAGCGGTATCAAATGAATGGTTCAAATGAATAAATCGCTTGTGTTATGGTGTTACGACGTGAGATATGGCGTGATATGGTGCATCTGGAACGAAAACAAAAAAAGCACCAAGAAACTGTTGTACAGCGTCTCGGGTGGGGACCGAACCAACAAACTTCTTCCCGATGGCTGGCACCACCAGGCACTCGGCACAGTGGACTGTCCGCCGTGCGCGCGGCAAGGCGGAGATACCACCGTAACCCTGTCGTACCCAAAGGGTTAATTTCCTTTCCTATAAATGTCATCGTGTTTCGTTGCGATTAGTGCAGTTACTGATGGATGAAAGGGCTAACTTGATGTTAGTCGACCAGTAGTGTATGTGTGCCTCTGATATTTTATGTGAATCAAAGTATCCCTAATATGACAAGGTCAACGCATATCAAATTGGCAACGACGAGTCATATCAAGCAACTGTTTTCATTTTTTGCCGATTCCGACTTAACCCGGCATCAAGGACTTAGCGATGAAGAGGGCAGACAATCAGGACCTACACATCTGTTACTTGTGCGATATATTTTCGACGCATTCGGGACGGCGTGTACCTCTCGTGACACACGATCATTCAAACACTTTTCCCCCCGGACACCTCTTTTCCTTTAGGCTTGCAAAGATCATTTGAAAGCTTAAATCTCGCTGATTTGAATAATGTGCTTGGTTTTTGCAAAAGCTTTCTATTGTGTTGTAGCAGCGTAAACAACGTTATGTTTCACGCTCAGAGTGATTTATTTGCACGATTTAAGTCTGTAGATAATTTTCACTAAATTCGAGTAGTCGACTGAAAGCACTACTCTCATTTTATCTGAAGCTAGATGTGGATTTTAGAGAGATCTTCAGAGAGTGCTGCAAAAACGTAAAGAAAATTACGTTTCGCATTCCGAATTTTCTTTGAGCATAAGAGGTGTATATGCACGGAAAGCATATGAAAGTGTAGAGAAAACCAGGGAGTATCAAACTAACAAAAGAACCTGGAGATTTTGTTTTCAAAACGGGGAAGAAGAGAAGAAATTCCTAATTAATAAAAATCGCGCGCCGTTCGCGAATCGCGCTGCGCGATCAGTCAACGACCGTCTCGAACGGGTTAGATCAATGAACAAATAATCATTACTCATATTTGACACCACCCGTCACCACAGTTTACCATGGAAATCCCAAGTACTCTTGCATTCAATTCGTCTACTCGCATTCATCCTTCACAAAGCAATTCGAATAATCTGATGGGACCTTTCAAGCGTTTCATAATGTGGCATGGCAGTTCTAGTGCTAGACATACGTTTCGACTTGCTACCAAGCCACATCAATAACACATGCTATTCGGCTACTGGCCCCTGCTCTGGGGAATGGACGCCGAACATGTTACACTCCGCGTCAGTTAAAGAGATCACCTAACATGATGTTTTCATTCTAAGTGGTTGATTGTCTATTGTATTTGCACGGCTTACAATAATAGTCGACTGGAAAATACGGACTTATATACTGGCGAAACAGCCGTATGACGGGCATATACAATAGACAATCAATCACGCTGAAAGAAAATATTACGTCGGGTGATCTTTTCACATTACGCAGAGTGTAACATGTTCGGCGTCGATCCCCTAAAGTAGGGGCGAGTAGCCGATCGAATGTGCTATTGATGAGGCTTGGAAGGAAACCGAAACGTATTTCTAGCACTACAGGTGTCATAACATAGCTCATGAAAAGTTCAAAACATTCTATCACACTACACTGAATCTCAAAGAAAGGTCTAGGAATGTCGACTGCAAGGGATTCGCTTAATTCACTTGTTGCGTCGCATGCTGTCTAAGGATTTCACCTTTTTTTTTGAATGAATGCCGTACTTCCGATCGAGGCAATTCTCCTTGCAATCTCGGATATAGTCGAGCTAACACGTTGCAGTTAGATGATAGACTTCCATGGACCCACGCTGGGCGTGTCCATCAGCGTGGAAGCGACTCCACCTCCTCTGCCCCGATTAGCGGCCGACTGCGCAAGTACTTTCTGATCCAAGACACGCAGCTATATTATGAACTAATTCGCGTGCGGTCTTACAACGAAAAGTGCACTGTAGTCGGCGTCTAGTCGGGGCAGAGGAAGTGGAGTTTTTGCCAGCGTGGGTCCGCGGAAGTCAACGGGCTGAAGGTGCTCGTTGACTGATTGTAAGATAGGGAGGGGGATTGAACCAGCTGATGAATTATCACCTCACTTTATGACATACTGCATCAGCAACAATTGCGCTACCGCGCCCCTAGTGAACAATCAAACATGTAATAACAATGGATGCTGAACATTTGCTATTTTATTATTTTTTGAGACATGGCCAACTACAAACGCTGAATAGACAGCCAACCAGAAGATCAAAAAATCGATGAAAATAACGATTGTCTGATGAGCAAACGAACGAATTACGCATTGATCTCCACTCGTAACGGCGGTATGACTAGACTAAAAGCAGTGCCCAGGATGTCAACCTGTCTAACCTTACGAAGGTTGTCTGTACCTACGTACTATAAGAGCATACCGTAACCAGCAGTTAAATGCTAGTATTTTTCAAAATATTTCTTCGTTTTTTTTTTTATTTTGCTATATCCGTCCTCAAATTCTCCTTTGTGATGATCCCAGTGATCCTTTTAACTTTCGTTCCGTACCTGGCTCATCCTCCATGGAGGAGAAGAATCGAACCAGAGCCCCTATGTTTTCTCATCGCCTCCATCACTATTTGCTCGACCACCTCCCATCTCAGTAATCAGTTCGTTTTATTGTTTTTTTTTTGAAATGTCGAGAATGTTTCGTTGCCGTTTCCAGTGACTGAAGTTTTGAGAAAAGACTTTGTTGTGACTTCTACCAGTTAAAAGTGGAATGGATGGGGATACGCCCCTGGGTCCACGGAAGTGAACCGGTTAAAAAAATTGCAGGATTAATGCTCATGTTAGCCCATGGGTATGATATTTTTTGTAATGGGGGAGTCTTATCACACTAGCTCGACTCGTTTAATATATTTTTAAGACGATTTATAGGTTCTAGACTATTGTTACGGTGTGTTTCTTTTTAATCTCTTTTTATACACTTCAGGTGTACACCCTTCTATGTCGTTTTTTTTTTAGAATTTGTTGAGGGAGAAGGGGAGGGGGGAGGCCTTTCGGGACTGTGGACCCGCCTCCTCTACATCTCTAGCCCCAGCGTGGGAAAGTACTGAATGTAAAATTACATTCAATTGTATTCTTGTTGATATTTCCCTACTTGTAATAACATAATATATTCACGTATAACGTAACATAGGTAAATAATAAGAATAATACGATCGAAGTAATACTGCAATACATTCAGTGCGCCCTCACGCTGGGGGTAGAGATGCAGAGGAGGTGGGTCCACCGTCGCGAGGCGGTTTAAAAGGTCAAATTTATGGTGCATTCGTAAGGCGTTGGTCAAAACTTAGTCTATAATTTCTTTATCTGTCTGTATAGTTAATAATCGGCTAGTAAAAAAGCGTCGAAATCTGTTGTTTTTTATGTGCGATTCACTTTAGCTTGTCCGATAGGCCAAAATCTCCGCAGAACTTCGCCAAATTGGCAAAAGCGGATGATGTCGATTCGGTATGTACATGTATTTTGCGCTGGTAGACTACTAGCAATATCTCCCTCTAATCTGTAGACAAGTTTATTGTGGATCACCTCCGCGCATTGGTTTGGATTTTTGCGTCAATTCCGTTATCGAGACGCATTTTTTCTACTCTTTTGGGGGCAAGACCTTTTTCTCTTTTTTCTCGAGCTTTCTCAGTTATTCGACAATATGTGTCGGACATTTAAGTACTGTAGGCTTTTTTTCGATAAAAAGCCTGCTTGGAAAGCTGGAAAAACGAAAATAAGATCGTGTTTGACGGTTCATGGTGTATTTTTTTGCTTGACTTTGGTTCATAGGGGTGCTCTTTTAACAGACGCATTAGCCATTTGATGGCACTAATCTCTGTGATTTCGAAGCTGAGCTTGATTTTTCAAGAAAAAAAATCTTTTTGAAGCGTTGCTTAAGCGAAGAGAAGATCGCGTTTAGCACTTCTAAGCTTAGACTTAGTCTTCATAGCTGGGTTCATTCAGCAAAAGAAAATGAAGATAGCGAATGACAGAACGAAGTTTTGTTTACGTTTGTGATGCGGTAAACATGAAATATCTACGAAACAGAGTAAAAATATTGAAGTAAATGACGAAAATCGCGCTCTCCTGGGCGGACTTTGAGCCCGCTGCGCGCAACTCGATTGGAGGGATGTAATGCGCACCGAGTGTGATACTCGGTCTTTTCTTTGCTAATCAAACTCGCTAAGAAAGCCTTTGCAAGAACCAAGTACGATATAAAAATCGTTTAGAATTAAACTACCGAATAAATACTTAAAGTCTGAGGAAAAAGCGAAAAGAGGTGTGTCCTAGAAGGGTTGAGAAATGCTTTCCGCTAACGGAATAGTACTGATTTCTGTCACAGCTTCGTTTTCTGAAGCGACCAGCCCTCTCTTTCTCTATAATACGTATTTTTTGCTTCTTTTTGAATGATAATATGATTTCTGTTTCAGAATGAACGACTGTATAAGTGATACAGATGAAAATTCTCCAATCCATACACTACCATATGAAATCATGCGCGATTTGAGCCGAGTGCTAGATGGCGGCGATGCTTGGGTTGAACTGGGTAAGAGAGCAATAAAGATTACATTCTAACCGACTATTTTATGAACTCACGTTAAAATTCATTATAATGTGATAGAATCTTTTAAGCCATTCATGGGGTGTAGCATAGCTGTTTTAGTGTTAGACGTACGTTTCGGCGTTTCGCACATTTCAATGAAGGGCTTAATTTGGGGCGTGGGTCACTGACGAGGAGGGCGAGACCTCCGAAACACCGGTGTATGGCCCTGGCGTACCAACCTCGCTCAGGCTTTGAGCATTCTTTTTTTAAACTTATTTCGAATATTTATTGCGAGGTTTTAGAAACAGTCGATGCCATGGAGGAATTTCGTTCTACCAGCCGAGATCCATTGACTGAGAGGTGGTGATGGACCAGTGTCATTGTACACTGTGCCGTCGCCACATACGCATCCTTCCTCGCTACAATGCAGGGCTTAATTTGGGGCGTGGGTCACTGACCAGGAGGGCGAGACCTCCGAAACACCGGTGTATGGCCCTAGCGTACCAATCTCGCTTAGGCTTTGAGCATTCTTTTTGGAGAATCAGTAGTAGTTGGAATGATCGGTCGAATGGTATGTGCTACTGATGAGCCTTGCGAGAAAGTCGGAGTCGTACGCTTGGCACTAAAAATGCCATACCAGACTTCATGAAAGACTTAAAACATTCTATTAGACTATGTTGAAGATGATGAAGTTCTTTGATACCTCTATGAGAAAGTCCTATTTAATTATTTTTTATTTGTTTACACAACCCGTGATCACAATTTTTACTGTGAAGATCCGAGTACTTCTAGCATTCGATTCGTTGTTTCGCTTCTTGAATGAAGTAGAATGCTGGTCGAGCATGTCTCTCTTCACTCGCGAGGATAGCCTAGCCGTGGCATTCTTGTTGACTGCCGGAGAGTGTTGGGGTGGAGCTCAGCTCCATGCGCCGTGACCAACATCACAACCACTCGGCTACGGCGCCTCATAAGAAAGTCCTAAAGTCACTAACTTTTTCTCTCGACTTCTTTCTTGTATCGCGCCCAAGTTTGTGGGCCATACGTAAGGCGGGGCGAGTCCATTTTCTAGTGAAACATTCCTCTTCCAAGAAGCTCGATGAAGAACATCACGACCATATGGTAATGCTCTCTCATGCTTACTTGCGAACCCTGGACCGCGTCAAAAACTTCTTCTATATATCTTTATGCAAAAGAGGAAGTGTGTTCGGGGAGTGGGTCAATGATGCTCGGTGCGAAGTTGATCTCCTACCCTATCTCTCCAGTATTTCATCAAAAACGCTTAAATTGGTCATCTTCGAGATCGCAAGGGGATCTTTTCGACCAGTATTACGAAGTTCATGTCGAACACGAAATTCACAAGCAAGCGATGGATGCGAAGAGAGGCATCGAATGCCAGAATTACTGTTATCTGACCAACAAAATGTGAAAAACAGCTATACAAAAAAGGAATCAATATTTGTACTTTAGAAGTTTTGGATTTGATTTTATTCCACACAGATTTCATGGAAGACATCTCGATAGATTGATCGTCTTTAGATGCTTATCTCTCAGTTTGAGTAGGAATGCTACTGCATGGTTTGTAGCGACGTGGATGCCGGACATCACCACTCACGACGTAGACGGTTGCCGACAGTTCAGCTCCTGTCATCGTGGAAGCCCATCGGAATATCTACTGAGGATTTGGGCCAGCAAAGGCTACACGATTCTAAGCCTGTATAATCTGTTCGCGATCACAAGAATGGTGCGCTGCATGCGCATAATTCGTCACTTGGGTGAGAGGTTTTTAAACTTCCTTCCATCTCAAATTTAGGTACAAGTAAGCGGCGACCCTTTAGTGCCGCTCTAACTCAGCACGGAAACGAGTAGAATCGTTAGTAGAAGCGTCTTGAGTCAGTTGATCATCTAGATATCTCCAAATCATTTACAATCCTTACATAGTTTCAGTATCGGAGTCGCATCATTATCTCGAAGAATACGATTTTTCGGCAGATAGTTCCAGTCAACCCGGTTTCACTCCGTCTAATGAACAGCAATGGAAATGGCATCATGTTTGTTTCGACATGTTTGATCAGGATTATATGACGAATTGTTCTTGTTGAGGCCAGCTCCTTACTCAGGCCCTAGGCTTATCATACCATACTAGACATAATTCATAATTTGATGATATTGACTAGTTATGACGAGTCCAATCTGGAAACCTTGCGTCAATGTTATATAAGATGTCTTCTGTATATTTTTATCGCAGTTCTTTTCTAACTGTGCGAATTCCAGCACCTCTAGCATGCAATCCGTTTTCCTTCTTCTTCATAAACGTCGTAGAATACCGATCCAGCACGTTTCTTGCATTTTTGAGGACAGGCATGCTAGGGAGTTCCGTAGGACGTTCGTTATCGATTGCCGCGAAGTGTCGAAAGTGGGGAGCAACTCCTGTTGAGTACATCATCCCACCCTCTCCCTCGTTTATACTAATAATATTTTGTTATCATTCATTACCAATATTTTTACTAACCTTTTTAGTAGAATATGTAACCCTACAGAATTTCGGAAATATCAAGGAAATAATAGAGTATGAGATGGCGTGGTACGTCTAGGCGATGAGGAAGGAGCTCGTACTCTCCCACTAAATTTGCCCTCTCGAAACGGCGTGTTTCATTTTTAGTACGGAGTTTCAGAGGCATTTTTCGCTGTGCATAGATTTTCTGCTTCACATCTGGTAGTCATTCGACAGCCCACAAGAAGGAGAATTTGACATTATACTTAGTTTCTGAATAGATTTTCTCAGTGCGTTGCATGTTGTAGCAGACCAGGGAAAATTACGTTTCGCCTTGGGAGAGCATTTTTACACGAATTGGTGTCTGTGCTTGGCTTTTCACTAGACCTTAGTACTCATTCTATAACGTAAATCGTGGTGATTCTGAAGCTTAGACTTTCAAAGAAAGCTCTTTATGGAGCGCTAAGAGCAAATAGAAAATCACATTTCTACATTTCAGTCCTGTGTATACCGTGAATTTGCAAGAGTTTCTTCAGGTCCCATTGGCAGCTAAAAGAAAAGACCACTTTCAACGCGCATCACCAGTGCGAGCTACTGGTACCACGCAGAAATCTTGGACAAATCCGACGACCACTGAGTCTTCCTCGTCTGGGTGACTGCGACTTTTTTTCGTTTTTCTTCAAGAATTCATATTCAACCGACTGACTCCTGCGAATCCAAACTGGGCGTGTCCGCCAACGTGGAAAACGACTCCGCCTCCCCCCGATTAGTCGCCGACTACAGTACTGCTTTTCGTCACAATACCAGCTGCTAAGTTTTGGACTGATTCTCGTGCGGTCTTGCACCGAAAATTAGTACTGTGGTCGGTGACCAATCGACGCAGAGGAGATGGAGTAGTTCCCACGCTGGCGGACACAACCGTGCGTCCGTGGGAGCCATTCGGTTAGTTACTATGTAGGTCCTTTACAGAAATGTGTCAGATCCACTTTGGTCAGCGCTACGGAATACCCTTACTGTGCCATATGCTGAGTTACAAGTATTTCTTGACATCAATTCATTGTATCTTTGATTTCAAGCCTACTTGTCCTATTTAGGAGGCCACATCGAATTTTTCGGACAAGAACATTGTTGGCAAAGGTGGTTACGGTGTCGTTTATGTTGGTGAATGGAAACATACTAAGATAGCAGTGAAACGATTTATGGCACCTGGAAATCGTTGTGGCCAAGTCAGTCATATGGGGTCCATCGCTGTGATTAGAAGATATACATGGCAGAGTACTGAGTAGTATACAGTACGTTCGACACTACAGGCGGGAGTCGAACCCGTATTTCAACCACACCGCTTACCACCACTACACCGCCGGGGTCACCGCTTTGCTCGCTTTATCTTCAGTATAAATTATCAACGCAGTCAACAATCACCCTTTGATGGGTTTGGTCCATTGGGTAGACATTGGCATCAAATCCACATAATCTGACACCCGTTGGACATGTATAATCTATATAAATTCTTCACTCTAATGCTTTGCGGTGGCCTCGCTGGTGTCGGGTAGCACGCGCTCCACCATCGATGAAGCGTGAGTTCAATTCCCGCCTGAGGTGTAATGCTTCTTCTGTCCCTCAAAATTCCTAGTTATAAATTTAAACATCATATTACTGATGGAAAGGCAATGAAAGAAAGGAATTGTCTGAAGTTTTGTGATTAATTTCAGATTCAACGCGAACGGCTACGACAGAGTCTTCAGGAGCTGCGTACCCTAGCGAAATTTCGTCATGATAACATCTCTTCCCCTCTATGCGTTCTCGCTAGAGGGTCCGGAACCCTGTCTTGTTTATCAGTTTATGTTCAATGGATCTTTGGAAGACCGTCTTCTATGTCGGGTTTGTGGTCTTTCCCTGGCTGGTTGAAATAGTTGGTTAAGTTTTTTCTTCTGAAACTTCTAAGATCTCGCGTAAATTTATGCATTTAGGGCAATACTCCACCGTTGTCATGGGCACAGAAAAAGGAGATTGCTGAAGGTACTGCTCGAGGGCTACATTTTTCTTCACTCAATAGCAAGCGTACCGATTATTCACGGGGATGTGAAGTCTGCTAATATACTACTTGATAGACATTTCGAACCGAAGCTGGGCGATTTCGGCTTGAGCTGTGATGGACGGGTACGTTTACGCGTGGGTTTTGAGCTATGTTTGGAACTAGGTGTTTTTTTTGCCTCCATTCTTTGTAACACCGTATGCTTTCAAGGATTCTGAGTGATATTCAAACTTGTGACCTCAGACGGGAGTTGAGTCTGCGCTCAGTCATGCCGTAGCGTGTTCTACCACTAGATGATTGAGGCCACCGATCTGTTACTAGTCTTTCTTCGATATAAGGGCATCGCATAAACTGAGTTCAATGCCGATATGTGCTTGCTAGACCAAACCCGTCAACGATTGGTAATCTGAGAGCTTGCTGATGCCTTATGTCGAAGAAAAAGTGGTAGAAGAGCGGTGGCCTTGATGGTGTAGTGGTAACAGCGGTTTCAATTTTCGCCTGGAGTAGAAGGTCGCGTATCACTGGGCATTAAGAATTCCTGGAGATCATATAGACAATTCTCAGTGAGCGGTGTCTAGGTGGAAGTCGACGCAGAAGAGAAATCTCCATTGATTGCATCACATGTGAAGGGAACACTCGCTTATCTACCGCCGGAATTTATTACAAATAAGATATTGTCCACTAAAATCGACGTCTACAGCTTTGGCATTGTTCTTCTTGAGATAGCTACTGGTAATTTCTAGCTATAAAAGCCATAGAGGAGTTTTTTCTAGATGATATATAGGGATTTCTCTGCAGGAATGCGCCCTTTCGTGGATTCACGATCACCTCCGAGTCTGGCTGACTACTGTTTTTCCATTGTGAACTGCAAGAATACTCTAAAGGAGTCGTCCGCCTGGATTGATATATTGATGGATAATCGTACCCCATCTGTCGACAATCAAGGTGTCCTTTTTCTTAGTCTTATTTGTTTTCAGACGAACACTATCTTTCAGATGGCATTATGTCGTGGTGTAAAGGAATCGTGTACTTGGGTCTACAATGCGCTAACAAGGATCGACTACTTCGTCCATCTTTTCCAGAAATCTTGAACTCGCTATCAAATTTAGCGGTTTTTGAATAGAGCTTATTCCTAGATTGTTGCGGAGTTCTTACCTTCTTCACATCTGTGAATGAGATTGGTAGACTATTATTTGTTAGGTTGTGGTACTGGGTTGTTCAAATGATGCCATGAACAGCGGCAATAGAAGCATAAAGCTCTTGGCGTTGATCAGTCCTCAAGGCTTCGCCAGGAACTCCACTTCATCAAGGATCATCACTTCAGATGGTGGTTGAACGCATATCTGGCCTTCAGACACTCTCTCTCTCAGCGGCCTACCGATGTATCAGATTAGTACTGCTATCCTCCTAGACAAGTGTCTAGTACCAATCCGCCAACTTCGGTGGGTGGGAAATCTTGGTCAGTCATGGGTGCGGAATCGAACCATCGACCACCTGTGCGTCTCAGGTCCCTCCTAAGAGCGTTGTTAAGTAAGTTATATCCCTTACGGTTTCCTTATATTAGCCCTTTCGGGATCGTAGACCCACCTCTTCTGCATATCTACCCTCCAAGGTGGGAATGCAGTGAATGTGTTATAGAGTTACTTGTATTATTGTTGCTGTTTCCCTATGTTATGTTATGTGCATATTGTTGTTATAAGTAGAAAAACAACAACTATAAAGCGGTTGAAATAGTACAATAATACATTCAATGCTTTCCCACGCTAAGGTTAGAGATACAGAGTAGGTGGGTCCACGGTCCTGAAAGGGTTAGGTTTCTCTTGTCATTTTTTGACATATTTTTTCGTGAATTTGTCATTGGACCTTTTGTTGAAGTTTTATAAATTTTCTTTCCAAGGTAGTAGATATTCTCATGTAAGGGTGTTCTTGCCCTTCTATATTACCTCACATATTTTGCCTCACTCTGAATCAGTCTAAGGTACATGTTTAGTATTTTTATTCGTTGTTTTTCTTATTTTAGTTAGTTAGGTATGTCCAAAAGATTTCGAAATCAACGTCGTTCTGCTAGTGCTTCCACTATTCTGAAGTATGTTGCTTATCCCTTGCTTGTATTCTCTGTTCAGTAATTAACGGCCTAACAAATAAGGAGCTGTTTAGATTAGATGGTCGTGCATTTCCTTGTTTCAACTCAGGTTTTGGTCATTATGTTGTTGTTTTCCTGGCGAACGGTATTGTTTCTATGGAGCAGCACGTATCCACTGCTTAGGTATTATCCCCTTTCGCTCATTCCTTTTTCTTTCCTTTTTTTCCCTTTTCTTCTATCGTTGAGCATACTCTGTATGAACTGGAGTGGTAATGATCTCTCCATCCCATTACAGCTGGTAAACTTTCTGTTGATGGCTTTGAATTGCCCTCTGGTGGGCAATGGAATGTTGACTCAATGCGCCTTGTTTGCGCACCGTATCGCTTCTCACGACCGGTAATCTTTTGAGTTTGTGAAACTTTTCTTATTCATTCCAGTGGTCCGTATCCCACCGCTTGTTGCATTCAAACATGTTTCCTCGCTTTGTGGATTACGGGCTGCTTGAGGATTTCACCGTCTTCATAGATGTAATAGAACTTTGCTCGAGGTAGTTCTCCTTGAAAATTTAGAGGCAGCCGAGCGAAGGCAATTTCTGACGCGTTAATTAATTGATTGCAAGAGAGTGTTGAGGAGAGGATCAAACCAGCGTCCCACTTGTCACCACTCGCTTTCTGAAACGCTGCATCACTAGCCACTGCGCTGCCACGCCTTCCTAAGAAAGCTCTATCATTGTTCTGGAGTCTAAAACGTTGGGCTGGATTTTCGAAATCGAAGTTGTTTCATAGATGGATCACATTTTCAGGCCGTTTTTTCGCTCTCCTACATCTCAGGAGTCCTCTGTTAAATATAAGCTGAAGGCGGTTGAAGTATCAACTCAAAGAGGTACATTCTTAGCAGTAGTACATCTCTATACTCCTTCCGTAGATCACTCCTTATCATGATTATGGGTCGTATTTAGATTGGCAATTTTTGTAGATAACACCACATTATGAGGCTGTAATGGCGTCAGTAGGTGAGCGATATCCTGCCGTGATTGTTCTCGATCAGAAACCACCACAAGTGATCAGAGTACTTGACCAACTTCTCCAGGTATTCTTTTTCCTCTCTTTCCATGTTCTCATCTCTAAAACCACTCCCGTTAGTCGATACTTTGTGTTTGTACAGGAATTCTTCGTGCCTTCCTTCATACGCTCGTCTTATCAATTCGATCGTACACTTTACTTCTCTTCTCATTTTCAACCGTATATAGAAGAATCGCAGAAGTCTCTACAAGTTGCGATGGAAGAGGTCAATGCAGCAAGAAGTGCGTTGGGTTTTGATACTTCATTCTTTTTTGTATATGCTCTAGCATTAGTTTATCTTACTAATGCTGAGCTTTTTATATACCGTTACCAGGCTTATTTCATGCAATCTTACTGATTGCAACCAAATTACGGTTTAGCTGTGTAATTAACGGATTCTAGTGCTTAGGCTTCCACGTATCAAAGCAGCAATGTTGACATATGCAAATATTACTCAGAATTCGATTATACGGAGCGTAGAAAGCTCGAAACATCAATGATATGTGCGGTCAAGGAACTGTAAATGAATGCACAGAAGTACGGTGAATTCAACAGCTTCGTTGTGACAGATTCAATGTTGATGATAGGGACGGTCACGGACGTCCTGCTAAGATGACGATGATTGGAGGTCTCGTTGATTGCAAATGCACGAATAGGTGTTTACAAACTCGCAGAAAGACTCGAAATGGCTATCTGGATGGATTCGAAACATCTAAAGGAGCTTGGAAAATTAAGGAAGCTAGACAAATGAGTGCCACACGGATCAGATTACAATTAAAGAAGTCGCATTTTGAGGTATCGAAATCCCTCGAGTCCTGAGTCAACCTCGACCACCCTTTCCGAGACTTATGTGCCATGCGTTACACCATCAAGGCCTTTTCTTTGACCTTCCTCTCAACCGTGTTCTGATTTGCTCCCGAGCGGTTAGCATTCACTCGTCAGTGACATTCAAATGAGGAGCATAGGTCGGCGTTGAGTCTAGCTAAGATAGACTTGTAAGCCCAATTTGCACGCTCTAAATTTTATCTGTTGCTTATTCTTTTTTATGGCATGGTTTGCATTGAAGTACAACCCCAAGACTGCTAGGGATTCAAGCAAGTCTAGAAAACTCTTTCGTGAAAAGAGAATCGACAGTTAATAGAAAGACAAACATTCTGATCTCGACTATAACTTCAGCATAATTTCTCGACTATAACTTCAGCATAATTGAGTTCAGTGCCATTCTGTGCTATTCTGATCAATCACTGGCGCATGGTTGCTGATTATGTATGATAAGATCGAAACGTGTTTGAGAGGAAGATAACGCAAGGGTCTTACTGGCGCAATGGGTAGCACGTGAGCTACCAGAAAGGATAATTATGGGTTCGAAGCCACTTCAGCCCCTCAAGTAATAGTTAATTTCTCAGCATTCTTGTGGTCAACAATTGGTATGTGCCATCACATCTTCCTGAATTTAGTTGAAAAGATCATGTGTGGAGATTATATGCCAAAGTCAATGAAGCTGACTAGAGACTCCACCATCCACATTCTCTGTTGGTGAACAGAAGGAACCAGTTCTCTATGTTAACGGCTGAACACATATGGCCCTACCGATACTGCAGAAGTTAAACTAATTGGCTTTGAAAGTCTTCCTCATTTCGCCAACTGACCACCTTTTCCTTCAAATATTCCAATTACTTCCTGCATAGGAAATAAATCCGAAACCGAGTCAAGGCTGAAAATCCCTTCGGTACTTATGTGTTAGGCGGCGACAACATTTTAAGTCGACCGCATTCGCTGGGCAGGGACTTTTCATAAGAGTGTTAGAAATGATTTGGAAGATTAGATCTCTGGCTACAACTCTACGTTGCCGGTTTTTTCAAAACACTCTTTCATAAACGCTGTAGCATGCGGAGTAAAATTCTGTTTCTCATTCGCTTTTGGCCTTCATTTTTTACCACGGGTGTAAATTCATTCAAACACGAAAAGCATATCTTCTTGTGGAGAATTTCCTATAGTTTTTAAAATCATTGCGTTTTCAGTCTAAAATTCTGTCGATGCAGTGAAGAATTCATCCGTAAAATAGCAATAGTTGCCGCCGTTTTAAACGCATAGTGTGGTAAAGCACCACCGAGCTACGCTGTATATCAGGCGATTTCCTATGTAACAAGTCGTCCCTGTGGCTTCCCTTCACATTTTACTTAGCCATAAACCTTTTCGGTGACTTTGTTTACCGGGCAAACAACTCACGGAGCGAGTGGGGGGGGGGGGGGGGGGGGATCAGTGCTTTGGAAATATTGTTATTCAATTACGGATATTTTCACCACATCTACATAAAATTCAGGTAAAAACGAAGAATGTGGTAGTAGAAAATTCTCTGCAAGCTGATATGTCTTTGCGTGTTTCCAGCGCTTTATACGCATGATAAAAATGAAGGCGAAAGGTGAGTGTGAAACAAAATCTTATTCTGGATCCTACAGTGTTAAAAAGGGGTATTTTGAAACACCGGAAACGTAGAGTTGTAGCCAGAGATACAAGCTTTCTAATGAATGCTAGCACTCATATGAAAAGTTCCTATCCAGCAAATGAAATTGGCTCAAGAAATTTGTCGCCGCCTAACGCATGAGTTCCCATCCTTCAATGACTTCGTTATTTTTAGAATTGCAGAAATTTGCGTAGCTAGTGCAACTACTTCTGATTACTTATAAACACTCAAAAATACTGAGTGGTATGGGAAACATTCGAGATGAGACGAGAGTTGAATCCGTGCTTCATCTACACGGGGATGCTTGCCATCACTACAACAGTCAGTGCCATTGCTCTGCTACTTTTTTCTTCGATATATCTATCATAGCTGTAGAAAAACAACTTTTGACGCGTTTGGTTGAGGAAGGAAACATCGGCATTAAGTTCAATTGAGCTTTTTAACTGTCATGTGATATAAATGTATATTCAAGAGTATTGAGGAAATTTCGAAGAAGGAGAAGTAGCTGAGCGGTGGCATCGGTGGTTCAAAGGTAGCACACACCTCCGGTATGGGTGAAACGCATGTTCAATTCCTCCCTAATTTCGAATGATTTCACACCACTTGGTGCCTAGGAATCTGTTATATTCATAACATTAACCACTGCTAAAAGGCAGCAAAAGTAATGAGTTCATTTGGATTAGACATTTTTGGCTTATTGTTACTCCGACTAGTAAACGTTTGTCATGCGCTGGGATATGTTTCCTCGAGAATACAGAATGAAATCCGACAAATCTTGTGCACGACGTAAAATGCATAAATAAGGCAATGTTTAGCAAAGGTTTGCTTTGCTGTAGTTGCATCTCTATCATTAGGTTAGAAAGAAGGTTATGGGGCGCTTCCAAAGAATTGAAAATATGTGCATGGATCACAAGCAAAGACAATAATAAACTATTCTCTAAAATAAAGGCCATCGTTTTCTACGGCTTTCTGCCCACCGGCCCGCCAGGTTTTGAAAACTAGTCGAAGTACCATTCCTCCGACTTCGAATCAAAGAACTCCTTGACATGGTTTTTTCATTTTCATCGAACGATTCAAATCGGTACTTGACCTTGAATAAAGTGTAATGCTGGTCGGAAAAGGTCAAAGTCGGATGGAGCGCAATCTAGATTGTTGGTGGGATGCGGCAGAACCTCGACTCCATCTCATTCATCAAACTTGTCTTTGATCTTTTTGGCAGTGTGCGGCCTGGTATTGTCCTTGCTGCATCAGAACACGCTTTTGATTGACCGAAGCGATTGTATTGTTGGGCTTGGCGGAGGCTTGTAACAAAGTGAAAATAAAGGACGAATAATTTCAGTGGGCGTTCATTGGGAAAATCCCACATGAGAAACTGTAAAGTTCCCATGATATGCATGGGGAGCTATCTCATGTTTATTAAAGTGTCCTAAAACTAGTGTCCGTCGCTAACTCTTATTGTGGGTACTGGAGAACCCACAGAGATTAAACAAAAGACGAGAAAGGGTAACTGTCCGACTGACGAGATCGCAAGATCGAAACACGTGTATCGGGCTCTAGTCAGCCCTCCTTTAACAGACCACTGACATGCGTGGGCTCAAAAATGATTGCAAAGGCATATTGAATTTTGAGCTGTGGTCTTAAGAAAACACTCGAAATGAAAATGATGATAGATTGAATATGCTGTTCCTAGAACTTCTTATACAATCGAGTACTGCTTCTTCTTTTGGTTACTCTGCGCGGTTTTAGTGTTTTGAATAACGTTTTTTGATACGTTGATATATGTTTCTGCAGAGAAGGGACAACGCTGTATCATCATACCGGTAGGGCAGAAAAGACGCTGGAAAGTCCACTCTTGTTCGTCACCTGGCAAACACACCAACTTCGAGAAGTTTGTCTTCTGTTTCTTTTTTGCTGCTTGATATTTGTGACATTTTTGTTGTTCTCATTGCAGGGAAGGACCACCTATTTACATACTTGACGCTGACGTAGGTCAATCCGAATTCACACCTGCTGGATGCATGTCTCTTTGGAAAATTTCGGATTGTATTCTCGGTAGGATCACTGATTAATTTTTTGGGATTTCAAGTCTCTGTTGACAGACTCTTTGTAGCAGGATAGTTGACAAATACAAAGCTAAAGGCCCTTGTTTGACTAATTTTTATTTTTTGGTGGCAGAATCAGTTTGATAGACTTGAGTCCATAGTCCACTGTTACGAGACAGTATGTGTTTATTACTCACAGCTAAGTGTATCACAAAGTTTCTGATCAGGTGTAATCTTATTCCAATATGACAGAGAATCACTTTTTCTGATCAGGGAAGTATTAAACGTGAAAGTCTATAAGTTCCTTTGATAGATTCCTTGAACCACGTAAATTTAGCGCTCAATTGTGATGTAGTTTATCTATAATTTACTTCGTAAAATCACAAGATTGCTGAGATATGAGCAAATCGCAGCTTCAGTGATCTTCAGACTAGCGGGTACCCCTAGCGGAGGTTCATATGCTATTCAACAGACTAATTAAGACTCTTGCTTTGCTAGTCTCTTAGCCATATTGTTACTCTATCGAGTAAAAGTGCAAATCGGCGTTGAACTCAATCAGGTTGAAGCTCTAGACGAAACCACAATGATTTTAGTTTTTTTTTTATTCACTTCTTGATATGTCCAGTGTTATAGTACGATATGAAAATATAACGTTAAGAATGCTGAATTACCGCTAATGGAGTAAGAACATGGCTGAGAGAAAAGAAGCAGCAAGTTCTTGGTGTGGTGGGTCGCAAACCAATGCTAAGCTGAAACTGTGGTTGGAATCTCAATTTTAGTTTCATTGTTTGCCTAACTCGTTCTAAAGGTGTGTACCATGTGAAGTATAACCAGAAAAGTGCTAAGATAGGAGTCAGCCACGTCAAGCACGCTGAGAGAAAGGCAGAGCGAGGGCTTTGGATGATAGGTGGAAAATTTATCGAGCTCCGAGAAAGGTAATTACTGATTCGAAGCCATTCTTAGGCCCAAGACTTGCTCGTATCTGAGCAATTTTTGTGGTTTATATGTCGCATTGTACTTTTGTGTTAGAAGTGATGAGGCGTTAATCGAATGTTGAGAGTTGGTACTCAATTTTTTTCCGATGGAAAAGTCTGTTAGTTTTTTCGTGATGGAGCAGTTCAAAATACATGCCTCACTGAGCTTGATTCTGACAATATTGTAACAGGCTCTTAGCTCTCACTGTTGAAAACGGGATCAATGAGCACCCTTGGCGGTGTTTGCATGACTGCATTCGCTACAGCTACGTAGTTTTCCCATAAATGACCAGTGTGGAGCTTTATTTATGAGCAAAGAGAAAAGAAATCGTGGGGGATTTACGGAGATGGCAATTGTTGGGCATAAGTTTTCTATGCATAATTCACTGTGCGGAATGGGGTTGGTGACTAGGTGGCTGATGATGCTCAGTTCGGCTCTGTGCGGGATTGGCCTCTCACCTCCTTCTACCGGCTGACTTCCGTGGACCCACGTTGTGGGGGCCTTCGTCAGTGTGGGTCCGCGGAAGTCAACCGGTTAAACTGTATCAATGAGAGACGAACGCCGTATGGAATGCCCTTGTTTGGCTATCGTTGAGATTTCAACATGTGCTCAGACAGTGATTAACGACATTCGTGAAGAAAACAACTTTTCAATCAAGCTATCTAAGCCAGGAGACGAACGAATGTCAAAAGTATCGGATACACGTCGAAAACAAACTGAGAGAGTCAAATAAAGTGCTAGTGTAATAGAAGTTCACTGCTTGGATGAGAGATTTCTCTAGCAAACAACAATATGAGGCTCTCCCTGTACTACAAAACTACAACGACATTGTCGCGAAAGAAATCCTCAGTAAAAAGTGTGCTAAAAATGATTTTTGTGGTTTAAGGTGAAGCCTTTCTCATTGCTAAGTCATATATGATCATAGAGATTTTGAAGAATGAGTGGTGTAACCAAATGTGCTTCGGTGGTGTAGTGGTAGCATGCGCCCCGGTATCGGTGAAGTGCAGGTTCAACTCTCACCTACCTCTTACGTATTACTAAAACATCATAACACTGGGAAAAGCGGTAAAAAACATTTGAAGTCGTGAGTCATATATGAGTCATACTGTCTTCATTGTTTTGATAATTAACTCATTTCGCTTATCAATTTGTCGAATTATTTTCAGATGTTCCATATACACATCAAAACGTAGTTTTTTCCATGCAGTTATTTTTTTGGAAACGTCTCACCTGCGGATGACACCGAGAGGTACAAAGGTATGAAAGTATCACGTGTTTTGAGACGTCGGCCATTTCTGTTGACGAGCCGACCGTTCGAACGAAACGAGTAGCAGGGCGAGTGATACAACAGTAATTTGGTGCATATGTAGTGAAGTTACTGGCGCATTTGGCGCAGTGGTTTAAAGGTGCTCTACGTCGCACATGTGGTCAATGGCTCGATCTCTCACTCATGGCTCACCAAGTTGTCTATCTCTCCGGGTCGATAAATTGGTACATTGGTCTCGGACTTGTGTGGAAGGATAAGCAGCACCGACTCGAGACAGCGGGAGGTCGCGACGAGTCAAAATAATGGCCAGTGGGCAACTGACGAGGTTGCAAGGCCGAAACACGTGTATTCCACTATATAAGTGCATATAAAAGACCTCATGAAAGGCTCAAAATTTCTTGTTAGACTACACTGTTTTGAGCGACGTCTGGAAAAAACAGTCGAATATGAGGGTATTATCTAATGAGAGTTGGAAATGTTTTGTTTCCTAAGGAAGTAGCTCTTCTGTTGAAAACTGCGGATTGTTGGGACGCATAGGTGAGCTTTTTATCAAAGTTACTCTCAAGGCAGTCCTTTCCATGATATTTCCGCCTTTTTGTAGCAGTAAATTGCCTCGAAATTTCAAACTTTACTGCATAAGTACCAATTTTATATTGCTGCGCTTCCTAATATACGTACCGTCCGAGCCAACGTGACATGCGTGCATGAAGAACCATGCACGTAGTCTCGAGTGGATCAAGTTAACGTGGCGAAATAGCTCATACATTAGGTTGACTCAAAAATAATGTCGATTTTCATTGTGATTTCGCAAACATTTTTTGTTTTAATCACCACTTACATTTTTTGCTTTGTTTTCATGTTATGCCATTTCTGAAACATGATTTGCTCTTCTGGATAGCTGAAATGCTTCTTTCAAATCAGAACATTCATTCACTACATTCCATGAGATCGAGCCTCGGCTTAATATCATAGGAATAATTGGAAATGCTTGTGAAGGACTGACCAGTGAATTTAGACCCATTTTGTAGTATCTCAGCACCTTTTGGGGTTCCCAGTGAAAACTACGCTCGACTATCATTCCGTAGGCAAATTCAACCTACATGGTAGAATGGGTAAAGAAGCTGACAAGTTGTCGAACCGCAGCTGAACATATTAGGTATCCGACTGTGTGGACGACAGTTGAAAGGCATAGGTAGGAAGGGAAGGAGTGGTGGAAGCACCGATGCATTATGCCACTATCTGAATATAAAAATGGACTTTCCGTTTTCAGTTCCGTCAAAAATCACCCAGTCAGATGCCTCTTGTCGACTCCAGAGATGTGCCCTTTGAGAAGGAACGGGTTAGGTTGTTTGAAGATTAACGCAGTTTCAAAACGATTGGGACTTTATGCTTTAAAAGAATTATATCAATCAGCTTGAATTTGTGAAATGAGTTTGATTAATTCTGAAAAACTCCTCAGCCTTTTTCAGATTTACTACATCAGTGGCTTACATATATTTCTGAAGTCACCCGTTTTATGAAAGCCGCATGCCCCACTAGCCAACCCCACTCAGTAGAGGAGAGGAGACCCAGAATGATAAGACCAGGCAAAGTGAAGTGTTGCCTGAGTTTCTTACAATCGTTGACACGCGTTTATGTCTTCCCTTCCCTACTATGTAGGGTTAACTAATGGGTAGTGTGGCTCAGGTGAGGCGGTGAGACTGCCGAAACGTAGGTCAGCCACTGACATAGCAAAACTTAAAAGGCTGAAAGGTCTTTACGATTATATTAAGGTTGATCAACGAGGTTTTTAGGGCAATCAATCAAAGGCAAAGTCTTAGTAGAGTTATCACTTGGTAAGTAATCATGCAAGAATCAGGCTTCAAGGCAGTGTACAGGAGCAATATAATCGACACATTTATACAAATACATGCTGCATTCAGTTTCTTATCTCATTCTAAATAGTTATTGGTGTACTCATCCACCCTAATTAAGGAAATTTTCGATCAACTTCTCAATGATTTCCAGTCAAAAAGCGAGCCTGGATCATTACTTCTAGTGAACACACTTGGATGGGTGGACGGTAAGCACTGTGCAGATTTTTATGCTATATCATATACTCATCTGCAATCAATATGTAGGACTTGGAGCTGAACTTCTCGAACACATATTCGACATAACACAACCGTGTTTGGCGTTAAGTCTGTCAGACGATTGTGGAACGTTCACCGTAAGCGTTCAGACTTCCTTAATGAATATTATTGCCTTTATAACATCTTTGCCTTGGTACAGATTCCGTCATGGGTGCCCAAAATACTTCGGATCTATCCCATACCTGCAAATACATTGTGCCGCTTGGCAATGTCTGACAAGTAGGATTCAGTTGTGGTAAGAAATATTCTTCTGTTTGTGCTTATGTTCGTATATTTCTCAGAAGGCCGACTCGGTTGCAAGCGTCTCAATTGCGAGATCTTAGAATTATCTCATATTTCTCCTCCGTCCTACCACGTCCAGTGCTTTCATCCATTTGTGATGCAACACCTTATTGTGTGAAATTCAAGTAAGTTCATTTTACATAAATTTTTCAGGTTATTTCTGATTACAGGGGGACAAATGAGAAGCTGACCTAACTTGCTGGAGAGGAACTTTTTATAGGAGTGTTAGTAACCATTCGAAAGCTGAGACTTTAGGCTACGGCCTCACGTTCGACGGTTTTCCAAAACATCGTCTTATTTCGCTGTACAACCCAAAATAAAACTAACTTCAGACGCACATATTTCTCTCCGGGCAGAGCTCTTTCTCCGGACTATCAGTAATCATTCGATAGAGTAATCGACTAATAGTCCAAAATAAGGGCTCTATCTGGAGAGAAATGTGTGCTGAAGTTTGTTCTATTTTGAATTCTACAGCGTTATAAAACGGAGTTTTGAAAACCGTCGACGTAAGGCTGTAGCCTGAAGTCTCAGCTTTTGAATGGTTACTAGCATTCCTATGAAAAGTTCCTCTCCAACAAGTGAGGTCAGTCTTTCAATTGTTCCTTTATCATTAAAAAGATTTATTTCTTATTTACTGCTTTTTAATAGTGTACGGATTCACAAATATGTATCCGAGGGTATTGAATGCTGTGTAAAACACTTGACCCTAGACGGGAGTTAACCTGCTTTTGAGGAGCCCGTGTTACTACTACACTAGCGAGACCATCGCTTCCCTACCACTTTTTTTCGATGTGAACTATCATAGCTCTTAGCAGCCAACCTTCAACAAGTTTGGTTTGTTTGCTGACAGCTGATAGTTTACACCTTAGATCGAGTGCTAGCATCGCGGTAGCCTCGGTAATGTAGTGGTAGCACGTACATTTTCTTAGATCTGAGCATGGTTTTGCGTGTTTTGCCTGCCAATCAACATTCTTATATGCATGTGTTCATTTTCTTACACAAAAAAACTTGATATATTCGAATTTTTTCTTTCTTCCAGTGTACAGATTTGCGTATAAATGGTAGCCTAACTCAGATTCTCAGCCATTTGCTTAAAGGCTGCCTTTTACCTTTTTATTATGATTTATTTCATGTTTATCACTGTATGTGTCCCAGAAGATCTTTCTTACGTTGATGACCGATATTTCTTGGCCACATTGAATGTACAAATTGTTGCTATGTGTTCGAAACCAAATGGACAGTCTTTGGTAGATTGAATTTTTATTTTTATTTTTTATTTTTATTTTTTCTTGCGTTGTCCACAAATCTGCTCCTGAAGCTCACACTATACTGGATAATCTGAATTATAGGAATTTTTCAAAGTTTCTTTTTCTTGAGGGGAGGGGATGTCAAAAACTATGGCGAATCTTGGTGTTTATTCACTATCAAAAAGACTATCTTCTAAACGGGTAGACTTTTACGTGTTCGATTTATTCACCAACGCGAGTAATATAAATAATGGAATAAAATCGAATATTCAGAAAACTCGACGAATTTTGGGTGATGATTCGCTTCCTTTAGTGTCCATCATTCAAGAGGGTTCTCCACTTCTCAAGTGCCATGGCTTTGGTATGTTGTTTGTAAGCTAGTACAAGTCCACTTAAGCTCTAATCACGAACACATTAGGATTAATAAGAGCTGTCGACCTAGAGAAGAAGATGTTTTATGTTCTCACTCCTCTCCCGTTATCTGAGCTTTCGAAGGTTGAAATATTTGCCAGAGGAACGGCAATGTTGGTGCCTCAGTTGTTACTGGAATCACAGGTAAAAATTTCTGAAGTTAACTTGTTAATTGTTGGTAATTCTTTTGAAATTTTCTTGTTTAGCCGGCTATAAATGTGCCTTATCTATCTCGTCCTGCTCTTGCGTCGAAATCGGGAATAATACCTGACCTTTATGGGGAACTTAGAAACGTCACATACCAACGACGAGAATATTTCCCACAGATCGTTTAGCCTGTTCACTTTCAGTGACCACGTTTTTTTTTTGGAGATCTTTGTTTCTGTTGTTGTTACTAAACTACGGCTTGTTGTGTTTATAATTCAATGAATTTAAATAATTATAAATAGCTGCTACGTATCTGGAATATATCTTATGGGGCCTTTCAGTACTGTGCGGCGTAATTGCCGCAACGCTTCATTTCACGCTGGTGTGGATTTGCTTTACAATAAGCGCTAATTCTTTATAAATAGAGGATCCAAAGAGGAGTGAATATGATGGTGTTATGGAACTTTGCACTGTCGCTCTTGAGGATGCACGTTATATTTTTGACTATCTAATACATTAGTACCGAACTTTATGCAAACTCAGTGCTCTGCGTATCTGGAAGTGTTCTGCAGCTTAGGAAGAGACCATTGTCTTCCTTACCCACTCATTTCGAACGACAATCATACTTTGTAACGGCGATTGGAATAGAAATGACACTCAGTTAAAAGTCAAATGACTACCGATCAAAAGGTTTGTCGGAGAAAGATTCTTATTAACTACTAACTTCAAAAAAGAGCTTTGTCCGATCAACATCCTAAGAAATGTAGGTTAAATAAGCTGGCAAATGACTGTATACGGCTTAGCAGAGGATTTTATCCGACAGAATAAACGGCCGAAAAGAAGTGAATCATTTATGATGCACTCCCCCATGAGTTGGAAATGCCCGAGGACATGTTCTCTTAAAAGTGTTCTTTGTGTCTTCTGAAGGTCTTTGCATTGCCTTTTGTCCGACAGAACACGAACCGTTTCGCCGCTATCGTCATCATCGGAGCCTCTCGCCCCTATCATATAGATGGGGACGTCGAAGGAAGGTATGCTCTTGCCAAGAAGTATCATGGCTGCCAGCACCTCAGTCGGTGCTTTACGGCTGTTATAAACAATATATGTAACCCGACACCATATTTTGAGCTTTTCAGAGGTCTGGTATGGCACTTCCAATGTTAGACGTACGTTTTGGCTTTATAGTAAGCCTCATCAGTAAAACGGAGCCTTTGGGTTCAAGCGAACTTCTAAGGGTATCGGCGTCGAACGTGTTACACTGCACATCAAGTGGCAAAAACAGTCGAATAAAAGGGTATTGCTTTATGCGTTTTAGCAGCCATGGAGCAGTTGACTGTAACTCACTGCTTTTTGATCTGTTGTGTGATCAGTGTCAAGTGACCTTCCCATTTGATGTGCAATGTAACATGTTCGGTCCCGATGCCCTTAGTTGTAGGAGTTCGCTTGAACCGAAAGGCACCGTGCTACTGATGAGGTTTACTAAAGCGCCTCAAAGTAGGATTAAAGGTGCCATACCAGACCTCTGAAAAGCTCAAGATATGCTATCAGATAATATTGAATCTAAGCGAGGTCTCAAAAACAGTAGAAAAAGAAAAGACTTCTACTACTCTTAGGTCGACTGTTTCTCGCGTCGAATTGTTATTGAATTTATCAAGGTTTCGAAAAAGCAGTCGCTTAAAGGAAAAGGTAATGTACGATTCGTTTTGAGTGTTTTCTTGAGATCACGCTCAAATTTCAACATGCCTGGAAATTATTTTTAAGCCATGCATATTATCTGTTATAGCCACTTAACTGTGCAATACACGTGTTCCGGCCTTTCAGCCTCGTCATTTGCACGGTGCCTTTCAATCGAGGCAAACCCTCTTGGAGGAGAGCCCGCTTACATGGAAGAACCGCAGACGTAACATTTACACACGCCGTCATGTGGTAGAAATCACGAAACGGATAGTGTTGTACACCCAATTGGTCTTGGTTGGTAAAAAATTTGTGCGTGTTTTTGAGAAAACACTCGGAACGAATGGTATGATATTTCACAATTATCACTATCGAGTGTACAACACTGGCCGTTTAGTAATTTTATCACCTGACAGTGCGCGTAAATATTATGTCAACGGTTCCTCTATGTAAAAGGTTCTCCTCAAAGAGGACTGGCTCAGACGAAAGGCACCGTGCAACTGGCGAGGCTGAAAGGCCCGAAGCACGTGTATTGAACTGTATAAGTGCCCATAACAGACTACATGCATGACTCAACATTACCAGTCCTATTTGAAGGTAGTAGTTATGCTTTGTATATGAGAATAGAATGAGTAGATTGAAAACAGTAGGGAGTGAGAGCAATAAATGTGGTTATAACGGAATTAGCATGGTGTCAGCAACACGAAGCAGTCTCCAAGCATATTCGGAGACACGATTTCATCTGACAAATTCTCAAAAATCAGGTGGACTAGATATGTAATGCGTTCAGATCACAACCGGTAGACAGAAGCAGTTACCGGCTGAAATCTCAATGATGTTTAAAGCACGCCAAAGAGACCACCCACTCTATGGTCATAGTCGGAAATTATCGTGGAAACTCTAAAAGAAATATGCGATATTCAAGAGTCTTCAGAGCGGAAACCCATTGGACTAATCTTGTATGCGACAGAAGAAATGGATGGCTTACTGTGTCCTGCTCGAGTCATTCAACGATCAAGGAGACGGCAGGTAATACATGCTAACAAGTACTAATTTCAGAAGCATAGCCTACAGAGGAACACTGCTGGTTCTTTTTGATTCTAGATATTCGCACTCACACGTACATTAAGTCTCTGTGGACGGAACTTAACAAGTCAAAGATTTTAAACAACACCATGTGAGGTTACTTCCACGTTTTTGCTGGATCGTTTGATAATTTGATAGTAGATAGTATGACCAACACAGCACTATCGTCGCATTTGAGTGGTAAAGTCTGTTGCGCTTCATTTCTTCCTGAGTAAAGACTTCATATCGGTGGGTACCTATAGAGGTAGTTGCCTCCATACAATCGAGATTAGGATATTATTTCCACAAATGAAATATTGTCTTAATGGGAATAACTCGTATCACAGGACAATCCTTGTATATTCCAGAGTCATCATCGTACAAGAAAATGGGAATAACGTTTTCGCGTTTGCGCTTCTTATGGTTCCGTCGAAAGGCGTGCAGGATACTAATGGTGATGTTCATATTACTAGAGAGACTAGCGAGAAAGTGGGGTTGTCGCAAGACAACCCGTATTTTACTTTTGATTTATAGTATTTCTGAAACTTATTATCTTGCATCTAACAGATGAGCCGAGAGTTAACTATGAGTAGGTAGTGGAATAAGCTTCTATTCAACACAATTTGGGTAGCAAAATTTCCCTCTCGATTAGATGGCGATATCCATACGCTCTTGAGAAAGTGATTCTCTTGTTCGGTTCAGTAAAAGGAGAGAGGAAGAAAGAGTACTACAGTCAGAAAAGGGAAGTTTTTGGAGGGCGAAATATAAAGATTACTGAGTTGTTCACAAACACAATAGCGTCCATCTGGAACATACAAGTGGACTCCATGATGTGACGTAGAAAATTGACAACAGGTTTGAACGTGTGAGGGTGCACACACGGTTATAAGGGCATTCTTCTTGTTCAATAGCTTCTGCTTCGGAATCAGTCGGTCGTATGATCAAGCGGGTTCAAACTAGGACTGGTTGGAGACCAGTGATTCTTGGTAAAGTATCACCTATGCCACCGTTCTCACGATTGCTTTCCAGAGTGCTGCCGCTTGAAATTTGCTCGCTTGTAATGGCCGGAGGGCTTCACATTGCCTTTCTAAGATCTTAAGCATGTTTAATCATGTAATCAGTCATCTTCCTCTTCAATTCCGAATATGTCGTGTAGGATCCAGTGGCTAACAGCTGCAGTCCACCGGATGTTAGGATGCACCACGTGTACGGGCTGTCTTTAAATTTTCAATGATTGTGGAAGGTGTCCAACTTTTGGTCGTCAAAATCTTAGGTCCTTCTGTTTCTTTTTTTCATTGTGCGAGACTTCGGCGCCACTCTTAGTCCAGCATCGAGGGCGTGTTCGATGTCAGTTACATTAGTTTCATCCTACTTATTAAAAGTTGATTACGTCGACATGTTTGTTTTCTTTGCCCTCTTTAATGATTCTCAAAGCTACTGAAAGCTTCTCAAACCGTTCACTTTTTGTAGCCGTTAATCCCCATTTTACTCCTATCTTATTCCGTCCCAGTCACCCAAAGACTTTCGAGAGAGCTGCTACAATCTTGACGACATAGACGTGCTTTCGGACATCTCTTCTTATGTCGATATTAATGCTGCTGTATCATACCTGTTCTATCGACCGACCGATTTATTATAAACCCGCTCAAGATGATATAATCTGATAAGGATATAACATGTTTTGAGTTGTTAGGTTTAGTGGCATACAAGTGCCTGTTTCCTCTTACTGGGACTCATCAGTACCACCTTCCCTCAGTTTAGCCGATCTCCTGAGGTTAGATAAAAGATAAGGATATAACATGTTTTGCGTTGTTAGGTTTAGTGGCATACAAGTGCCTGTTTCCTCCTACTGGGACTCATCAGTACCACCCTCCCTCAGTTTAGCCGATCTCCTGAGGTTAGATAATCCTCTATAAAGGAATTAACGCCGAGTAAAAAGTCACCGCAAGTTAGATGATGAAATTACCTGACATTGTGGTGGTCGGCAGTCGAGCACGTAGCTATTGTAACGAAATCAACGCCAGTGTATCATACCCTTATCTTTACTAAGCGTTGATTGCTTTATAGGAGATTGCTTAGCCTCAGGGGATCGGCTGAACCGAGGAAGGGTGCTACTGATGAGTCCCAATGCTGTTGTTGTTTTTCAATTCTGGTTGTGAGATCACAACGCATGGACGCCTCCGTTTCTTATCACTCTATGGCTGCTATTACATCGAAAGAGACGAAGTCCTTGATAAACTGATGCATGAAATCTATTGTACTCTAGCGACATTTCATTGAGTTTTGTTGCTCTGTGGAAATGATTGTAAATGATAGAAAATACGTAGGGTTATGTGATACATTCTCGCATGGATTTCCTTGCTTATGAATAACACTGTTCAACTTGTTTCCAGTTTTCTTGATGATCTGCATTCTGATAGAGTGTACGTGTGGAAACTAAGCCAGTGTATTTATAAGGATCTACAGCAAGCTTCTTCTCCGATGGTTCGGTTAAAAATTCTAAATAGAGCCTAGTAGTCTACTACTTGTAATAGCTTTATTGCCGCAGACTACTGAAACCGGTGGGATCCACATTTTTTCTACCGTAGACTAATTCGGGTAGTAGAGTTTAGAGAAATCAAAGTTCACGGTCGAGTTGTTGACGAGGACACCAATGCCGCTAACTCGTCTACAACAGATGTTTTCAGTGACAGTTCTTCTCTTGTACCACTACTAAAGGGTAAAAAACAAGGCATTCAGCGTTGTTTGATACTTAGATATCAATAAGTTGATTTCCTTTCACCCGGTGCGAAAAGAACACCCAGTTATAACTTTCAATCAACATGTCTCGACCCAGTTTGAACTTTACTTCTTGAAAAAAAAACGTAACAATCTTCATGTCTCTGCTTATACGATGAAGCCGCTTCTGTTTTGCTGTTCATTTTCTGTTCCACTACGATATGATCCTGAAGTTCTCAAGGCTAACAAGTTTATTCCCTCCATCTTCTCCATCAAGGCTCTTAGGTTGGAGATGAAAGCACTTGAAAAGCCGTCTTTATTTATTAGAGAACGGTCATGTCAAGAAATGGTATTTTATGTCTATGGCGGCTGGCATTTCGTTTGAAATTTCTAGAGCTCAACCACTGATATCATTTCTTCTATCTCAATTAACTTCAAAAATCATACAACATTTTGAACAACCATAATCATCCCTTAATACCCTCTGTACATAGAGAAAAATCTCTCCAATGATGCCATCACCCTTCAACTCCTCAGATTTCACTATTACTAAAAAATTATCAGCAGTTTGCAAAAATTCAGCTGCTGTAACCAGATGCGTAATACCTCTGAGGAAACGGTATGCACTCAACGTTAAAAAGCATCTTTAAGTTGATAGGATGTCTTCTGGCCATTAAAAAGAATTACGATAGTCTACTGATGTCTTAGCAGCGTTTTTATTCCCACAGACAAGTGAAACAATTTGCCAAAGCCGAAGAAAATACATGATGAACCGGGGCGTCGGATCTAACCATCAGATAATCCTTCCCGATTTGCGGAGGTCGTCCTAATGACGTTGGACTTTATTATAATATATTGTTTCTAGATGCCCTCAACGGAATGTTGCGTACCTGAACACCTTTCAATGGCCGTTAGATTCAAGAGCCTTTCTGTACTTATCCTACAAAAATATGCTATCGCATCGGGATCCTTTTGGAGACGAAAGAACGAGTCCCCTCTTTTTTGCTGTGCCCACTGATTCACAACTTCTTGCCGTGGAAGTAAAAATGATAGATAGGAGTTTGAAATAAACGCTAAAAGTGAATTACATGAGTTATAGTGCAGACAAGTGTGCACAAATGAGAGGTACGTCAACAATGTAATCAATTTTTATACTGTATCAATCAATATTAAGGTTGGATTGGATAACGCGGGAAAGACAACAGTGTTATATAAGCTCAAACTTGGGGAAGTCATCAATACCATACCAACAATTGGTAGGTGGAAGCAGTATGTTGTAAATCAGTCTACACAAGATATCCACATCTAGTCTCTCTGATTTTGATGAATAATATGACGTTAAGTTTTTGAGGATTCAACTTGGAACAGGTGGATTATCGCAACGTCTCATTTACGGTATGGGATGTAGGAGGACAACAACGAATTCGTACACTTTGGAAATACTATTTTCGCGATACGAACGTAAGTGCTAAGGTGACTGAATACACTGTGCTACAACATCCTTAATGGGAGAATCATTACAATGGTGATATCAGGACAGCAACTACCGAGAAATTAATAAATTGCAACATCACCATGTTCTACATCACTGCATTTTCTTCCTCAACATCAACACAGTCTTGGTGAAAGTTATCTGATATTTTCAGGCAATTATTTTCGTTGTGGACAGCGCTGATAGAGAACGCATTGACGAGGCGCGCCAGGAGATTCACTCACTGATTGAGGACCCGGAATTGCGTGGTCAGCGATCTTACTAGAAATCCGAGTCTCCAAATTAAACTTTTCCTTATTGTATTTGATTGATAAAAGGGTGGAGGATAAAGCTCTCGGCGTTGATCAATCCTAAGGAGTGCGCCATTTATTCATCTTCATCTAACGTCGTTTGAGGTGATGGGATGCATATCTGGCCTCACATTCCGTTGCGGTCCCAACGATGTACCAAATTGGTGCTGCTACTTTCCAGACAAGTCGTCTGGTAACAGTTCACCGACTCCTGAGAGGTGAGAGACTTGGTGAATTTGAGCCGTGGATCAAACAATCACTTGATCGGCCAACGGCGTCTCGCAAAGGACCTCCTATGCGCCATCCGGGGTCTTAGGTAAACCTTTGCGAACAGTGAGAGGTTTTTCGACCCTTCAACTTTTTAGAAGTTTTTTCGCTGTACAGAACTTTTCATCTAGAATTTCACACCAATTACTTGAAAGTGGTAATTTTTTGGAAAGGCCACTTTAGTGCGTTGTAGTGACGAAAATAAGATCGTTTCGAACTTGGTTTGCTTTGTCTGCAGGCCTGTGGATCGCTGTTTATTAGACTATACTAATACTCATTCGACAGGAAAATCTCGACGACTCTGAGGCTCAATTTGATTTTTTAAATGTCTTCATGATGCGCTGTAAGAGCGAAAATAAAATTACGTCTCACATTAGGGGTCTTCTTCGCATGTAAGAGATAACTGTTAGCACACAACAAGTTCATTAGTGTGCAGAGAAAACTATGTCTCACCAGAATAATACGAAAAACCTAGATTTCTCCTAAAACAACGAAACAAACCCAGATTAAGTAACGGAAGTCGCGCGCCGCCAGCCGCACCGACTATGCTGTCGTCTGCCAAGGGTTGATGTACTAGTAATCGTCCAACTTCATCTAGCTACCATTACTTGGAATATTTTGGAATTGAATAAACAAACTATTGATAATCATGTCTGCTCAAAATAATAACACTGATTAATTGAATTAACACTACTAAAATACTTTGAAATATATCTTCAGACGCGATAGTTTTGGTTTTCGCAAACAAACAAGATTTGCCGAATGCCATGGACGCCAGCGATGTCACGAAAAACCTCCACCTACACGATGTTAGAGACAGAGAGGTAGGACGTGATAATAGTTTGATGATTGATGTTGAACAGTAAGACAGCAGTACTAAGACCTTTCTATTTAGTGGTACGTACAACCATCTAATGCTATCACTGGCGAAGGTCTCATTGAGGGCTTGGAGTGGCTCCATTCTCAAGTGGTGAACAAATAGTTGAGCTGCCAATCAACCAGCTGTTCTTCACCTCAAGAGATTCGTTGTTATCAGACAAAAAGTCTTGAACCTTATTATTTCCAATGAAACATTGCTCAGTGTTATAGAATTGCATAGTGAAAATACAAAATGACTTGATCATTTCCAATAGAATGTCTTATTTCTATGATTGTTAACAGGCGTAAGAAAACATTCACGAAGCAAAGCTATACATCTTTCATCAGCTGTTTACAAAATTTAAGTTGTAAGTATATTCATGATCTCCTGACACTTTCTATAATAACCCGTTTAATGAGAAAACATAGGAGTCGAAGGAATAAAATGATTACCTTTAGATCAAATATTATTAATAAAGGTCATTATAGCTTCACATCATTATTAGAACTTGAAGAAAGATGATCCATTTGATCTCAGAAGCGCTATGGGTACGATGAAGACAGCGGTATTATTGACATTAAAACTAAAATAAATAGGAAATAATCCAGAAATGGCTTTTTTAAGAATTTAAAGAAAACTAGAAGGTAGTAGCCAACTCTCACCGTATGACCCGTTTGTACAAGCCACCAACAAAAAGGTTGTCAGAATATAAACCAAAACAACGTGAAGCGAAGGCCAAATCATCTGCATCACACCCGCAACTAACAACAACAGAGGTGCTAAGAAAACAGTTTTACTGAAAGGCATGACAACACGTCAGAGTCATTGCATTAGCAAGAACAAGAGCCTCGGCAGTGCAATGGGCCTCCAGAAAGAATGAGACACGGGTTCAACTCCGCGCCCACCAAAGTTCGAAGTTCTGCATATCACTTTTGAATACTGTATGTGTAGTTCAAACATCATCATACTGCTAAAAATCGGCCAAATGAAAGATTCTGATCTTGCAATAGTTCGTTAGTGAGCTGCTTGTATGCCAAATCATGAGTTGATTAACAAGACGTTACATGACCTTCACCGCTACTTTAGAGCATTGAGGTGGTTTTTTAACAACGACAACGAGTACTAAATGAAATCTTCTGGGTTGAAACTTTTTAGTCCCTAAATATTTCTCACTGTGAGCAATCGTATAGAGTCATTACCAAGTTTCAGGGAACACCTCCCTGAAACAATGTCCAGAAATAACGATAATACAAACTTTAAAGAGTTTTGCCTCAAGAATAGTAGATATGTAGAAAAAAAAACAGAAAAAGAACCTTACGGGCCGATCAATCTTCAATCACGTACTGTATGAGAAGAAACTCGTTACCATTGCGCTACACGCTCCCCAGGTTGATTTTAACTCAGATAATATACGGTACTTTTCCGCTATTCGCACGCTGTTTCGACCTCTCGGAATAAATAAACAGTTCAGCGTTTTACCGAATGTGAGAAATTAGGATTAACCGCCAACCGCGCGTCGAATATCACTTAATAACTACTCTGCCATCGCCCCGTTCTTTCATCATTACATAAGTAAATGTCGTAAAATGGGAAAAAACCTCATTAACCAAAAATGACGTCAATCACAAGACAGAATATGAATACACACGTGTTTGACGTAGAAAGACGATCATAAAGTTGCTTTTGCCATACACCGCACTCAACTGCAGTAACTCATAATATAGGGAAGATAGAATTATATCGTCTACGGAGGTCTCGTAGGCGTATTGGGTGAGGAAACTGTTATCGAGAATGTAGCTGTTTTGGCTAAAATATCTCAAAATAGGCAAGGTATGAACGAAGTCGACAAAAAAACACAAATAGATATAGAGACATCGTACACTACACTTCTGGGTCTCTTGAATAACGCATTGATCCATTCTGTAACACCGAAAGAGGAATGAGCAATAATGAACGAGATACATCGAGAACAAGACATGATGCACTGGCTAATGACCATCGGCTAGGATCACCATAACATCCTGAATGACAAGAGTGTTTGCCATTTAACTTCCATTATGAGTACAAAAATTACATATCTAATAACGTTGAGTGATATGTAAAACTCCACACCTCGGACAGGAGTGGCACACCCCCTCCTCTCTCCACTACTAACCCTTCCGAGAAATAGGACTTCTGAGCATTTCAAAGCGAATTCTGAGCCTCGAAGCAAGTAAGGGCTTGCAAGATGTGTTGGCTATGAGCAAACTCTGTCAAGTATTGTCACCTTCATACAGAAAACCTTGGTAGCAAATTGGCAATCTGTCTTAGATCTATGTAGGTGGCGTTTCATCAGTAAAACATCAAACCTAAATTATATTTTTGCCGGCTTTTCATGAAGGCGAGGACATATCATAGTCATACATTTGGGATACTACAACCATTCATAGGACAAAAGAATAGAGCATTCAGCATTGATCATTCTCTGAGGAGTGCGCTATGCATTCGTCTTTATCTAACATCGCTTGATGTGGCTGAAAGCATATCTGACCTTTACAATTGCTCGCGGTGGCCCATCTATACATCAACTACGTGCTATCCTCCCAAACAACACTGGTATCATTTACCGATCCTGCAGGGATGGAAACCTGGTGAACCATAGGCGCGGGATCGAACCATCGACCATTGCTTGATCGACCAAGTGCGCGTCGCAGAGCACCTCGTCATCGAACCGAACGTTTTACCATCTGTGTCAAGTGAAATTTTCACCTACTGCAGAGTGTTGCGCACTTGATTGCTCGTTGACTGGTATGTTTATCATATTATACTTTTATTTTGAATGTGATATTAAGACCACGCTCAAAATTCAATAGATCCTTCCATTATTATTTGGGCAAACTTGTCATGTTAACTGGTAAGGGTTCTTATGCAGCCCGATACACGTGTTTCGTCCTTACAGACTCTTCAGTCGGGCAGATCCCGTCGTCTTTCGATATTTTTATAGTCAGGTCTCTCGGGAGCTCTACTTCCTCACGGAGAGCCATTGAAGACGAACGTTTTACACTCTATGTCAAGTGAAATTTTCACCTATTGCAGAGTGTTGCGCACTCGATTGCTCTTTGACTGGTATTCTTATCATATTGTACCATTATTTCGAGTGCTTTGTTTAGACCACGCTCAAATTTTAATAGATCCTTTCATTATTATTTGAGCCAACTTGTCATGTGGTCTGGTAAGGGCTCTTGTACAGCACGATATACATGTTTCGCCCTTACAGAATCGTCAACCGGGCTCAGGTTTAATTATGATAAAAGTACCAGCTAAAGAGCAATCGAGTGCGCAACACTCTGTGTTAGGTGAAAATTTCACTTGACATAGAGTGTAAAACGTTCGACTTCGATGACTCTCTATAAGGAGTGTAGTTTTCCCGAGAGAACTGACTATAAAAAGATCAAAAGATGACGGGTTCTGTCCGGCTGACAAGTCTGTAAGGACGAAACACGTGTATCGGGCTGTAGAAGAGCCCTCACCAGACCACATGACAAGTTGGCTCACATAATAACGGAAGAACTAAGATATTATTTCAGCAGGGTAATTAGTTCTTGAATTGTGAAGCCATACATATTTACTTTTTGTTCATTTTCAGTTAAAAATTCGAAAATGGTTTGCATTGCAGAGTCATTTGATACGTTTGTATAGAGTGAGGTAACATCAAATAACTCCATTACGTGCGAGTTGTTTGGTTTCGCGCAACCTAGGTGATCTAGAAACATTTGGGTATTGGGCAGATGGGTTGGTATGAATTTGAACACCTGAGTAAAAATAAGGTTAGAAACATGTTATTCTTACCGTTGGTCCGCCTATACAACTGATGATAGGTCTAGCCTTGTATGCTGATGGATCGGTTGACAGTAGATCATCAATAGATGTAAGTTTATGTGTTTTTATGAGAAGGTATAGGACCGAACAAATAGGATTGTTGTTCTCGAGTCGAGAGATAACAGAATTTTCCAAGCCCGCCACACTTGCCGTGTTGTCCCACTCATTGTTTAAATTTTTACATTGGATTTTATAATCCTTCTCAAAGTATGGGCGATAGAGGGAGACATCCTGAAGATGTTTCCCCGTTATTTCGACATCTAGCTGACTTGGTTACTACAAATTCCCCACCTTTATCACTAACGGATGTACGGATAGATTTCGATCTTACGAGCTCCCTGATTTGGGACAAACCTTGTTTTTGTTTGTGTGTCAGATTGGAGCTTAGTTTTCTCTGCCGAAAGTGGTTGAGTGTTTGCAGAACTTCGTTTGAAAAAACGCGAAAAATAGGGTCGAGTTCGCTCATTGGTTTTTCTTCCTTGTAAAAAGCTTGTGGGAAGGGAATGGGTGGAAGCGCCCCTGTATGTTTTTCGTTACCTAACCTTTCTAATCTAGCCTTGTAGCGCAATTGATTTTGAAGTTTCTGTAGACTGCATACGATCCTGCGCAGTATCAATTTTACAAATGGACTGACTAGGTGTAAAACTTGGACCCAATTCTATTAATAAACGCGCATCATCCGGAAGCGTTACGCCACCGAACACAGTGACTCTTGATCTCTCTAAAGCGCCATGATTTTTCGATTTATCGATGTTATCGCCGAAATCGACGCTTTTACGTCTTGATTTTGATTGAAGGCAAACTTTTTTTAAAATTATTTTTGATATTGCGCCGGATATCATTACAACTGACTGTGTAATTATTGTTACAGGTTCTTGCTCAACTTGGAGCACCGCACAGCTCTCCATAGCAGGCAATGCAGTTCGGTTCAGGTTACGTTAAGCTGCAAGAAAATAAAACATTTAAAGTACGTTTTATGACTCCAGTAAATCGTTTAGGCTTGCATTCTATCGTAATTCACGACACTATTCTCTTTAGCCCCAGTCATCTACGCCTATGAGCGGTTCATCTTTCTGTATAGTATTCTACTAAGTAGAGATAGCTTTGTTTAGATGTAATTCTTGTTCTTCATCATTCTTTTGTCCATCATTTAGTTCTTCAAATAATTACATACTCAAGTTACAATTTTAAGAGAAATGACGTATCTCGGCACCTAGCCACCACTGAATCTCTCGCTCATCCAAGGGAAAGCCAGTAGTTTTCCTCCCGATTTCAAAGATCCTGCTCTTATTCACTTGTTTCTGGATTAACAACTGAAGCACATTGGTGTTGTAATATGTTGTTGTAATGCAATTTGTATTATATGCTTTATAAAAGCAAATACAAGAGGAGCCAGTTTTGCAAAGTGTAAAAATCTTGAACCAACTTAAAAGATGGGAGTGACTGAGTTGTAAGACAGTATCTGGACAGTACATTGTAGTTGCGATCAATTAAAGAAATTAGCTAGTGTGTCATTATTTTTTTTTTTTTGGTAATGAGACTTGGTAACGACCTGTAACGACTTGGTTTTGAGATAATGGCTTGATCTACCGTTCAGCTAGATATTAATCTGCCGCCAGCGCATTGCAATGGCATGCAACTATTGTTATTTATTTGAGGAATTTTTCTCAACTTTGAGAGAGACCTTAGATGAAAACGTATGATTCTGATAGAACAAAGGGTTTCTCTACATGTTTATAAGTTATACGTGCTTTCCACAAATTACAGACATGAGAAGAATGAAAGCGGGGGAGGCTGTGAAACGTAATTTTATTATAAATTCTACAGCGTCATTAAATGGTTTTTCCAAAAAACCGCCTAGGTTTAGTTGTAGCCAGAGATTTAAGCTTTTGAATGGCTGTTACTACTCCTATGAAAATTTCCTGTTTAGCGAAGAAGATCGGTCTTTTAATTTACCGCCGTTTGACAAAAATGTTCCTAAAACTCTCATGTGCGAGAAAAACTTCATGTGTGAAACATAATCTTCTCTTTGGTCTTACAGAGTTCTATGAAAATACTTTTGAAAATAAATTTTAGCCTCAAAATTGTCTAGACTTTAGTTATCGAAAGACAATCAAAAGCTTAGCAAAAATCCATTCACGGACCTCGGCTCAGCAAACAAAGCAAACTGAGCGTGAGGCATAATATTACTTTTGTAACTAAAGTACATTAAAAAAAGTTTCTAGAAAATAAGCACATTATCTGTATCGTTGAGATTTGAGATCCTGAATACTCTTCAAAAGTCTAGGAAATAGTTTTCTCTGCAAAAAAAACGTGCAGAAAATCGTGTATCTTTGTACACCGCCGTCCTGAAAGGATTAAATTGAAATTTTCTTAGCGAGCGATAGTCGCCGATTCATGCCTCAGCTTATAAAGCTTCAGAGAATACAGCGTGATAATAATAAAATGCAGTGATTGTCGAAACATGAAATGAGAAAGTTTTTTTACGCTGGCTAATTTTTGTCACCGAGAAGACCAAGATAAGTGTTGTATAGCGGGTGTCATTGTCATTCATCATTGTAACAGTCGTTGTAACAATGGTCCTCATTTCCGAAGTCTGACATGCCAGCTGACATAATAAGGTGAAATACCTAGTTTTATAATTGTTATGAAGAATCTCTTACAGACTTCGTCAAGCCGTCGAGTATTCTTTTCACCTGTCAAACTGCAACGTTCTTATTGATTTGAGCGAGTACGTTATAAATTCAATTTTTTTCTATCGCGTTGCAAGTACAGCTCAGTGGGTCCTGCTCGCACTAAGTGCTCATCGAGCATCATGTCCCTATTATAGGATTTTTGTGAAGGAATCAGGTAAAATCCATTTGCTTTAAGGCCTCATTCATTTGCGATCTTCGATAGCCTTGCGTGCACAACAGCGTCTCTGAATCGCGATCGCTAACGTTCGTAACAAATACTATACACAAAGCCACGATGATGCACAGAAACAGTGACTCGTACAACATGGGCAACCATTGCATAGTCTTCTTTCCTCTAGACTGGTACTCAAATCTATTTAGGACTAATTATTCAGAGAATTCTTGAAAAGTACAGAATAGTGCCCTAGTCCAAGTCTAGTTTGTCCAGAGGGCATTAGGTAGAAGAGGCATATATTTCCCCTGCTTTAACATCATTTGTTGAGGAAAGTAATAAAATTACGCCATTATAAACTTTTCCATCTCTTTACTCGAACAAAAAAAATAGAAATCATCCATAACATTATCATTAGCCGTTTTTAGCTTTAAGGAGCAATAAAAAGGATTTCCAGCTTTACTAAATGGCATACCCTTCCATCACAAACAGAACAATATCAACAAAACATTTTTATGAAAACATTACACTGCCACAATCAAGAGAAATAACCAGTAAAAATCAGTCTATAAGAAAGGAGTAATTGCCCTTTCGCGTGTTCTCAATTCATTTCATCTGGCTGAGCAACGCGGTTTTTACGTGGAAAGCACTTCTGGGCAAGCATATCGACTTGCTTCCGTTGTTCATCATTCCTTAACAGTACCATTTGAATTCGTATAGATCCCATCAATTCCCGAAGTCTTTTTGATACTTCGAGAGATTCACGCGCTAGTATTATGTACGGCGATCTCATACGTCAATTTGTCGCATATAAAAACAACATAAAACATCTTTTATCTCTCGTCAAGGAAGGTCAAAATTTAGGATAAAATAAGCACATCAATGACTTGAATAGATATGCAGCAAATGTACGAAACAGAGTAAGTTTTGACGAAGCATGCACCGCTCTCTCGTGGATTGTTAGTTAGAAGCTGCAACTCTTTATAGTTTAACTACCTAGTGTATTTATAAACACTTTAGGTGAATGTTGTTACTATACAAATATTTCAGGTTCCAGCTTGAAAAAATCGTTCAGAACATAACTAACATGGCTGATTCAATTTTCGCAGTTGGCTGGCCCGAATGAAACCTTTTCAAATGAACAGAGGCACGGTTCATACGGTCGAAACCTTGATTGCATACTGTACATCGTAGCCTGAATTCGCACCATTCACGGAAAATCGGATGAAAAATGTATTCTATGAGATGTCGTAAAAATGGTGATGTTTTGTTCTGTGCTGAATTTGATAGACATTTTTTTGAGATGAAACTATATTGCCAACACTTCCACTCTAACATTTTCAAGCATATCTGTTTCCTAACTAAACCTAAAAGAACTTAGTGCCGTGTGGGTTTTCTCCAACGCTTGGTATCTGACTGCTGATGCAAGTGACGCCTTTACGATATGAAGATCACCTTGAGTGAACATAAACTCATGCGTGGGATAGTTGCTACTTCCTCGAATAAATCCTACTTTCCTATTACACTTAGTTTTTTATGTTATGTTCACCATGTGCTCTTATGCTCTAGCATTATCGTATTGTTACTGCTGCAATATTATTATTGTTTCTGCTATTGCTATTATTGTTCGATCACCCACGTCTGTGAGTTTTTACATTGTCGTGGTAACAAAAGTCCCACGAGCATTTTCCTGAGAAGTTGAACATCCCATCTCCGACTAATGAACACAGCTTCTATCAATCAATTCATAAGATTATATCTCGCTATACGAATCACTCACTACATGTGGGCCGACATAGTGATCGGTGTGAGTGTGAGTGTATGTACTTTCATTTCTAAGTTGCCAATTAAGTCCGTTATAACAAATTTTTGCTGCACTTTTGAAATCAGTCGATAGCTCATCGACCACAAATTATCGTGCTAGGGATCAGAGGGTGCTTCCTTGTCGGTGGATGTGACGATGTAGAGTCAATATAGGTCACGAATCCGACCGTTGAATGTTGGAAGTAACGTTATTAAACCCAGGGTTGAGCAAAAAATTTTGGAAAAATTTTGAAGGTTTCGTTTTATGCTCAAATTAACAACAAAAAATTACAATGATTGTTCTTCAAAATCTTGATCATCGTTGTCGACGACTTTTTGCCATCGTTTTGCAAGATTTTGCATCAGCTCGAAGTACCATTGCGATTCCTTTAGATAGAGAAACTCCTGGCATGCTTCTTCAATTTCTTTGAATGGTTCAGATGGACGTCCATTCAAAAAGTGTTGCACTGATTGAAAGAGGCCATAAACGGATGGAGCAACGTTTGGACTGAAGGGCCGGGAGGGGTTCGGGAGAACTTTGACGCCGTCCAACTCTCCAAACTTGTCCTCGGTCTTCTTGGCCGCTTTATTATCACTACCCAATATTTAATATATTTAATTTCAACACAGTATTCGAACTATAACTAACAAAAGGCTACAAAGGTAATGAAAAGTGAAACTTTTGAAATTTTCCTAGAACTTTGTTTTCAATCTCATATAAGGAACGACTTTATTTTTGCCTCAGAAATAAACTGCATTTTCAAATATATCAGAATTGTGGAAGAATAGATATAAAAACTGAAGGAATACACAAAAAAAAACAAAAACTACCAATACCACTAAAAAATTCGGTCATAAAATGCACTAAACAGATAGAGACAAGTCATTCGCTCCGTTGGGCAGAATGCTCGGAGTGAGAGATCTGCTGCCAGTAAATGCAGAAGAACTGCACATCAAATAGCTTCGTTACCGATGCAAATATGGCTTTTAAAATTTTGAACTTGATCCATAAGCGTTAAGTACCAAAAAGTGTGTTTTTTTCCTCACTTGCCAAGCAAAAGTTCTAAATCACTTCTCCTCAATGAAGATATACAACTTAGAAGTTTCATGGCCTATCTCTAGTTGATTTCGTGTGCTGCATGCCTTTTCAATAAGATAGAAACAAAGTAATCCCTAAGAATATGCCATACCTTCTGATGGTAAGATGAGTGGCGACGTGGGCCCGTGCATTTTTCGCCGTAATCCAACGTCCGCACAACTAAATTGCTCACGTTGTTTACCAGTACTTAAACAGATAAGGTCATTCCACAATGTGAAAGCGTCAAAAATAGAACTGATGGTAGTGAAATTAATCCAAAACGATAAAGCTGTCTGCGTTGATCACTCCCTGAGAGATGCGCCATGCATTCCCCTTCAATTTGTTAACTTCGTTTGAGGTGATTGAATACATATCTGGTCTTTACAATCACCCGAGGTGGCCTATCGCTGTATCGAGTCAGTGCCGCTTGTCTCTTAGATAAAAATGTCACAAGTCCGATGCCAATTTGCCGAACTCGGAGGGATGCATGGCTTGGTGAGCCATGAGCGCGATATCGAGCCATCGAACTTGTGTGTGACGTTGTGAAGTTTCAGACAGTATCAATTTACGAATTATAAACACCTACTCGAAATGATTGAATTGGAAAACGGAATAATAAAGTCATATAGAAGTACAACAGACCTGGCATTGCTTCGGCGCACTTCCAGGACCTTTCTCTTTAATGGAAATTATCGGGGAGACGGCGAAGGACAACTCTGCCTCCTCCATTGAGGATGATAAGTTAGTTGGTAGTTTGCTCAGAAGGTCTGCACCGCATACCACCAGATCATTTTCGTCCACATCTTCATCCATAGAAGGCGTCTTATTTAAATTAAGTAGTTGTATACATATTAAACTCCAATTACCGCTACAAAAACATTTTTTTGCTGAATGACAGTCAAAAATAGTGACAATATGACGTCGTCCACTAAACGTAAAGGACTAAAGAAAAGCTTCTCGTTGTGATATAGCGAGTGGCTTCATAAACCTTTATCTAGAACTAGTTTATAGGCTTTTTTATGATCTCTTTCGCTATATAAACAGTAAAAGTCACACACGTTCACCTTTACCAGTAGTCTTCTTTCTTACGTATGAAGAATAAACTGCATCGCTTGACAATATTACATCAGATGGTATATCGTGGATCGTTTGACACTTCTTAACGTAATTACAACTTTTTAATATACTAATGAATAATGTTGTTTGCTAGAAGCTTCGACTCTCCTTGACCGGAAGAGCGAAGTTCAGGCAAATAGTGCTTTGAGTTGGCCAATGAATATGTCATCTTTGTGAAGATGTAAGATACTCTACTATTACGGATTATCGAACGGTTTGATTGTTGAGGTATTCGATATACTCCGAAAATGGCTGACTATCAAGTGAAATGCCAATGAACGTTGCTTAGTTTCAGGAAAACTATCCTGGAAAAACTTCTTGCGAATTTGTTGATTCAATTCCCGTTGAAGTAGTTGACTCTATTTTTTACCACATTTTTGAAGTCGAAAAAGATTACACTTGATGCATCGGGTTCAATAGATGAATAGCTTTACAAGTTGAGCTGTATATCACACATATCTTGGACTTCCAACGTTTAAAGCCATTTTGAGAGTAGCAGATCAGTGGCTTACATTACGTATTGCGGTCTTGTCCTCCTCACCAGGGCCACATTCCCCGCATCCCCTTCCCTCCCTTGGAGATTGCCTGGATAACAGCTCTATGCAATCGACTGGAATAGATTGGTAAAAACACGAAAATCACGGTTTCACGTTGCTTCACAAAAACGACGTTTACCCGTCCGTACCATCAGAAGGCGGACCTGCGAGGCGTGTGGCTCTGATGAGACGGACGAAATCGTCGAAACGTGAGTGAGCCTCTGAGGTATCAAAACTTACAATGGCTTTAAACATTCTTCCTAGCTACATTAGATATTTATTACACAGTTTTCTAAGCCAGATAAGCATAAGATGGATCTACAGTCGATCTTTTATCAGTTGAACTGCAGTCAATTGCTATCATAAAATGCCTAATCTTCCGTCAGGTTTTCAAAACTAATCGGAAGCAACTTTTATTAAAATGGTCTCCGTGAGAATTAGTTTTGTAGGTAATGTTAGATTAATTCCGCGTTGAATCTTGAACGCACTTCTGCAACACGGCAAAATATCATTTTCACAATCTGTACCGCTCTGAAAGTTTCATTCAGTTGACCGCAAAGAATGACGACATTTGGAGCAATAAATTCGCCTGAGTGAACGTTTCCACCTACTTTTCAAGAACAATTAGCCTACAGAAGCTCAAAAATCTCGAAATATAACTGCTTGATTCTTTTAAACGCGTCCTGAACCTGTTTTCAATTTTGCGAACACTGCTGGATTAATTTGACTCCTAGCAGTTAGTCAGCAGCACTCTGTTATTCACAAACGAGAAGGAGCCAGAGGAGGCGAGAGCATTAAGAGTGATGTTTAGTGAATGTAATTGACATCACTGCGGCGTAGGATATAGGCGGCTAGGTAGTGTCGTCAAGCAAGTTCAAACAAGAGAAACTGTTATACCACATTTATCGTTTCCCAGGTTACTCATTTAGCAAATAATGCTAAAGATACCTCACTATTGACATTTCCGTTCTGCTCACTGTTAGCGCTTTCTGATTGGGTCAACTCGGCGCACTCCACTGGTGCCGAAGACGGTGTCGATGTAGGACTAACAAGTGTGAGATGAGCGATTCGACGTGTATTTGATGGGAGAGCTGGATCAGGCACATAGGCCGATCTCATCTTCACATTGCACTCTGCACACAGACTGAGATGATCTTTTGTGGCAGAGAATCTATAGTTTCGCTGAATCTAAAAATCGATTTCTTTGCATATTGACATATACTACAAAACAATTTACTTTCTGAAATTTATAATACATCCGCGACAATTTAGCCATAAATGATCGTTTGCAAGGTGTAAACAACGAACCGCACAAGTCATATACGACTCATTTTTTCTCCTCATTTATTCGCTTCCGGAAAGCTATTGTGCGACACTTTTTGTGTTCAACAAGACTTGCCTTTCACTGTCTCAGCGGCTCAAAATAGCAATGTTGAAGTGAAATTCCTTAGTAAAGTGAACTGATCCCAAACTCTCAAGATAATCTGTGAGAATGTTTGAAGCCTTATCGAGGTTGTTACATCATAGCCATAGACGTGCATCGCAGGTGTCGCCCTCTCAATCAGTGGCTCACGCCCCACATTAAGACCTGCATTGAAGCAAGAGGTGGGACGTAGGTGGTGACAGCACAACCTTACGATCACATTGTGCTATTAGCACTTTTTCAGGCGATGGATCACGGATTGATGTGGGGCGTGGGCCACTGATGAAGTGGGCGAGACCTCCGAAACATATGTATGGCTCTGAAGTAACAACCTCGCTGAGACTCTAAACATTCTCACAGATTAGTGTGAATGTTTATTGCGAGGTTAATAAACAGTCATTGATGAGGATCGTATTATATCTAATCCCGTACTATTTTTATGGAATGAAAAGGATCCAAATTCGTGAACCACAATTATTGCGCCAATTTTGAAATAATCACCAGATGGTCGATAAGTTCTGGAAGTTCGTTGATCTGATCCAACTTTACGCAGACGTGTGCTGTCATTGCGATTGGTCTAAAATTTACATTCGTTAGAAGATATTGAGAGAGTTAAAAATGTAGCTACACATAGAAATGATTCAGTGGAAGGATTTGTACAAAAGTGAGGCGATAAGGAGTGTCAGAGGAACTATCAAGTGCATAAGTACGTCAAAAATTTTCAGCGCACAGAGTGATAGAATGCTACGACGAGAGCATTCATTCAAGGAAGAACCAATTATGAGAAAACTACGGATTTGAATGAATTTTAGTGGTACAAAGATTGAATGAATGAATGCCGAGGCAGGATGGAAAGGTGTTCAACTAACATGTAAGTCACCGTATATTATGTTATTTTGCAAACATAAAATCGATAAGATACACATCATTTGTTATTCATTTACAAGTTACTGCCGGTCGTCATTACCAATGCGTGAGGGACTTGGTCACGCAGAATTCATCGCTTCAAAGCGGACACGTCCAATATCACTACGGAAAAAGACAATAAAATAAGCGAAAAACTCGTATCACAGCCCTCTAGCAATACTCAGGTGGCCTTTCTTTCGACATTGTGCCTCGCGCTCACCGATTTTTCTATCGCTCCGTGATATGAAAATGGGTACCAAACTTGAACCCGATGATAGCAGCGCCGAATTCACAAACTGACAGGTCACCGTAAGTCAGTATGCAAAGCTCAGATGTGCATTCAACACTTCTATTGGCATTTGATTGAGTCGAATGCATGACATATCGCTCGAGGACTGATCAAAGTTGAACGTTTCATCGTTTTCAGGAATCTAAGCTACGACCTATAAGCAATGTTGCTCTGAATACTCTTTATTGATAAGCTAAACTAGTTATCGTGACAGAAGTACTCTCAACTCTTTAAAACATCACGAGAATTTGATATTGAATGGATAGAAGTGACGATAAGACTTCAAAACACTCGAGAATCCTTAAGATTCAAACGAGGACTTAGACTAGACCAGAATACCACTACTTTTAGTGGAGCCTAATCAAAAAAAGGAGTAGATAGGACTTGTAAAAGAGTTGAAAGATGGCGAGGTACTATGAATGAGTAGACAACAAGAATGAGACCGAGGAAAGTGATATTGCAGTGAAGTTCTGCCACGTGTCGCCTGCAATTGTGATTATGCGTGTTTGATACAGGAATATAACGAGTATTTGCGCGTTTGACTTAGTCTAAAGTTCTTTTTTTTCATTTAAAACTTGAGCGAGGTTGGTAATTCTTCTTTTTCTCAAAACTCAATGGCTAACATTTCGGCGGCAACGCCTTCGTCAGAGGCTTGACGTATAAATCATACCATATCTGATTACTCGATTATTTCGCAAGCATCAAAAGTCTAATAGAATAGAGATCAACAGTCTAGTCATTCTGAAAACCCGCACCTTTCTTCGCTTTTGAGACCGGTCTAGTGTGGCGCGATTTACAAAATCAACCTTTTCAGACTAGATGAATACGAGATGAGGTGCCATATCACTTGTTAAACTTAGGCATTCCCCCCTCCTAATCATTTTCATTAGTTTGTGGTTTGACTAAAAAGCTTCAAGGGTTTTCAGTGGTGATGTTATCGATTCTTGCCACAGGATTTTTACTACCACATCAAAATCCGTATCGTTATGTCTTTGCACTCTGTGTTTCCCCAAAGGTTTACTTGTTCTGCTGATGTTTTTCCCATCTAAGTGTTCTTTGACGTGGATCCAAAGTGGTCTTCCCGTCTCACCAATATATTCTTCACCACTTGTTGTACACGAGGTCAGATATATTGTACCCGAACTCATGCAATCTCCTTCTCTACCATTACGGCATACTTTATAGTTGTCAGTCTTACACAAACGGTCGTACAAGCGGCTCCGAACCAATTGGAGACGTAAGTTATTCGGAGGGATTTCTATGATTCTTATGGAGTTTACCAGATCACTGTTTTTCGAACACCTTTTCATTTCTGCGCTTATTTCATTCTTTATAGAAGGTAGTTTCAAAAGTTTCTTTCCGTTTAGGTTTAAAACAACATCATTCTCGTTATCGATGTTATAAGGCATAACTCTTCTTATCAACCCAACTTCAGTGGCCGATCTTTCATAGCCATTTGAAATGGCTATCTTTCGCGCTGAACGTAGTGGCTCTTCTCTCTCCCAACTTCCCGTACAAACACTTGAAGCTGCTCGATACGTATTTCGGATAACTGCTTCTTTAGTATGTGAGGGATAAGAAGAAAAGTAGTGCACTAAGATGTATTTTGTTACTATGCTTGCGATACCATTTTGTGTTGTAGCCAATCTAATTGAGTTGAACTTGAACGTTCAAGAAGGGTAGCAAGCTCTTTGAATTTTGTTGTTCTCGCGTTAATTTACAAATCTCTGACTGTTCGTTCAAAAGTTCAAAGCATTTATCCATCTCCTCTTGTGTATAGCAGATGACAAAACAATCGTCTCTATATCGACAGTAGGATATTGGATGCCGATGGAAAACTGGGGCTTCCACTTTTGACATGAAAGCGATGGCTAAACTGGGTGCTAGCCTTTGCCCCATTGCCAACGCTCTAATTTGTGCAAAATATTTTACCGACCACCTAAATATCGATCAGCTTGAGCATGACTTGAGGAGTGTGATGAGCTGTTGGACAGACAAGCCAAACATATCTATGCTCTCTATGTTTTCTATTAGTAATTCATGAGCGGCTTGTATTGCGACGTCATGTGAGACGTCTGTATAGAGTGCTGTAACATCGATCGACTCCATTCCATACGTATGATTTGGACGCGCATTTTGAAGTGCTCAAAAACATATTGGTGCCTGGGAGATGGGTTGGTATGAACCTTGATAACTGAGATAATATGAGGCGCAAGAAGCCATGTTATCCTCTCCGTCGCGTTGTTCACACAGCTAATGATTGGTTCTAACTTAGAACGTAAAGGGATCAGTAGACTCAAAATCATTAGTAGAAAGTCCGTGTTTCAATGAATGTATAGAGGACGGGTCAGTCTTTTGAGTCAGTCTGAAGTCTTCACAATCACAGCTCTATAGTCAATGTACGAGCAGAAGTATTTAGCAACATAATTATTAAAATTACTGGCCAACTGTTTATAACGGTAAGGGCTGTGTTTTTTATAAATTTCGTGCTAACAAGTCACGTGCGATGCAAGAGGCCTGCACTTCTAAACTAAATTTTGGCTACGTACGAAATCTGAACACGAAAAAATAAGATTAATACCAAACTACATCTAACTTGTAATCCAAGCAATCCATCCTTTGTGTACAAGAACATTTGAGTATATAAAAAAGGACTTAGCTCCTACGTGCACTGTTTGAGTCAAAAGGCTACCAGTGTTTCAAGAATGTCGCTCCATAACGCGAGCAAAACTGGATAAAAGACATTCGAGATAATCATATTGATGAACAGAGCCAAACATTCTAATGTAAGACATAGTCATTGAGACACAAATCACGTCTAGGCATACTATTTATGAAATCACTAATTCATCTATGTAAAATCGGTCTATTATTAAATTGTTCTTAGTTCTAATTCGGTTCAATTCATTCTAATATATACTTCCTTTACGAAACCGTTTTCCACAGTGGTGGGAGGAGTCCGGCAGAAAAGCTGAATTCGTGGAACAGCTAGAGATAGAGTCATTAGGAATGCTACATGGATAGGTTCACTGTTTGAACAACGAAGGTTAGGACAAGGTGTGAGTGCTAATTTTTGAGTGACTGCATGGACTTCAACATGGTTTGAATGCAGTGCACGCTGCAGAATCCCCATTGAAATCCTCTTCTCTTAACTGGCAGTGTCTCACCCAAAATCGAATGCGTGACAGCACAATCTTCATGAAGAGCCGATTGCAAACCATTTAGCATGCAAAATAAGCTTTCTTCACCAACATCATCTTGTAAGATCTTCGCATAGGATCTCATATGAGTGACGTACATATTCTGTAAGGTCTATTGAAGCATTTTCAAATCTCAAATTTATTTTGTTTAGCCCACGAGAGGTAGGCGATCGTAGTAGCAATATGGTAGTATCAATAGTAATAGTAGCAGTGCGATGACTAACATTTGGCAGCTTTGTTATCTTCTGTCGAAGTCTGGACGCACGTTGCTGACAACTTGTAGGGTCTGGTGAATCATTTGAAAGATCAAACGGAGAATAGGCGCCATATCTCGCGTGATACTGACACCTTTATCTTCCGATCATTTCTGAATTGTTGGGGTCTATTCAATACGCTTCAAGAGTTTTTTGCATTGATACTTTTGATTCCTGCGCTAGGATCTGACAGAAAGTTTAAAATTATTACCGTTATGCTCTGGTGTCCTATGTGCACCTAGAAGACTAGTTTTTCAACCTTTTAATTTTCCATGTAGATGTTCTATTATACGATCACAAAGTGGTGCATCCGTTTCATCAATCTACTCATCTCCCCATGCTTTATATGATCATATTAAACCTGCTCTCGGACATTTCCCCTTTTTTCGTTAACATAACTATTACAGCTTTTTGAGTTGCATTAACGATTATAGAGGCGCTTGTGAACTAACTAATTGACGGTTGAGGTATTAGAAGTGAGGGATTGAAACCGTTACAGAACTTGTATGATCACTTCTTTCCGGCATCTCTTCGTAAAGTTATTGACTTCGTTTGTATGTCACTTCGCCCACACTCTAAAGAAGGGTTGTAAGTCACTCCGCCTACATTCTAAAGAAGGGTCTAGACTCCGACGAAAGCGAAGTCGTCGAAACGTCATCCATCGGACTGTTAGAATTAGTAACAGCAGTAGTAGTGAGAGTAGCAGTGGTCGTACTTTAGTACTTTCTTTGATCCGTCATCACAGCGTTTTTTCACTGTGCGGATCCCAGTACTCTTAGAACTCATTTTTCGTCTTCTTCTTGAACGACGTCGTATAGTGGTTTGAGCGAATCGTGTTGCGATCTTGAGGATAGCCTTGCTGTGGCGTTCCATAGGACGTTGTTGTTGAGTGCCGGGGGGAAGCCGTGAGCAACACCACAAAGTGGTAGTACTGCTACTACTATACTAATACTACTACTACTACTACTACTACTACTACTACTACTACTACTACTACTACTACTACTACTACTACTACTACTACTACTACTAACTAGTGCAATACTACTGTTTTCATTTTCGTATTCCATAAATGGGTCTTTCAGGAATGTATTAATCATTAATGCTCAGCCTGGACGAATAGAAGTGTATATGGACTCCACTATATATATCCTTCCTGGAGGACGACCACATACAAGTTGAGCGTACGTATTGGCAAGAAGAATCGATCAGTTGACTTTCAGATGCCGACGTTTTAAACGATCACCATATGAGATTAGCACCGGTCGCCATGCTCGAATCAAGTAGTGAAAACGGATCTTCCGCTAATCCAAGTACGGTAGTGATGCCCAAACTTACAGAAAGTCGGTCTTTTGAATTATCCACCTAAACATTCCTAACCATAATGCGTGCCAAAACAGCCGCAAAACAGCTCACCTTTCTAGTACATTTCTCAGCGTATTTAAGATATCACCAGCATATTTCTTCTTCTCCTTCTATTTCAGCACCACTCTACGGTCCCGATTTTACTGCATTATCAAGTTTAAACTACCTACCTTGGAATGGTTTAAGATGTCCTTTGTTGTTTTAGCTAAGTGTTTAGCCATAGGAATATTTGTCTAGCAACTGTCACTATAAAGATGCTTTTCTTCACTTATAAAGTCATATATTATAAGCTTCGAAACCACGTAGTGTGCTACAGTCAAAGCTAAGGAGGCATCACTGTCAATATGTGATAGAGTTCTGTAATTACTTCATGAGCACAGTTTGGATAACTTGAGCTTTCCTTCTGCTTATGAGGGATCTATTGGATGAAGACGATTGCATTTTTGAATCAAAAGACGAATTCATTGATACATGCGTACTTTTATGGCTTACGTACTGTGCTAAAGTCCCTATTGATAAAGTCGACCAGTGACCTAATGTTGTAGAATCTGTTACGTCAGCTTCAACTTGCATCTTCAAAAAGGGAAGCAAAGCCAATAAACTTTATAAAGCGTTATGGCATATGCCAAAACAAGATGGAGTAAAAAACAAGGATTTTCCCTCTAAAAATCCTCCAGATGTGCTAACCCTTACAATGTCCAGTCTCGGGGAAAGATTAATGAATGCTTCCATTCGTCAACATTTGGAGGTTCTCACACATCTTTCTGAATAATACACTTGTTCATCTCACTCTTACCTAGTTCTTGAGTATCGGCCAAAGAAATTCATAGAAAGTGACTCGGTCTCGGGCACCGATCCTCTGCATACGCAATATTTCTAGAAAAAGACTATCGCAATATATTCTACTAACGAAAAGAAAAGAACTTATTGCTTTTGGCGCACTAGCCCGTTGTTCCATCTTCACAGAAGGCTATTTCGACAGTTATATAGTGAAATTTTAATTCTGAGAAAGCTTCATTGCTACGAGAAGACAAAGTATCACTTAAGGACTCCTAAAAGCGTATCGATAGTAAAAATAACGTTCAATTATCGTAAAAATCTTTACTATTCGAAGCAAAAAGATACGTCTTTAGAAAAACAGCACAGTTTTCAACTCTTTTTTCACATCTCCTTCAGCAATCTCGTAGAAGTGCAATTCCAAATACTGCTTACAATGTGTGACTTTTGAAAGAACTTATGCGGAATATTTTTTAGTATCTAGGCAAAGCAAACTTTGATTGAGTTTGCTTCATCATTTTGTGGTGTACTTTTTCGCCAAAGGGTGCATTGTCTTTACCCAAATTATTTGAGCTTTATACTGGTGCTGTAGATTTCCTACTCACAGGTAAGCCTTCTCAGTGCACAGTACTAACGAGGAGAAATATGCGCCTAGCTTTCGAGGTAGTCAGCCTGTTGTTTGAACTTTACAGCGGACTTCGTTAGCAATTATGTAATGAACTTAAGATGGTCGGAGCACGTCATCGTCGCGAAAAACAGCATATTGCTAGGATATTTTTCTAGATATCTCTAGTAAGAAGAGTGCTTATGCTTCTAACAATCTGTAGATTACAATAGAAAACGAGGCCTTTTGAAAATGAAGATGTTCGCAGCTCTTATTGCTCATTCTTGTCAGCTATCTTGTGAGAATGAGACCGTATTTCCTGCTGATCATTTCTTCGATGACAATAGATATCTCTGTTCTATGATTAATTCCAACATATCACAGTTGTACAGTTCGTAGGAGTCGACTGTATTCTCGCACCTGAGCCTAACATTTCCTTGGACACCTCCGATCGTCATCAAAGAGCAGGGCAGGAATGTGGGCAGAGACATTTCGTTTAACCACTCACCAATTATCTCTTTATCAGTGTCCTTTTTGACATAATCACGCACAATACAATATAATATCCGCTGTGTTTTTGGATTTGTATCCCTTTCGGAACTTGGGAAGGTCAAATTGAATCGCACCTCATTCGAGCACTTTTAAAGGCGCACTCAGGCATTAGATGACGAGAAACAACACTAAACAAGCGGGAAATATATAGCACTTATCAGCTTTTTTGAAAGCGCTGATGGCTTTTCACGCAACGTCTTCTGTGACACAAAAGCACTCGTCTCCTCTTTGCATATCTGAACTGCAAATATTTGATAGAAATCAAAAACGTTCATGTATCCGAGCTATGAAAGTGAAATAGGGTGCTCACAGGAAGCAGCTAGGCGAACCAGATTTGTGCCTCACTAGTGGACGGCCACGGTCACCTGAAAGTGGTCACATTGAAGTTATTTGAGAGGTTGGCATTTGAGCAAAGGAAAGGAAATCGCCTTGAGAGCAATCAATGAGAAGAATACGCAGAATACGCAAAGTAAGTGGGAATGTGCAATGTCAAAAGGTTGTATCGACGATTATTGTTGATAAGAAAATTCAAGCAAGTGTATAATAACCGATTATCCATGAAACGCCTGAACAAAATCTGTTCTATAATTCTACATAGGGCTCAACTTCTGAAGTACTCTAATAATTCAAATTTATTGAAGGTTATCGATGAGCTGGAAGCACACGTAACATGCATAATCATTTTTGACAAATTAATCATTGTTTTCTAATTTGTATGACTCTTGGGTATAGTACAAAAGAAGGGAAGATCAAAGCTGAAGATTTCTATTGTGATATCTCTTGCCACAATTTGATACGACTGATTGAATGCCAAATTCAGTATGATTACGTAGTAAACCAGCGTCATATATATAAATTAAACTCAAATGTAAAAATTTAAACAAAGAATGAGACAACACGGCAAGTGTAGCGGGCTTGGAAACTTCAGTAATCTCTCGACTCAAGAACAATAATATTATTTGTCCGGTCCTATACCTTCTCATAAAAACACATGAACTTACATCTATTGATAATCTACTATCAACCGATCCATCAACATTCAAGTTTAGACCTATCATCAGTTGTATAAGCGGACCAACGGAGACAATAATATGTTTCTAAACCTTATTTTTACTAAGGTGCTCAAATTCATACCAACCCATCTATCCAATAGCCAAATGTTCCTAGATCACCTAGGTTGCGCGAAACCAAACAGCTATCACGTCATGGAGTTATTTGATGTTACCTCACTTTATACAAACGTATCAAATGACTCTGCAATGCAAGCCGTTTTCGAAGTTTCAACTAGAAATGAACAGGAAGTAAATTAACTTCTTACAGTAACTAACTAAGTAAGTAAGGAAGTAACTCTTCTTACTAGAGATATCTAGAAAAATATCCTAGCAATATGCTGTTTTCGCGACGATGACGTGCTCCGACCATCTTAAGTTCATTACATGATTGCTAACGAAGTCCGCTGTAAAGTTCAAACAACAGGCTGACTACCTCGAAAGCTAGGCGCATATTTCTCCTCGTTAGTACTGTGCACTGAGAAGGCTTACCTGTGAGTAGGAAATCTACAGCACCAGTATAAAGCTCAAATAATTTGGGTAAAGACAATGCACCCTTTGGCGAAAAAGTACACCACAAAATGATGAAGCAAACTCAATCAAAGTTTGCTTTGCCTAGATACTAAAAAATATTCCGCATAAGTTCTTTCAAAAGTCACACATTGTAAGCAGTATTTGGAATTGCACTTCTACGAGATTGCTGAAGGAGATGTGAAAAAAGAGTTGAAAACTGTGCTGTTTTTCTAAAGACGTATCTTTTTGCTTCGAATAGTAAAGATTTTTACGATAATTGAACGTTATTTTTACTATCGATACGCTTTTAGGAGTCCTTAAGTGATACTTTGTCTTCTCGTAGCAATGAAGCTTTCTCAGAATTAAAATTTCACTATATAACTGTCGAAATAGCCTTCTGTGAAGATGGAACAACGGGCTAGTGCGCCAAAAGCAATAAGTTCTTTTCTTTTCGTTAGTAGAATATATTGCGATAGTCTTTTTCTAGAAATATTGCGTATGCAGAGGATCGGTGCCCGAGACCGAGTCACTTTCTATGAATTTCTTTGGCCGATACTCAAGAACTAGGTAAGAGTGAGATGAACAAGTGTATTATTCAGAAAGATGTGTGAGAACCTCCAAATGTTGACGAATGGAAGCATTCATTAATCTTTCCCCGAGACTGGACATTGTAAGGGTTAGCACATCTGGAGGATTTTTAGAGGGAAAATCCTTGTTTTTTACTCCATCTTGTTTTGGCATATGCCATAACGCTTTATAAAGTTTATTGGCTTTGCTTCCCTTTTTGAAGATGCAAGTTGAAGCTGACGTAACAGATTCTACAACATTAGGTCACTGGTCGACTTTATCAATAGGGACTTTAGCACAGTACGTAAGCCATAAAAGTACGCATGTATCAATGAATTCGTCTTTTGATTCAAAAATGCAATCGTCTTCATCCAATAGATCCCTCATAAGCAGAAGGAAAGCTCAAGTTATCCAAACTGTGCTCATGAAGTAATTACAGAACTCTATCACATATTGACAGTGATGCCTCCTTAGCTTTGACTGTAGCACACTACGTGGTTTCGAAGCTTATAATATATGACTTTATAAGTGAAGAAAAGCATCTTTATAGTGACAGTTGCTAGACAAATATTCCTATGGCTAAACACTTAGCTAAAACAACAAAGGACATCTTAAACCATTCCAAGGTAGGTAGTTTAAACTTGATAATGCAGTAAAATCGGGACCGTAGAGTGGTGCTGAAATAGAAGGAGAAGAAGAAATATGCTGGTGATATCTTAAATACGCTGAGAAATGTACTAGAAAGGTGAGCTGTTTTGCGGCTGTTTTGGCACGCATTATGGTTAGGAATGTTTAGGTGGATAATTCAAAAGACCGACTTTCTGTAAGTTTGGGCATCACTACCGTACTTGGATTAGCGGAAGATCCGTTTTCACTACTTGATTCGAGCATGGCGACCGGTGCTAATCTCATATGGTGATCGTTAAAACGTCGGCATCTGAAAGTCAACTGATCGATTCTTCTTGCCAATACGTACGCTCAACTTGTATGTGGTCGTCCTCCAGGAAGGATATATATAGTGGAGTCCATATACACTTCTATTCGTCCAGGCTGAGCATTAATGATTAATACATTCCTGAAAGACCCATTTATGGAATACGAAAATGAAAACAGTAGTATTGCACTAGTAGTAGTAGTAGTAGTAGTAGTAGTAGTAGTAGTAGTAGTAGTAGTAGTAGTAGTAGTAGTAGTAGTAGTAGTAGTATAGTAGTATAGTAGTAGCAGTACTACCACTTTGTGGTGTTGCTCACGGCTTCCCCCCGGCACTCAACAACAACGTCCTATGGAACGCCACAGCAAGGCTATCCTCAAGATCGCAACACGATTCGCTCAACCACTATACGACGTCGTTCAAGAAGAAGACGAAAAATGAGTTCTAAGAGTACTGGGATCCGCACAGTGAAAAAACGCTGTGATGACGGATCAAAGAAAGTACTAAAGTACGACCACTGCTACTCTCACTACTACTGCTGTTACTAATTCTAACAGTCCGATGGATGACGTTTCGACGACTTCGCTTTCGTCGGAGTCTAGACCCTTCTTTAGAATGTAGGCGGAGTGACTTACAACCCTTCTTTAGAGTGTGGGCGAAGTGACATACAAACGAAGTCAATAACTTTACGAAGAGATGCCGGAAAGAAGTGATCATACAAGTTCTGTAACGGTTTCAATCCCTCACTTCTAATACCTCAACCGTCAATTAGTTAGTTCACAAGCGCCTCTATAATCGTTAATGCAACTCAAAAAGCTGTAATAGTTATGTTAACGAAAAAAGGGGAAATGTCCGAGAGCAGGTTTAATATGATCATATAAAGCATGGGGAGATGAGTAGATTGATGAAACGGATGCACCACTTTGTGATCGTATAATAGAACATCTACATGGAAAATTAAAAGGTTGAAAAACTAGTCTTCTAGGTGCACATAGGACACCAGAGCATACCGGTAATAATTTTAAACTTTCTGTCAGATCCTAGCGCAGGAATCAAAAGTATCAATGCAAAAAACTCTTGAAGCGTATTGAATAGACCCCAACAATTCAGAAATGATCCGGAAGATAAAGGTGTCAGTATCACGCGAGATATGGCGCCTATTCTCCGTTTGATCTTTCAAATGATTCACCAGACCCTACAAGTTGTCAGCAACGTGCGTCCAGACTTCGACAGAAGATAACAAAGCTGCCAAATGTTAGTCATCGCACTGCTACTATTACTATTGATACTACCATATTGCTACTACGATCGCCTACCTCTCGTGGGCTAAACAAAATAAATTTGAGATTTGAAAATGCTTCAATAGACCTTACAGAATATGTACGTCACTCATATGAGATCCTATGCGAAGATCTTACAAGATGATGTTGGTGAAGAAAGCTTATTTTGCATGCTAAATGGTTTGCAATCGGCTCTTCATGAAGATTGTGCTGTCACGCATTCGATTTTGGGTGAGACACTGCCAGTTAAGAGAAGAGGATTTCAATGGGGATTCTGCAGCGTGCACTGCATTCAAACCATGTTGAAGTCCATGCAGTCACTCAAAATTAGCACTCACACCTTGTCCTAACCTTCGTTGTTCAAACAGTGAACCTATCCATGTAGCATTCCTAATGACTCTATCTCTAGCTGTTCCACGAATTCAGCTTTTCTGCCGGACTCCTCCCACCACTGTGGAAAACGGTTTCGTAAAGGAAGTATATATTAGAATGAATTGAACCGAATTAGAACTAAGAACAATTTAATAATAGACCGATTTTACATAGATGAATTAGTGATTTCATAAATAGTATGCCTAGACGTGATTTCTGTCTCAATGACTATGTCTTACATTAGAATGTTTGGCTCTGTTCATCAATATGATTATCTCGAATGTCTTTTATCCAGTTTTGCTCGCGTTATGGAGCGACATTCTTGAAACACTGGTAGCCTTTTGACTCAAACAGTGCACGTAGGAGCTAAGTCCTTTTTTATATACTCAAATGTTCTTGTACACAAAGGATGGATTGCTTGGATTACAAGTTAGATGTAGTTTGTATTAATCTTATTTTTTTCGTGTTCAGATTTCGTACGTAGCCAAAATTTAGTTTAGAAGTGCAGGCCTCTTGCATCGCACGTGACTTGTTAGCACGAAATTTATAAAAAACACAGCCCTTACCGTTATAAACAGTTGGCCAGTAATTTTAATAATTATGTCGCTAAATACTTCTGCTCGTACATTGACTATAGAGCTGTGATTGTGAAGACTTCAGACTGACTCAAAAGACTGACCCGTCCTCTATACATTCATTGAAACACGGACTTTCTACTAATGATTTTGAGTCTACTGATCCCTTTACGTTCTAAGTTAGACCAATCATTAGCTGTGTGAACAACGCGACGGAGAGGATAACATGGCTTCTTGGCCTCATATTATCTCAGTTATCAAGGTTCATACCAACCCATCTCCCAGGCACCAATATGTTTTTTGAGCACTTCAAAAATGCGCGTCCAAATCATACGTATGGAATGGAGTCGATCGATGTTACAGCACTCTATACAGACGTCTCACATGACGTCGCAATACAAGCCGCTCATGAATTACTAATAGAAAACATAGAGAGTATAGATATGTTTGGCTTGTCTGTCCAACAGCTCATCACACTCCTCAAGTCATGCTCAAGCTGATCGATATTTAGGTGGTCGGTAAAATATTTTGCACAAATTAGAGCGTTGGCAATGGGGCAAAGGCTAGCACCCAGTTTAGCCATCGCTTTCATGTCAAAAGTGGAAGCCCCAGTTTTCCATCGGCATCCAATATCCTACTGTCGATATAGAGACGATTGTTTTGTCATCTGCTATACACAAGAGGAGATGGATAAATGCTTTGAACTTTTGAACGAACAGTCAGAGATTTGTAAATTAACGCGAGAACAACAAAATTCAAAGAGCTTGCTACCCTTCTTGAACGTTCAAGTTCAACTCAATTAGATTGGCTACAACACAAAATGGTATCGCAAGCATAGTAACAAATACATCTTAGTGCACTACTTTTCTTCTTATCCCTCACATACTAAAGAAGCAGTTATCCGAAATACGTATCGAGCAGCTTCAAGTGTTTGTACGGGAAGTTGGGAGAGAGAAGAGCCACTACGTTCAGCGCGAAAGATAGCCATTTCAAATGGCTATGAAAGATCGGCCACTGAAGTTGGGTTGATAAGAAGAGTTATGCCTTATAACATCGATAACGAGAATGATGTTGTTTTAAACCTAAACGGAAAGAAACTTTTGAAACTACCTTCTATAAAGAATGAAATAAGCGCAGAAATGAAAAGGTGTTCGAAAAACAGTGATCTGGTAAACTCCATAAGAATCATAGAAATCCCTCCGAATAACTTACGTCTCCAATTGGTTCGGAGCCGCTTGTACGACCGTTTGTGTAAGACTGACAACTATAAAGTATGCCGTAATGGTAGAGAAGGAGATTGCATGAGTTCGGGTACAATATATCTGACCTCGTGTACAACAAGTGGTGAAGAATATATTGGTGAGACGGGAAGACCACTTTGGATCCACGTCAAAGAACACTTAGATGGGAAAAACAGCAGCAGAACAAGTAAACCTTTGGGGAAACACAGAGTGCAAAGACATAACGATACGGATTTTGATGTGGTAGTAAAAATCCTGTGGCAAGAATCGATAACATCACCACTGAAAACCCTTGAAGCTTTTTAGTCAAACCACAAACTAATGAAAATGATTAGGAGGGGGGAATGCCTAAGTTTAACAAGTGATATGGCACCTCATCTCGTATTCATCTAGTCTGAAAAGGTTGATTTTGTAAATCGCGCCACACTAGACCGGTCTCAAAAGCGAAGAAAGGTGCGGGTTTTCAGAATGACTAGACTGTTGATCTCTATTCTATTAGACTTTTGATGCTTGCGAAATAATCGAGTAATCAGATATGGTATGATTTATACGTCAAGCCTCTGACGAAGGCGTTGCCGCCGAAATGTTAGCCATTGAGTTTTGAGAAAAAGAAGAATTACCAACCTCGCTCAAGTTTTAAATGAAAAAAAGAACTTTAGACTAAGTCAAACGCGCAAATACTCGTTATATTCCTGTATCAAACACGCATAATCACAATTGCAGGCGACACGTGGCAGAACTTCACTGCAATATCACTTTCCTCGGTCTCATTCTTGTTGTCTACTCATTCATAGTACCTCGCCATCTTTCAACTCTTTTACAAGTCCTATCTACTCCTTTTTTTGATTAGGCTCCACTAAAAGTAGTGGTATTCTGGTCTAGTCTAAGTCCTCGTTTGAATCTTAAGGATTCTCGAGTGTTTTGAAGTCTTATCGTCACTTCTATCCATTCAATATCAAATTCTCGTGATGTTTTAAAGAGTTGAGAGTACTTCTGTCGCGATAACTAGTTTAGCTTATCAATAAAGAGTATTCAGAGCAACATTGCTTATAGGTCGTAGCTTAGATTCCTGAAAACGATGAAACGTTCAACTTTGATCAGTCCTCGAGCGATATGTCATGCATTCGACTCAATCAAATGCCAATAGAAGTGTTGAATGCACATCTGAGCTTTGCATACTGACTTACGGTGACCTGTCAGTTTGTGAATTCGGCGCTGCTATCATCGGGTTCAAGTTTGGTACCCATTTTCATATCACGGAGCGATAGAAAAATCGGTGAGCGCGAGGCACAATGTCGAAAGAAAGGCCACCTGAGTATTGCTAGAGGGCTGTGATACGAGTTTTTCGCTTATTTTATTGTCTTTTTCCGTAGTGATATTGGACGTGTCCGCTTTGAAGCGATGAATTCTGCGTGACCAAGTCCCTCACGCATTGGTAATGACGACCGGCAGTAACTTGTAAATGAATAACAAATGATGTGTATCTTATCGATTTTATGTTTGCAAAATAACATAATATACGGTGACTTACATGTTAGTTGAACACCTTTCCATCCTGCCTCGGCATTCATTCATTCAATCTTTGTACCACTAAAATTCATTCAAATCCGTAGTTTTCTCATAATTGGTTCTTCCTTGAATGAATGCTCTCGTCGTAGCATTCTATCACTCTGTGCGCTGGAAATTTTTGACGTACTTATGCACTTGATAGTTCCTCTGACACTCCTTATCGCCTCACTTTTGTACAAATCCTTCCACTGAATCATTTCTATGTGTAGCTACATTTTTAACTCTCTCAATATCTTCTAACGAATGTAAATTTTAGACCAATCGCAATGACAGCACACGTCTGCGTAAAGTTGGATCAGATCAACGAACTTCCAGAACTTATCGACCATCTGGTGATTATTTCAAAATTGGCGCAATAATTGTGGTTCACGAATTTGGATCCTTTTCATTCCATAAAAATAGTACGGGATTAGATATAATACGATCCTCATCAATGACTGTTTATTAACCTCGCAATAAACATTCACACTAATCTGTGAGAATGTTTAGAGTCTCAGCGAGGTTGTTACTTCAGAGCCATACATATGTTTCGGAGGTCTCGCCCACTTCATCAGTGGCCCACGCCCCACATCAATCCGTGATCCATCGCCTGAAAAAGTGCTAATAGCACAATGTGATCGTAAGGTTGTGCTGTCACCACCTACGTCCCACCTCTTGCTTCAATGCAGGTCTTAATGTGGGGCGTGAGCCACTGATTGAGAGGGCGACACCTGCGATGCACGTCTATGGCTATGATGTAACAACCTCGATAAGGCTTCAAACATTCTCACAGATTATCTTGAGAGTTTGGGATCAGTTCACTTTACTAAGGAATTTCACTTCAACATTGCTATTTTGAGCCGCTGAGACAGTGAAAGGCAAGTCTTGTTGAACACAAAAAGTGTCGCACAATAGCTTTCCGGAAGCGAATAAATGAGGAGAAAAAATGAGTCGTATATGACTTGTGCGGTTCGTTGTTTACACCTTGCAAACGATCATTTATGGCTAAATTTGTCGCGGATGTATTATAAATTTCAGAAAGTAAATTGTTTTGTAGTATATGTCAATATGCAAAGAAATCGATTTTTAGATTCAGCGAAACTATAGATTCTCTGCCACAAAAGATCATCTCAGTCTGTGTGCAGAGTGCAATGTGAAGATGAGATCGGCCTATGTGCCTGATCCAGCTCTCCCATCAAATACACGTCGAATCGCTCATCTCACACTTGTTAGTCCTACATCGACACCGTCTTCGGCACCAGTGGAGTGCGCCGAGTTGACCCAATCAGAAAGCGCTAACAGTGAGCAGAACGGAAATGTCAATAGTGAGGTATCTTTAGCATTATTTGCTAAATGAGTAACCTGGGAAACGATAAATGTGGTATAACAGTTTCTCTTGTTTGAACTTGCTTGACGACACTACCTAGCCGCCTATATCCTACGCCGCAGTGATGTCAATTACATTCACTAAACATCACTCTTAATGCTCTCGCCTCCTCTGGCTCCTTCTCGTTTGTGAATAACAGAGTGCTGCTGACTAACTGCTAGGAGTCAAATTAATCCAGCAGTGTTCGCAAAATTGAAAACAGGTTCAGGACGCGTTTAAAAGAATCAAGCAGTTATATTTCGAGATTTTTGAGCTTCTGTAGGCTAATTGTTCTTGAAAAGTAGGTGGAAACGTTCACTCAGGCGAATTTATTGCTCCAAATGTCGTCATTCTTTGCGGTCAACTGAATGAAACTTTCAGAGCGGTACAGATTGTGAAAATGATATTTTGCCGTGTTGCAGAAGTGCGTTCAAGATTCAACGCGGAATTAATCTAACATTACCTACAAAACTAATTCTCACGGAGACCATTTTAATAAAAGTTGCTTCCGATTAGTTTTGAAAACCTGACGGAAGATTAGGCATTTTATGATAGCAATTGACTGCAGTTCAACTGATAAAAGATCGACTGTAGATCCATCTTATGCTTATCTGGCTTAGAAAACTGTGTAATAAATATCTAATGTAGCTAGGAAGAATGTTTAAAGCCATTGTAAGTTTTATACCTCAGAGGCTCACTCACGTTTCGACGATTTCGTCCGTCTCATCAGAGCCACACGCCTCGCAGGTCCGCCTTCTGATGGTACGGACGGGTAAACGTCGTTTTTGTGAAGCAACGTGAAACCGTGATTTTCGTGTTTTTACCAATCTATTCCAGTCGATTGCATAGAGCTGTTATCCAGGCAATCTCCAAGGGAGGGAAGGGGATGCGGGGAATGTGGCCCTGGTGAGGAGGACAAGACCGCAATACGTAATGTAAGCCACTGATCTGCTACTCTCAAAATGGCTTTAAACGTTGGAAGTCCAAGATATGTGTGATATACAGCTCAACTTGTAAAGCTACTCATCTATTGAACCCGATGCATCAAGTGTAATCTTTTTCGACTTCAAAAATGTGGTAAAAAATAGAGTCAACTACTTCAACGGGAATTGAATCAACAAATTCGCAAGAAGTTTTTCCAGGATAGTTTTCCTGAAACTAAGCAACGTTCATTGGCATTTCACTTGATAGTCAGCCATTTTCGGAGTATATCGAATACCTCAACAATCAAACCGTTCGATAATCCGTAATAGTAGAGTATCTTACATCTTCACAAAGATGACATATTCATTGGCCAACTCAAAGCACTATTTGCCTGAACTTCGCTCTTCCGGTCAAGGAGAGTCGAAGCTTCTAGCAAACAACATTATTCATTAGTATATTAAAAAGTTGTAATTACGTTAAGAAGTGTCAAACGATCCACGATATACCATCTGATGTAATATTGTCAAGCGATGCAGTTTATTCTTCATACGTAAGAAAGAAGACTACTGGTAAAGGTGAACGTGTGTGACTTTTACTGTTTATATAGCGAAAGAGATCATAAAAAAGCCTATAAACTAGTTCTAGATAAAGGTTTATGAAGCCACTCGCTATATCACAACGAGAAGCTTTTCTTTAGTCCTTTACGTTTAGTGGACGACGTCATATTGTCACTATTTTTGACTGTCATTCAGCAAAAAAATGTTTTTGTAGCGGTAATTGGAGTTTAATATGTATACAACTACTTAATTTAAATAAGACGCCTTCTATGGATGAAGATGTGGACGAAAATGATCTGGTGGTATGCGGTGCAGACCTTCTGAGCAAACTACCAACTAACTTATCATCCTCAATGGAGGAGGCAGAGTTGTCCTTCGCCGTCTCCCCGATAATTTCCATTAAAGAGAAAGGTCCTGGAAGTGCGCCGAAGCAATGCCAGGTCTGTTGTACTTCTATATGACTTTATTATTCCGTTTTCCAATTCAATCATTTCGAGTAGGTGTTTATAATTCGTAAATTGATACTGTCTGAAACTTCACAACGTCACACACAAGTTCGATGGCTCGATATCGCGCTCATGGCTCACCAAGCCATGCATCCCTCCGGGTTCGGCAAATTGGCATCGGACTTGTGACATTTTTATCTAAGAGACAAGCGGCACTGACTCGATACAGCGATAGGCCACCTCGGGTGATTGTAAAGACCAGATATGTATTCAATCACCTCAAACGAAGTTAACAAATTGAAGGGGAATGCATGGCGCATCTCTCAGGGAGTGATCAACGCAGACAGCTTTATCGTTTTGGATTAATTTCACTACCATCAGTTCTATTTTTGACGCTTTCACATTGTGGAATGACCTTATCTGTTTAAGTACTGGTAAACAACGTGAGCAATTTAGTTGTGCGGACGTTGGATTACGGCGAAAAATGCACGGGCCCACGTCGCCACTCATCTTACCATCAGAAGGTATGGCATATTCTTAGGGATTACTTTGTTTCTATCTTATTGAAAAGGCATGCAGCACACGAAATCAACTAGAGATAGGCCATGAAACTTCTAAGTTGTATATCCTCATTGAGGAGAAGTGATTTAGAACTTTTGCTTGGCAAGTGAGGAAAAAACACACTTTTTGGTACTTAACGCTTATGGATCAAGTTCAAAATTTTAAAAGCCATATTTGCATCGGTAACGAAGCTATTTGATGTGCAGTTCTTCTGCATTTACTGGCAGCAGATCTCTCACTCCGAGCATTCTGCCCAACGGAGCGAATGACTTGTCTCTATCTGTTTAGTGCATTTTATGACCGAATTTTTTAGTGGTATTGGTAGTTTTTGTTTTTTTTTGTGTATTCCTTCAGTTTTTATATCTATTCTTCCACAATTCTGATATATTTGAAAATGCAGTTTATTTCTGAGGCAAAAATAAAGTCGTTCCTTATATGAGATTGAAAACAAAGTTCTAGGAAAATTTCAAAAGTTTCACTTTTCATTACCTTTGTAGCCTTTTGTTAGTTATAGTTCGAATACTGTGTTGAAATTAAATATATTAAATATTGGGTAGTGATAATAAAGCGGCCAAGAAGACCGAGGACAAGTTTGGAGAGTTGGACGGCGTCAAAGTTCTCCCGAACCCCTCCCGGCCCTTCAGTCCAAACGTTGCTCCATCCGTTTATGGCCTCTTTCAATCAGTGCAACACTTTTTGAATGGACGTCCATCTGAACCATTCAAAGAAATTGAAGAAGCATGCCAGGAGTTTCTCTATCTAAAGGAATCGCAATGGTACTTCGAGCTGATGCAAAATCTTGCAAAACGATGGCAAAAAGTCGTCGACAACGATGATCAAGATTTTGAAGAACAATCATTGTAATTTTTTGTTGTTAATTTGAGCATAAAACGAAACCTTCAAAATTTTTCCAAAATTTTTTGCTCAACCCTGGGTTTAATAACGTTACTTCCAACATTCAACGGTCGGATTCGTGACCTATATTGACTCTACATCGTCACATCCACCGACAAGGAAGCACCCTCTGATCCCTAGCACGATAATTTGTGGTCGATGAGCTATCGACTGATTTCAAAAGTGCAGCAAAAATTTGTTATAACGGACTTAATTGGCAACTTAGAAATGAAAGTACATACACTCACACTCACACCGATCACTATGTCGGCCCACATGTAGTGAGTGATTCGTATAGCGAGATATAATCTTATGAATTGATTGATAGAAGCTGTGTTCATTAGTCGGAGATGGGATGTTCAACTTCTCAGGAAAATGCTCGTGGGACTTTTGTTACCACGACAATGTAAAAACTCACAGACGTGGGTGATCGAACAATAATAGCAATAGCAGAAACAATAATAATATTGCAGCAGTAACAATACGATAATGCTAGAGCATAAGAGCACATGGTGAACATAACATAAAAAACTAAGTGTAATAGGAAAGTAGGATTTATTCGAGGAAGTAGCAACTATCCCACGCATGAGTTTATGTTCACTCAAGGTGATCTTCATATCGTAAAGGCGTCACTTGCATCAGCAGTCAGATACCAAGCGTTGGAGAAAACCCACACGGCACTAAGTTCTTTTAGGTTTAGTTAGGAAACAGATATGCTTGAAAATGTTAGAGTGGAAGTGTTGGCAATATAGTTTCATCTCAAAAAAATGTCTATCAAATTCAGCACAGAACAAAACATCACCATTTTTACGACATCTCATAGAATACATTTTTCATCCGATTTTCCGTGAATGGTGCGAATTCAGGCTACGATGTACAGTATGCAATCAAGGTTTCGACCGTATGAACCGTGCCTCTGTTCATTTGAAAAGGTTTCATTCGGGCCAGCCAACTGCGAAAATTGAATCAGCCATGTTAGTTATGTTCTGAACGATTTTTTCAAGCTGGAACCTGAAATATTTGTATAGTAACAACATTCACCTAAAGTGTTTATAAATACACTAGGTAGTTAAACTATAAAGAGTTGCAGCTTCTAACTAACAATCCACGAGAGAGCGGTGCATGCTTCGTCAAAACTTACTCTGTTTCGTACATTTGCTGCATATCTATTCAAGTCATTGATGTGCTTATTTTATCCTAAATTTTGACCTTCCTTGACGAGAGATAAAAGATGTTTTATGTTGTTTTTATATGCGACAAATTGACGTATGAGATCGCCGTACATAATACTAGCGCGTGAATCTCTCGAAGTATCAAAAAGACTTCGGGAATTGATGGGATCTATACGAATTCAAATGGTACTGTTAAGGAATGATGAACAACGGAAGCAAGTCGATATGCTTGCCCAGAAGTGCTTTCCACGTAAAAACCGCGTTGCTCAGCCAGATGAAATGAATTGAGAACACGCGAAAGGGCAATTACTCCTTTCTTATAGACTGATTTTTACTGGTTATTTCTCTTGATTGTGGCAGTGTAATGTTTTCATAAAAATGTTTTGTTGATATTGTTCTGTTTGTGATGGAAGGGTATGCCATTTAGTAAAGCTGGAAATCCTTTTTATTGCTCCTTAAAGCTAAAAACGGCTAATGATAATGTTATGGATGATTTCTATTTTTTTTGTTCGAGTAAAGAGATGGAAAAGTTTATAATGGCGTAATTTTATTACTTTCCTCAACAAATGATGTTAAAGCAGGGGAAATATATGCCTCTTCTACCTAATGCCCTCTGGACAAACTAGACTTGGACTAGGGCACTATTCTGTACTTTTCAAGAATTCTCTGAATAATTAGTCCTAAATAGATTTGAGTACCAGTCTAGAGGAAAGAAGACTATGCAATCGTTGCCCATGTTGTACGAGTCACTGTTTCTGTGCATCATCGTGGCTTTGTGTATAGTATTTGTTACGAACGTTAGCGATCGCGATTCAGAGACGCTGTTGTGCACGCAAGGCTATCGAAGATCGCAAATGAATGAGGCCTTAAAGCAAATGGATTTTACCTGATTCCTTCACAAAAATCCTATAATAGGGACATGATGCTCGATGAGCACTTAGTGCGAGCAGGACCCACTGAGCTGTACTTGCAACGCGATAGAAAAAAATTGAATTTATAACGTACTCGCTCAAATCAATAAGAACGTTGCAGTTTGACAGGTGAAAAGAATACTCGACGGCTTGACGAAGTCTGTAAGAGATTCTTCATAACACATTATAAGACTAGGTATTTCACCTTATTATGTCAGCTGGCATGTCAGACTTCGGAAATGAGGACCATTGTTACAATGACTGTTACAATGATGAATGACAATGACACCCGCTATACAACACTTATCTTGGTCTTCTCGGTGACAAAAATTAGCCAGCGTAAAAAAACTTTCTCATTTCATGTTTCGACAATCACTGCATTTTATTATTATCACGCTGTATTCTCTGAAGCTTTATAAGCTGAGGCATGAATCGGCGACTATCGCTCGCTAAGAAAATTTCAATTTAATCCTTTCAGGACGGCGGTGTACAAAGATACACGATTTTCTGCACGTTTTTTTTGCAGAGAAAACTATTTCCTAGACTTTTGAAGAGTATTCAGGATCTCAAATCTCAACGATACAGATAATGTGCTTATTTTCTAGAAACTTTTTTTTAATGTACTTTAGTTACAAAAGTAATATTATGCCTCACGCTTCAGTTTGCTTTGTTTGCTGAGCCGAGGTCCGTGAATGGATTTTTGCTAAGCTTTTGATTGTCTTTCGATAACTAAAGTCTAGACAATTTTGAGGCTAAAATTTATTTTCAAAAGTATTTTCATAGAACTCTGTAAGACCAAAGAGAAGATTATGTTTCACACATGAAGTTTTTCTCGCACATGAGAGTTTTAGGAACATTTTTGTCAAACGGCGGTAAATTAAAAGACCGATCTTCTTCGCTAAACAGGAAATTTTCATAGGAGTAGTAACAGCCATTCAAAAGCTTAAATCTCTGGCTACAACTAAACCTAGGCGGTTTTTTGGAAAAACCATTTAATGACGCTGTAGAATTTATAATAAAATTACGTTTCACAGCCTCCCCCGCTTTCATTCTTCTCATGTCTGTAATTTGTGGAAAGCACGTATAACTTATAAACATGTAGAGAAACCCTTTGTTCTATCAGAATCATACGTTTTCATCTAAGGTCTCTCTCAAAGTTGAGAAAAATTCCTCAAATAAATAACAATAGTTGCATGCCATTGCAATGCGCTGGCGGCAGATTAATATCTAGCTGAACGGTAGATCAAGCCATTATCTCAAAACCAAGTCGTTACAGGTCGTTACCAAGTCTCATTACCAAAAAAAAAAAATAATGACACACTAGCTAATTTCTTTAATTGATCGCAACTACAATGTACTGTCCAGATACTGTCTTACAACTCAGTCACTCCCATCTTTTAAGTTGGTTCAAGATTTTTACACTTTGCAAAACTGGCTCCTCTTGTATTTGCTTTTATAAAGTATATAATACAAATTGCATTACAACAACATATTACAACACCAATGTGCTTCAGTTGTTAATCCAGAAACAAGTGAATAAGAGCAGGATCTTCGAAATCGGGAGGAAAACTACTGGCTTTCCCTTGGATGAGCGAGAGATTCAGTGGTGGCTAGGTGCCGAGATACGTCATTTCTCTTAAAATTGTAACTTGAGTATGTAATTATTTGAAGAACTAAATGATGGACAAAAGAATGATGAAGAACAAGAATTACATCTAAACAAAGCTATCTCTACTTAGTAGAATACTATACAGAAAGATGAACCGCTCATAGGCGTAGATGACTGGGGCTAAAGAGAATAGTGTCGTGAATTACGATAGAATGTAAGCCTAAACGATTTATTGGAGTCATAAAACGTACTCTAAATGTTTTATTTTCTTGCAGCTTAACGTAACCTGAACCGAACTGCATTGCCTGCTATGGAGAGCTGTGCGGTGCTCCAAGTTGAGCAAGAACCTGTAACAATAATTACACAGTCAGTTGTAATGATATCCGGCGCAATATCAAAAATAATTTTAAAAAAAGTTTGCCTTCAATCAAAATCAAGACGTAAAAGCGTCGATTTCTGCGATAACATCGATAAATCGAAAAATCATGGCGCTTTAGAGAGATCAAGAGTCACTGTGTTCGGTGGCGTAACGCTTCCGGATGATGCGCGTTTATTAATAGAATTGGGTCCAAGTTTTACACCTAGTCAGCCCATTTGTAAAATTAATCCTGCGCAGGATCGTATGCAGTCTACAAGAACTTCAAAATCAATTGCGCTACAAGGCTAGATTAGAAGGGTTAGGTAACGAAAAACAAACAGTGGCACATCACCTATTTCCTTCCCACAAGCTTTTTACAAGGAAGAAAAACCAATGAGCGAACTCGACCCTATATTTTTCGCGTTTTTTCAAACGAAGTTCTGCAAACACTCAACCACTTTCGGCAAAGAAAACTAAGCTCCAATCTGACACACAAACAAAAGCAAGGTTTGTCCCAAATCAGGGAGCTCGTAAGATCGAAATCTATCCGTATATCCGTTAGTGATAAAGGTGGGGAATTTGTAGTGATTCCAAATCAGCTGGATGTCGAAATAACTGGGAAACATCTTCAGGATGTCTCCCTCTATCGCCCATCCTTTGAGAAGGAATATAAAATCCAATGTAAATATTTAAACAAAGAATGGGACAACACGGCAAGTGTGGCGGGCTTGGAAAATTCAGTTATCTCTCGACTCGAGAACAACAATCCTATTTGTCCGGTCCTATACCTTCTCATAAAAACACATAAAGTTACATCTATTAATGATCTACTGTCAACTGATCCATCAGCATTCAAGGCTAGACCTATCATCAGTTGTATAGGCGGACCACCGGTAAGGATAACATGTTTCTAACCTTATTTTAACTCAGGTGTTCAAATTCATACCAACCCATCTGCCCAATACCCAAATGTTTCTAGATCACCTAGATTGCGCGAAACCAAACCGCTCGCACGTAATGGAGTTATTTGATGTTACCTCACTCTATGCAAACGTATCAAATGACTCTGCAGTGCAAACCATTTTCGAATTTTTAACTGAAAATGAACAAAAAGTAAATATGTATGGCTTCACAATTCAACAACTAATTACCCTGCTGAAACAATATCTTAGTTCTTCCGTTATTATTTGAGCCATCTTGTCATGTGGTCTGGTGAGGGCTCTTGTACAGCTCGATACACGTGTTTCGTCCTTACAGACTTGTCAGCCGGACAGAACCCTTTATAGTCAGTTCTCTCGGGAGAATTACACTCTTATAGAGAGTCATCGAAGACGAACGTTTTACACTCTATGTCAAGTGAAATTTTCACCTAACACAGAGTGTTGCGCACTCGATTGCTCTTTGGCTGGTACTTTTATCATAATTAAATCTGAGCCCGGCTGACGATTCTGTAAGGGCGAAACATGTGTATCGAGCTGAACAAGAGCCCTTACCAGACCACATGACAAGTTGGCTCAAATAATAATGAAAGGATCTATTGAAATTTGAGCGTGGTCCAAACAAAGCACTCGAAATAAAGGTAAAATGTCTTAGTTGTTCAATCTTTCGGTGCTGGGGAAAATACTTTACACACCTCAGGGGGTTTGCCATGGGTCAAGCACCTAGCCTTGCCATCGCTTTTACGTATTAGGTGAAAGCTTCAGTTCTCGTTCACCGCCCATTGCCCGAATTAGGTCCCGAAAGAACAATACTCCGCACCTGAATAGAGTTCCCTTCAAACTGCCATTTATATCAAACGAAATTGCTAGCGCGGTTAAAAGGTGCCTAAAAAGATGAGGTCTTGAAAATTCCGTGGTAGTTATCGAAATCTAACCTCTCACCCTGCGCCATCAGCTGATCCGCAATAGACTTACGATCGATGTTGCAACAATAAAAAGTGTATATTCTGCCCTAAGGGAAAAGGGGGGGAATGTATGAAATCGTGCTCAATTTATTCACTAACATGTAGAACATGCGGGGAAGAATGTATAGGCGAAACGGGTAGACCACTTTTCATTCGCATAAAAGAACATCTAGATAGTAAATCTAAAATAGATAAAACCAAACCTTTAGGTTTACATAGGGCACAAAAACTCAACAACAACAACGATTTTGATGTGACTGTCACAATCCTAGCGCAGGAATCGAAAACATCCACGCGCAAGACTCTTGAGGCATTTTGGATAAACGCCCAAAATCCCGAAGTGAAGCGGAAGGAGTGCGTCACCATCACACGAGATCTCGCGCTCTTTCTTCGTTTGATCTTCTAACGTGACCTAGGCAGCATATAAATAAGACCATCCGATCATTCAAATAGACTAATACTATATACGTCCAGGCTCTGAAGAAGGCGGGTCGCCGAAACGTCACCGAACTTCTACGACTAATTTACCAACCTCGCGTCAGCTAATCAAGATAAGTTTCTTCTGTTTTCATGCACGTAGTCTCGAGTGGATCAAGTTAACGTGGCGAAATAGCTCATACATTAGGTTGACTCAAAAATAATGTCGATTTTCATTGTGATTTCGCAAACATTTTTTGTTTTAATCACCACTTACATTTTTTGCTTTGTTTTCATGTTATGCCATTTCTGAAACATGATTTGCTCTTCTGGATAGCTGAAATGCTTCTTTCAAATCAGAACATTCATTCACTACATTCCATGAGATCGAGCCTCGGCTTAATATCATAGGAATAATTGGAAATGTTGTGAAGGACTGACCAGTGAATTTAGACCCATTTTGTAGTATCTCAGCACCTTTTGGGGTTCCCAGTGAAAACTACGCTCGACTATCATTCCGTAGGCAAATTCAACCTACATGGTAGAATGGGTAAAGAAGCTGACAAGTTGTCGAACCGCAGCTGAACATATTAGGTATCCGACTGTGTGGACGACAGTTGAAAGGCATAGGTAGGAAGGGAAGGAGTGGTGGAAGCACCGGATGCATTATGCCACTATCTGAATATAAAAATGGACTTTCCGTTTTCAGTTCCGTCAAAAATCACCCAGTCAGATGCCTCTTGTCGACTCCAGAGATGTGCCCTTTGAGAAGGAACGGGTTAGGTTGTTTGAAGATTAACGCAGTTTCAAAACGATTGGGACTTTATGCTTTAAAAGAATTATATCAATCAGCTTGAATTTGTGAAATGAGTTTGATTAATTCTGAAAAACTCCTCAGCCTTTTTCAGATTTACTACATCAGTGGCTTACATATATTTCTGAAGTCACCCGTTTTATGAAAGCCGCATGCCCCACTAGCCAACCCCACTCAGTAGAGGAGAGGAGACCCAGAATGATAAGACCAGGCAAAGTGAAGTGTTGCCTGAGTTTCTTACAATCGTTGACACGCGTTTATGTCTTCCCTTCCCTACTATGTAGGGTTAACTAATGGGTAGTGTGGCTCAGGTGAGGCGGTGAGACTGCCGAAATGTAGGTCAGCCACTGACATAGCAAAACTTAAAAGGCTGAAAGGTCTTTACGATTATATTAAGGTTGATCAACGAGGTTTTTAGGGCAATCAATCAAAGGCAAAGTCTTAGTAGAGTTATCACTTGGTAAGTAATCATGCAAGAATCAGGCTTCAAGGCAGTGTACAGGAGCAATATAATCGACACATTTATACAAATACATGCTGCATTCAGTTTCTTATCTCATTCTAAATAGTTATTGGTGTACTCATCCACCCTAATTAAGGAAATTTTCGATCAACTTCTCAATGATTTCCAGTCAAAAAGCGAGCCTGGATCATTACTTCTAGTGAACACACTTGGATGGGTGGACGGTAAGCACTGTGCAGATTTTTATGCTATATCATATACTCATCTGCAATCAATATGTAGGACTTGGAGCTGAACTTCTCGAACACATATTCGACATAACACAACCGTGTTTGGCGTTAAGTCTGTCAGACGATTGTGGAACGTTCACCGTAAGCGTTCAGACTTCCTTAATGAATATTATTGCCTTTATAACATCTTTGCCTTGGTACAGATTCCGTCATGGGTGCCCAAAATACTTCGGATCTATCCCATACCTGCAAATACATTGTGCCGCTTGGCAATGTCTGACAAGTAGGATTCAGTTGTGGTAAGAAATATTCTTCTGTTTGTGCTTATGTTCGTATATTTCTCAGAAGGCCGACTCGGTTGCAAGCGTCTCAATTGCGAGATCTTAGAATTATCTCATATTTCTCCTCCGTCCTACCACGTCCAGTGCTTTCATCCATTTGTGATGCAACACCTTATTGTGTGAAATTCAAGTAAGTTCATTTTACATAAATTTTTCAGGTTATTTCTGATTACAGGGGGGACAAATGAGAAGCTGACCTAACTTGCTGGAGAGGAACTTTTTATAGGAGTGTTAGTAACCATTCGAAAGCTGAGACTTTAGGCTACGGCCTCACGTTCGACGGTTTTCCAAAACATCGTCTTATTTCGCTGTACAACCCAAAATAAAACTGACTTCAGACGCACATATTTCTCTCCGGGCAGAGCTCTTTCTCCGGACTATCAGTAATCATTCGATAGAGTAATCGACTAATAGTCCAAAATAAGGGCTCTATCTGGAGAGAAATGTGTGCTGAAGTTTGTTCTATTTTGAATTCTACAGCGTTATAAAACGGAGTTTTGAAAACCGTCGACGTAAGGCTGTAGCCTGAAGTCTCAGCTTTTGAATGGTTACTAGCATTCCTATGAAAAGTTCCTCTCCAACAAGTGAGGTCAGTCTTTCAATTGTTCCTTTATCATTAAAAAGATTTATTTCTTATTTACTGCTTTTTAATAGTGTACGGATTCACAAATATGTATCCGAGGGTATTGAATGCTGTGTAAAACACTTGACCCTAGACGGGAGTTAAACCTGCTTTTGAGGAGCCCGTGTTACTACTACACTAGCGAGACCATCGCTTCCCTACCACTTTTTTCGATGTGAACTATCATAGCTCTTAGCAGCCAACCTTCAACAAGTTGGTTTGTTTGCTGACAGCTGATAGTTTACACCTTAGATCGAGTGCTAGCATCGCGGTAGCCTTGGTAATGTAGTGGTAGCACGTACATTTTCTTAGATCTGAGCATGGTTTTGCGTGTTTTGCCTGCCAATCAACATTCTTATATGCATGTGTTCATTTTCTTACACAAAAAAACTTGATATATTCGAATTTTTCTTTCTTCCAGTGTACAGATTTGCGTATAAATGGTAGCCTAACTCAGATTCTCAGCCATTTGCTTAAAGGCTGCCTTTTACCTTTTTATTATGATTTATTTCATGTTTATCACTGTATGTGTCCCAGAAGATCTTTCTTACGTTGATGACCGATATTTCTTGGCCACATTGAATGTACAAATTGTTGCTATGTGTTCGAAACCAAATGGACAGTCTTTGGTAGATTGAATTTTTTATTTTTATTTTTTTATTTTTATTTTTTCTTGCGTTGTCCACAAATCTGCTCCTGAAGCTCACACTATACTGGATAATCTGAATTATAGGAATTTTTCAAAGTTTCTTTTTCTTGAGGGGAGGGGATGTCAAAAACTATGGCGAATCTTGGTGTTTATTCACTATCAAAAAGACTATCTTCTAAACGGGTAGACTTTTACGTGTTCGATTTATTCACCAACGCGAGTAATATAAATAATGGAATAAAATCGAATATTCAGAAAACTCGAACGAATTTTGGGTGATGATTCGCTTCCTTTAGTGTCCATCATTCAAGAGGGTTCTCCACTTCTCAAGTGCCATGGCTTTGGTATGTTGTTTGTAAGCTAGTACAAGTCCACTTAAGCTCTAATCACGAACACATTAGGATTAATAAGAGCGTGTCGACCTAGAGAAGAAGATGTTTTATGTTCTCACTCCTCTCCCGTTATCTGAGCTTTCGAAGGTTGAAATATTTGCCAGAGGAACGGCAATGTTGGTGCCTCAGTTGTTACTGAATCACAGGTAAAAATTTCTGAAGTTAACTTGTTAATTGTTGGTAATTCTTTTGAAATTTTCTTGTTTAGCCGGCTATAAATGTGCCTTATCTATCTCGTCCTGCTCTTGCGTCGAAATCGGGAATAATACCTGACCTTTATGGGGAACTTAGAAACGTCACATACCAACGACGAGAATATTTCCCACAGATCGTTTAGCCTGTTCACTTTCAGTGACCACGTTTTTTTTTGGAGATCTTTGTTTCTGTTGTTGTTACTAAACTACGGCTTGTTTGTTTATAATTCAATGAATTTAAATAATTATAAATAGCTGCTACGTATCTGGAATATATCTTATGGGGCCTTTCAGTACTGTGCGGCGTAATTGGCCGCCAACGCTTCATTTCACGCTGGTGTGGATTTTGCTTTACAATAAGCGCTAATTCTTTATAAATAGAGGATCCAAGAGGATTGAATATGATGGTGTTATGGAACTTTGCACTGTCGCTCTTGAGGATGCACGTTATATTTTTTGACTATCTAATACATTAGTACCGAACTTTATGCAAACTCAGTGCTCTTGCGTATCTGGAATTGTTCTGCAGCTTAGGAAGAGACCATTGTCTTCCTTACCCACTCATTTCGAACGACAATCATACTTTATAACGGCGATTGGAATAGAAATGACACTCAGTTAAAAGTCAAATGACTACCGATCAAAAGGTTTGTCGAGAAAGATTCTTATTAACTACTAACTTCAAAAAAGAGCTTGTCCGATCAACATCCTAAGAAATGTAGGTTAAATAAGCTGGCAAATGACTGTATATACGGCTTAGCAGAGGATTTTATCCGACAGAATAAACGGCCGAAAAGAAGTGAATCATTTATGATGCACTCCCCATGAGTTGGAAATGCCCGAGGACATGTTCTCTTAAAAGTGTTCTTTGTGTCTTCTGAAGGTCTTTGCATTGCCTTTTGTCCGACAGAACACGAACCGTTTTCGGCCGCTATCGTCATCATCGGAGCCTCTCGCCCCTATCATATAGATGGGGACGTCGAAGGAAGGTATGCTCTTGCCAAGAAGTATCATGGCTGCCAGCACCTCAGTCGGTGCTTTACGGCTGTTATAAACAATATATGTAACCCGACACCATATTTTGAGCTTTTCAGAGGTCTGGTATGGCACTTCCAATGTTAGACGTACGTTTTGGCTTTATAGTAAGCCTCATCAGTAAAACGGAGCCTTTGGGTTCAAGCGAACTTCTAAGGGTATCGGCGTCGAACGTGTTACACTGCACATCAAGTGGCAAAAACAGTCGAATAAAAGGGTATTGCTTTATGCGTTTTAGCAGCCATGGAGCAGTTGACTGTTACTCACTGCTTTTTGATCTGTTTGTGTGATCAGTGTCAAGTGACCTTCCCATTTGATGTGGCAATGTAACATGTTCGCGTCCCGATGCCCTTAGTTGTAGGAGTTCGCTTGAACCGAAAGGCACCGTGCTACTGATGAGGTTTACTAAAGCGCCTCAAAGTAGGATTAAAGGTGCCATACCAGACCTCTGAAAAGCTCAAGATATGCTATCAGATAATATTGAATCTAAGCGAGGTCTCAAAAACAGTAGAAAAAGAAAAGACTTCTACTACTCTTAGGTCGACTGTTTTCTCGCGTCGAATTGTTATTGAATTTATCAAGGTTTCGAAAAAGCAGTCGCTTAAAAGGAAAAGGTAATGTACGATTCGTTTTGAGTGTTTTCTTGAGATCACGCTCAAATTTCAACATGCCTGGAAATTATTTTTAAGCCATGCATATTATCTGTTATAGCCACTTAACTGTGCAATACACGTGTTCCGGCCTTTCAGCCTCGTCATTTGCAACGGTGCCTTTCAATCGAGGCAACCCTCTTGGAGGAGAGCCCGCTTACATGGAGAACCGCAGACGTAACATTTACACGACACGCCGTAATGTGGTAGAAATCACGAAACGGATAGTGTTGTACACCCAATTGGTCTTGGTTGGTAAAAAATTTGTGCGTGTTTTTGAGAAAACACTCGGAACGAATGGTCATGATATTTCACAATTATCACTATCGAGTGTACACACACTGGCCGTTTAGTAATTTTTATCACCTGACAGTGCGCGTAAATATTATGTCAACGGTTCCTCTATGTAGAAAGGTTCTCCTCAAAGAGGACTGGCTCAGACGAAAGGCACCGTGCAACTGGCGAGGCTGAAAGGCCCGAAGCACGTGTATTGAACTGTATAAGTGCCCATAACAGACTACATGCATGACTCAACATTACCAGTCCTATTTGAAGGTAGTAGTTTATGCTTTGTATATGAGAATAGAATGAGTAGATTGAAAACAGTAGGGAGTGAGAGCAATAAATGTGGTTATAACGGAATTAGCATGGTGTCAGCAACACGAAGCAGTCTCCAAGCATATTCGGAGACACGATTTCATCTGACAAATTCTCAAAAATCAGGTGGACTAGATATGTAATGCGTTCAGATCACAACCGGTAGACAGAAGCAGTTACCGGCTGAAATCTCAATGATGTTTAAAGCACGCCAAAGAGACCACCCACTCTATGGTCATAGTCGGAAATTATCGTGGAAACTCTAAAAGAAATATGCGATATTCAAGAGTCTTCAGAGCGGAAAACCCATTGGACTAATCTTGTATGCGACAGAAGAAATGGATGGCTTACTGTGTCCTGCTCGAGTCATTCAACGATCAAGGAGACGGCAGGTAATACATGCTAACAAGTACTAATTTCAGAAGCATAGCCTACAGAGGAACACTGCTGGTTCTTTTTTGATTCTAGATATTCGCACTCACACGTACATTAAGTTCTGTGGACGGAACTTAACAAGTCAAAGATTTTAAAACAACACCATGTGAGGTTACTTCCACGTTTTTGCTGGATCGTTTGATAATTTGATAGTAGATAGTATGACCAACACAGCACTATCGTCGCATTTGAGTGGTAAAGTCTGTTGCGCTTCATTTCTTCCTGAGTAAAGACTTCATATCGGTGGGTACCTATAGAGGTAGTTGCCTCCATACAATCGAGATTAGGATATTATTTCCACAAATGAAATATTGTCTTAATGGGAATAACTCGTATCACAGGACAATCCTTGTATATTCCAGAGTCATCATCGTACAAGAAAATGGGAATAATGTTTTCGCGTTTGCGCTTCTTATGGTTCCGTCGAAAGGCGTGCAGGATACTAATGGTGATGTTCATATTACTAGAGAGACTAGCGAGAAAGTGGGGTTGTCGCAAGACAACCCGTATTTTACTTTTGATTTATAGTATTTCTGAAACTTATTATCTTGCATCTAACAGATGAGCCGAGAGTTAACTATGAGTAGGTAGTGGAATAAGCTTCTATTCAACACATTTGGGTAGCAAAATTTCCCTCTCGATTAGATGGCGATATCCATACGCTCTTGAGAAAGTGATTCTCTTGTTCGGTTCAGTAAAAGGAGAGAGGAAGAAAGAGTACTACAGTCAGAAAAGGGAAGTTTTTGGAGGGCGAAATATAAAGATTACTGAGTTGTTCACAAACACAATAGCGTCCATCTGGAACATACAAGTGGACTCCATGATGTGACGTAGAAAATTGACAACAGGTTTGAACGTGTGAGGGTGCAACACACGGTTATAAGGGCATTCTTCTTGTTCAATAGCTTCTGCTTCGGAATCAGTCGGTCGTATGATCAAGCGGGTTCAAACTAGGACTGGTTGGAGACCAGTGATTCTTGGTAAAGTATCACCTATGCCACCGTTCTCACGATTGCTTTCCAGAGTGCTGCCGCTTGAAATTTGCTCGCTTGTAATGGCCGGAGGGCTTCACATTGCCTTTCTAAGATCTTAAGCATGTTTAATCATGTAATCAGTCATCTTCCTCTTCAATTCCGAATATGTCGTGTAGGATCCAGTGGCTAACAGCTGCAGTCCACCGGATGTTAGGATGCACCACGTGTACGGGCTGTCTTTAAATTTTCAATGATTGTGGAAGGTGTCCAACTTTTGGTCGTCAAAATCTTAGGTCCTTCTGTTTCTTTTTTTCATTGTGCGAGACTTCGGCGCCACTCTTAGTCCAGCATCGAGGGCGTGTTCGATGTCAGTTACATTAGTTTCATCCTACTTATTAAAAGTTGATTACGTCGACATGTTTGTTTTCTTTGCCCTCTTTAATGATTCTCAAAGCTACTGAAAGCTTCTCAAACCGTTCACTTTTTGTAGCCGTTAATCCCCATTTTACTCCTATCTTATTCCGTCCCAGTCACCCAAAGACTTTCGAGAGAGCTGCTACAATCTTGACGACATAGACGTGCTTTCGGACATCTCTTCTTATGTCGATATTAATGCTGCTGTATCATACCTGTTCTATCGACCGACCGATTTATTATAAACCCGCTCAAGATGATATAATCTGATAAGGATATAACATGTTTTGAGTTGTTAGGTTTAGTGGCATACAAGTGCCTGTTTCCTCTTACTGGGACTCATCAGTACCACCTTCCCTCAGTTTAGCCGATCTCCTGAGGTTAGATAAAAGATAAGGATATAACATGTTTTGCGTTGTTAGGTTTAGTGGCATACAAGTGCCTGTTTCCTCCTACTGGGACTCATCAGTACCACCCTCCCTCAGTTTAGCCGATCTCCTGAGGTTAGATAATCCTCTATAAAGAAATTAACGCCGAGTAAAAAGTCACCGCAAGTTAGATGAATGAAATTACCTGACATTGTGGTGGTCGGCAGTCGAGCACGTAGCTGTTGTAACGAAATCAACGCCAATGTATCATACCCTTATCTTTACTAAGCGTTGATTGCTTTATAGGAGATTGCTTAGCCTCAGGGGATCGGCTGAACCGAGGAAGGGTGCTACTGATGAGTCCCAATGCTGTTGTTGTTTTTCAATTCTGGTTGTGAGATCACAACGCATGGACGCCTCCGTTTCTTATCACTCTATGGCTGCTATTACATCGGAAGAGACGAAGTCCTTGATAAACTGATGCATGAAATCTATTGTACTCTAGCGACATTTCATTGAGTTTTGTTGCTCTGTGGAAATGATTGTAAATGATAGAAAATACGTAGGGTTATGTGATACATTCTCGCATGGATTTCCTTGCTTATGAATAACACTGTTCAACTTGTTTCCAGTTTTCTTGATGATCTGCATTCTGATAGAGTGTACGTGTGGAAACTAAGCCAGTGTATTTATAAGGATCTACAGCAAGCTTCTTCTCCGATGGTTCGGTTAAAAATTCTAAATAGAGCCTAGTAGTCTACTACTTGTAATAGCTTTATTGCCGCAGACTACTGAAACCGGTGGGATCCACATTTTTTCTACCGTTGACTAATTCGGGTAGTAGAGTTTAGAGAAATCAAAGTTCACGGTCGAGTTGTTGACGAGGACACCAATGCCGCTAACTCGTCTACAACAGATGTTTTCAGTGACAGTTCTTCTCTTGTACCACTACTAAAGGGTAAAAAACAAGGCATTCAGCGTTGTTTGATACTTAGATATCAATAAGTTGATTTCCTTTCACCCGGTGCGAAAAGAACACCCAGTTATAACTTTCAATCAACATGTCTCGACCCAGTTTGAACTTTACTTCTTGAAAAAAAAACGTAACAATCTTCATGTCTCTGCTTATACGATGAAGCCGCTTCTGTTTTGCTGTTCATTTTCTGTTCCACTACGATATGATCTTGAAGTTCTCAAGGCTAACAAGTTTTATTCCCTCCATCTTCTCCATCAAGGCTCTTAGGTTGGAGATGAAAGCACTTGAAAAGCCGTTTTTATTTATAGAGAACGGTCATGTCAAGAAATGGTATTTTATGTCTATGGCGGCTGGCATTTCGTTTGAAATTTCTAGAGCTCAACCACTGATATCATTTCTTCTATCTCAATTAACTTCAAGAATCATACAACATTTTGAACAACCATAATCATCCCTTAATACCCTCTGTACATAGAGAAAAATCTCTCCAATGATGCCATCACCCTTCAACTCCTCACATTTCACTATTACTAAAAAATTATCAGCAGTTTGCGAAAATTCAGCTGCTGTAACCAGATGCGTAATACCTCTGAGGAAACGGTATGCACTCAACGTTAAAAAGCATCTTTAAGTTGATAGGATGTCTTCTGGCCATTAAAAAGAATTACGATAGTCTACTGATGTCTTAGCAGCGTTTTTATTCCCACAGACAAGTGAAACAATTTGCCAAAGCCGAAGAAAATACATGATGAACCGGGGCGTCGGATCTAACCATCAGATAATCCTTCCCGATTTGCGGAGGTCGTCCTAATGACGTTGGACTTTATTATAATATATTGTTTCTAATGCCCTTCAACGGAAGGTTGCGTACCTGAACACCTTTCAATGGCCGTTAGATTCAAGAGCCTTTCTGTACTTATCCTACAAAAATATGCTATCGCAATCGGGATCCTTTTGGAGACGAAAGAACGAGTCCCCTCTTTTTTTGCTGTGCCCACTGATTCACAACTTCTTGCCGTGGAAGTAAAAATGATAGATAGGAGTTTGAAATAAACGCTAAAAGTGAATTACATGAGTTATAGTGCAGACAAGTGTGCACAAATGAGAGGTACGTCAACAATGTAATCAATTTTTATACTGTATCAATCATATTAAGGTTGGATTGGATAACGCGGGAAAGACAACAGTGTTATATAAGCTCAAACTTGGGGAAGTGATCATACCATCACCAACAATTGGTAGGTGGCAGCAGTATGTTGTAAATCAGTCTACACAAGACATCCACATCTAGTCTCTCTGATTTTGATGAATAATATGACGTTAAATTTTTGAGGATTCAACTTGGAACAGGTGGATTATCGCAACGTCTCATTTACGGTATGGGATGTAGGAGGACAACAACGAATTCGTACACTTTGGAAATACTATTTTCGCGATACGAACGTAAGTGCTAAGGTGACTAAATACACTGTGCTACAATATCCTTAATGGGAGAATCATTACAATGGTGATATCAGGACAGCAACTACCGAGAAATTAAAATTGCAACATCACCATGTTCTACATCACTGCATTTTCTTCCTCAACATCAACACAGTCTTCGTGACAAGTAATCATACTTTCAGGCAATTATTTTCGTTGTGGACAGCGCTGATAGAGAACGCATTGACGAGGCGCGCCAGGAGGTTCACTCACTAATTGAGGACCCGGAATTGCGGGTCAGCGATCTTACTAGAAATCCGAGTCTCCAAACTGGACTTTTCCTTATTTATTTGATTGACAAAAGGTGGAGGTTAAAGCTCTCGACGTTGATCATTTTTTTAAGGAGTACGCCATGTATTCATCTTCATTTAACGTCGTTTGAGGTGATTGGATGAATATCTGGCCTCACATTCGGTTGCTGTCCCACCGATGTACCAAACTGGTGCTGCTACTTTCCAGACAAGTCGTCTGGTAACAGTTCACCGACTCCTGAGGGGTGGGAGACTTGGTGAACTTGAGCGGAGAATCAAACAATCACTTGATCGGCCAACCGTCGTCCTCGCAAAGGACATCCTATGCGCCACCCGGGGTCTTAGGTAATCCTTTTGCGAACAGTGAGAGGTTTTCGACCCTTCAACTTTTTAGAAGGTTTTTTTCGCTGTACAGAACTTTTCATCTAGAAATTCACACCAATTACTTGAAAGTGGTAATTTTTTGAAAAGGCCACTTTAGTGCGTTGTAGCGACGAAAATAAGATCGTTTCGAATTTGGTTTGCTTTGTCTGCAGGCCTGTGGATAGCTGTTTATTTGACTATACTAATACTCATTCGACAGGAAAATCTCGACGACTCTGAGGGTCAATTTGATTTTTTAAATGTCTTCATGATGCGCTGTGAAGCGAAAATAAAATTACGTCTCACATTAGGGGTCTTCTTCGCATGTAAGAGATAACTGTTAGCACACAACAAGTTCATTAGTGTGCAGAGAAAACTATGTCTCATCAGAATGATACGAAAAACCTAGATTTCTCCTAAAACAACGAAACAAATCCAGATTGGGTAACGGAAGTCGCGCGCCGCCAGCCGCACCGACTATGCTGTCGTCTGCAAAGGGTTGATATACTAGTAATCGGCTTACTTTATCTAGCTACCAATACTCAGAATATTTTGGCATTGAATAAACAAACTATTGATAATCATGTCTGCTCAAAATAATAACACTGATTAATTGAATTAACACTACTAAAATACTTTGAAATATATCTTCAGACGCGATAGTTTTGGTTTTCGCAAACAAACAAGATTTGCCGAATGCCATGGACGCCAGCGATGTCACGAAAAACCTCCACCTACACGATGTTAGAGACAGAGAGGTAGGACGTGATAATAGTTTGATGATTGATGTTGAACAGTAAGACAGCAGTACTAAGACCTTTCTATTTAGTGGTACGTACAACCATCTAATGCTATCACTGGCGAAGGTCTCATTGAGGGCTTGGAGTGGCTCCATTCTCAAGTGGTGAACAAATAGTTGAGCTGCCAATCAACCAGCTGTTCTTCACCTCAAGAGATTCGTTGTTATCAGACAAAAAGTCTTGAACCTTATTATTTCCAATGAAACATTGCTCAGTGTTATAGAATTGCATAGTGAAAATACAAAATGACTTGATCATTTCCAATAGAATGTCTTGTTTCTACGATTGTTAACAGGCGTAAGAACATATTCACGAAGCAAAGCTATACATCTTTCATCAGCTGTTTACAAAAATTCAGTTATAAGTACAATTCATGATCTCCTGACACTCTCTATAATAACCCGTTTATTCAGAAAACATAGGAATCAAAGGAATAAAATGATTACCTTTCAGATCAAATATTATTAATAAAGGTCACTATAGCTTCACATCATTATTAGAACTTGAAGAAAGATGATCCATTTGATCTCAGAAGCGCTATGGGTACGATGAAGACAGCGGTATTATTGACATTAAAACTAAAATAAATAGGAAATAATCCAGAAATGGCTTTTTAAGAATTCAAAGAAAACTAGAAGGTAGTAGCCAACTCTCACCGTATGACCCGTTTGTACAAGCCACCAACAAAAAGGTTGTCAGAATATAAACCAAAACAACGTGAAGCAAGGGCCAAATCATCTGCATCACACCCGCAACTAACAACAATAGAGGTGCTAAATAAACAAATGTGATTAAGAATTCCAAACAGCAAGCACCTCACTAAAGTGGGAAGGAAAACAGTTTTACTGAAAGGCATGACAACACGTCAGAGTCATTGCATTACCAAGAACAAGAGCCTCGGCAGTGCAATGGGCCCCCGCAAAGAATGAGACACGGGTTCAACTCCGCGCCCACCAAAGTTCGAAGTTCTGCATATCACTTTTGAATACTGTATGTGTAGTTCAAACATCATCATACTGCTAAAAATCGGCCAAATGAAAGATTCAGATCTTGCAATAGTTCGTTAGTGAGCTGCTTGAATGCCAAATCATGAGTTGATTAACAAGACGTTACATGACCTTCACCGCTACTTTAGAGCATTAAGGTGGTTTTTTAACAACGACAACGAGTACGAAATGAAATCTTCAGGGTTAGAACTTTTTCATCCCAAAATATTTCTCACTGAGAGCAATCGTATATAGTCATTACCAGGTTTCAGGGCACACCTCCCTGAAACCTGTCCAGAAATGACGATAATACAAACTTCAAAGATTTTTTGCCTCAGAAGTAGTAGTTCTACAGAAAAAATAGAAAAAAAACCTTACGAGCCGATCAATTTTCAATCACGTACTGTATGAGAAGAAACTCGTAACCGTTGTGCTACACGCTCCCCAGGTTTTTTTACGTCAAAGATTCTACGGCAGTTTTCCGCTATTCGCACGCAGTTTCGACCCCTCGGAATAAATAAACAATTCAGCGTTTTACCGAACGTGAGAAATTAGGATCAACCGCCAACCGCGCGTCGAATATCACTAAATAACTACTCTGCCATCGCCCCGTGCTTTCATCATTACATAAGTAAATGTCGTAAAAAGGGGAAAAAACCTCATTAACCAAAAATGACGTCATTCACAAGACAGAATATGAATACACACGTGTTTGACGTAGAAAGAACATCATGGAGTTGCTTTTGCCATACACCGCATTCAGTCACAGTAACTGATAACACAGGAGAAGATCGAATCATATCGTCCATAGAGCTCTCGTAGGCGTGTTGAGTGAGGAAAGTGTTATCGAGAATGATGCTGTTTTGGCTAAATTATCTCAAAATGCACAAGGTATAGGCAATGTTGATACAAAAAAACAGGAATAAATACAGAGACAACGTACACTACACTTCTGGGTCTCTTGAATAACGCATTCATCCATTCTGCACCACCAAACGAGGAATAAGCTATGGTGACACGAGATACATCGGGAACAAGAGATGATGCACTGGCTAATAACCATCGGCCAGGATCACCACAACATCCTTAATGACGAGAAAGTTCACCATTTAACTTTCATTATAAGTACAAAGATTACATATCTGATAATGTTGAGTGATATGGAAAACTCTAAACTTCGGGCAGGACTGGCACACCCCCTCTGTCTCCCCCTATTACCCTTCCGGGAGATAGGAGGACTTCTAGAGCATTTCAGAACAGATTCTGAGCCTCGAAGAAAGTAAGGGCTTGCAAGCTGTGTTGGCTATGAGCAAACTCTGCCAGGTATTGTCACCTTCCTAGAGAAAACTTAGTAGCAAATTGGCAATCCTTAGATCTATGTCGGTGGCGTTCGATCAGTAAAACATCAACTAAATCTAAATTATATTTTGATACGGCTTGTCGTTAGGGCGAGGACATATCATAGTCATACATTTGGGATGCTACAACAATTCATACATTTGGGATGCTACAACAATTTACAGGACAAAAGAAGCATTCAGCATTGATCATTCTCTGAGGAAAGCGCTATGTATTCGTCTTCATCTACCATCGCTTGATGTGGCTGAAAGCATATCTGGCCTTTACAGTGACTCGCGGTGGCCCACTGGTAGCAATTTCCCCATCCTGCAGGGATCGAAACCTGGTGAACCATAGGCGCAGGATCGAACCATCGACCATCGCTTGATTGACCAAGTGTGTGTCGCAAAGCACCTCTGACCTCTGCGTCGGATGCGCTCATATTTATGTAACTGGTTGAGATTACAAAAGTGGATATCATCAGACAAGTTCACACATAATCGCGAAGGGACTCCTCTAGGCATATGAGTCTACGACAAGAGGTAAAATGTTATAACAGTTCCAAACATGTCTAAGAGAATTGAGTGGTAAGCAAAAATAAGACCTCAGACGGGTGTTGAACCCGTGTCTCATCCACACCAGAGATGCGTACTACCACTACACCACCGTGGCAACCGCTTACTGACCAATCCTTCTTCAGTATCTCTCTGTTATAGCTAAGCCACAAATCGTTAACAGGTTTTTTATAAACAATTATATAAGTACAATGGCTGTCAGCTTCACTGAGGTCTATAGACCGGTATTGCTTACCCGACCAAATCTGTCAATGGTTAGTGGCTGATAGCTATGACAGATATTGAATAATGAGTGGTGAGTAAGCGGTGAGCTCTGTGACGCAGTGGTAGTACGCATCTCCGGCATGAATGAAACGCAAGTTCAGTTCTCGTCTGAGGTCGAATTTTTGCTTACCATTCAGTTCTCTTGGGTAAATTCGAAACATCATGATACTGCGAAAAAAAGCAGTACAAACATAAAAAAACCTTGGGTTATAACAGTCTTTTCCAATCAACTGTCCATACTTTTGAGGGCAATTAGCCCCTAGTTTTGCGTAGGTTGTTCAAAGGAGTAAATGGATATACCGGGATCATCTCTAATGTCGCTTTCGTACTTATCCCTGGTAATCACATAAGAATACAATGGTGGCTGATAATCGATCCTATATACCAAAGATGGGTCTCCGCTGTTATCAACAAATCCTGAAAATTTTCAAAATTAACCAATGCATGTAAAATATTTAGGAATAACTCTAACAGTTATGAATTACTTATCATTTGAACCAATAAATAGACAATTAAATACCGTTTGGATTGAAAGTTTGCACTATGTCGATGGTCTTATCCTCTAGAAGCACAGGCAATGTTTGAGAGAGGTAAAATAACCAATCAGGCGATAGCTTCACATCCTCTTCAATAACAGCAACAGCCGGTGAAGTTGGAAAAAGATAGAAAGCAGCAGAAACTGCCGAGAGTAAGAGAGCTGTAATTCAATAGCTACAATTGAAAGGAGAAAATTTCAAAATGAACCAATTTAAGTTTAAAAAAATGTCCAGAAAATTTACAATTATAGCCATCAGTTGCATTAACGGGCAAGGCTTTCACATGGAAAAGCGATGAAAGTTCCGCGTTTTCAGGATATTCCTGAAAAATGTGGGTTCACTACATCAGAGATGAATGAGTAGGACATAAAAACTAGGAATACCTTGTCATAAGCTACAACAACCATTTGTGTATTCAAACCCTCTTGCTCCATAAGAGATTCTAAGGAAATACGAAGTGAATCGGTGGAAAGACCTACAAATGGAGATCAATCCGGGACCATGAATGTAATGCAAAATTTGACTTGTAACTATAGTTGTACATCTGAACTCACCGGCGGCAATTACAATTGGCATATTGAAAACGGGATCTCCTTTACGTGTTGCATCTGATAAAGCTCGTGGACGAATTGGATTATCAATGCTGTTTTCTGCAAAATAAGCTGACAACAAAGTCGCAACCGCTTAACTGCAAAAAGGACACAAGAATAACGCTCTGGAAGTTTACTAACGCCTGAAAGATGCACCATGCATCCGACTCTATGACTCCAATCGTAGCGACGTTAAAAATGTTGAATGGCATATCTCGCTCCAACAATGACTTCCGGTGGTCCACCGATGTATCAAGTCAGCGCTGCTATCCTCTCAGACAAGCCTGGGGCATCAATCTATCGAGCCCGGAGGGATGGAAGACTTGGTCGGTCATTAGCGCAAGATCGAATCATCGACAAGTGGGTGATGCAGAGCACCTTTGATCACTGCGCCACACGCACTATCTATACAGGAAAGAGATTTTTTCGCAACCATCGCAAGTACCAACCGCTGCAAAATTCTCCGTGTCGATCATGCTTCAGGCAGAAATGTCGTCTTGGAAGATTATGCGGTCGCAAATATATATTCGAAGCGCGACCACGCCATGAATCAACTGAAAATTGAAGTTAGACAGAAAAAAGTATTCATTTGACTTATGCACAGTCGAATGATAAAAATAATTAGGAGAAAAAGAGTTATTCTACTACCTTAGAGATGGTCAAACCATATCAGAACGAGCTTGAAACTGTTCCATGAAATCAAACAAATGTTTTAAGAAATAACAAAGTTTCAACTCAAGGAATGCTCCAAGATCCTTTTCAAAATTGAATAGGAATTCAAGGAAGAAAGCATTTCAAAAACTTACGCTTTTTAGGAACACAAATTGATGCTTTTATAGGCTTCGCCCATGAATTTCCAGAAGGTTTGTTCAGATCTTCAAATGGACTATACGCAGCCAATTCTCTATGGCCCACGAAGTACCTTAACAGACAAAAATAGCAATCATTGATCCCAAACAATGTTCTTTCCAACTACTTATTTTTCTGGCAAGAATCCACTCGTTGTAACCTATATGTTCGCTCGACAGCGCAGCCAAAATAATGATGGTGTTATACCATTTTGGTCCATGAGAGCTATTTTCAAAAGAACGGGAATTCATTTAAAAAAAAACTTTCTCCGACAATCTATTGGAGAGAAATTTGAGGCAAAATTATAGTGAGGTAACCAAATGGTCGTGAACATAATTCGGTGTGTCAGCATAGTTATAACGAGAACGAAAACAACAAAGAACCAGAAAATTCATGGAGGTACAAACTCACCACGACGCACGAAATTTAAGTCGTTGAACCATACTGGATCCCATTTCATACAGAATCTGTTTTGCCATATCTGATAGCCTAAAAAAAACTGTGAGAAATGGAGAATAATTGGTTCCAACAGAAAAAAACTTACATATTGGAAGCCTCGTCAAAGCTAACAACAGCCAAAATCTCACCCAATGGAAGGTTATCTAACCACTGTTCGAGAGCGGTAGACTCTAAATGTAAAATTACATTTCCTCAGACCAGATTCGAAGTAGAATAAAGAGAGATTGTCTTGAGAAACTACTTCCGCACAAAAGGAAGGTGCTTTCTTGTTGACAAAAACGATACAATCAGCAAAAAAGTCTGTTCTTCACCGCATCTTGAGTGAGCGATATGATGTTATTAACGTATATCCAATAGCGTTCAGTGATATGTAAAAGCTCGAACAACGAACAGGAGTCGATACCACGTCTCACTGTTTCAGGGGACGCATGATGACCACGCACTACCGTGTTAGCAAAACCTAGTGGTTAGCGCGTACCTCCGGAAAGCATGAGACACAGGTTCAACTCCCGACTGAAGCTCAAAAGTTTGCATACCACTCAACACCATCAAATACATACCCTTCTATTCGAATGTTTTTTAGGACCTTGATTCTTTACATCTAGGGCTGTATCTCCTTACAAGAGACTGGCTCAAACAAGAGGCACCATGTCACTGATGAGACTGTAAGGCTGAAACACTTGTCTAGCACGTTATAAGTGCCATAACATACCTCGTAAAAAGCTTGAAATATGTTGTCAGACTATAACAAGTAATGGTTATACCTTTATCTCGAGTGCTTTATTAAGACATCGCTCAAATTTCAATAGATCCTTTCATCATTATTTGAGCCAAGATTTCATGTGGTCTGGTAAGGGCTCTTGTACAGCCCGAGACACGTGTTTCGTCCTTACAGACTCATCAGCCGGGCAGAAGCCGTCGTCTGTCGATCTTCTTAAAGTCAATTCTCTCGCGAGCGTCACACTCCTTATAGAGAGTTGTCGACGACGTACGTTTTACACTCTATGTCAGGCGAAATTTTCACGTGACACAGAGTGTTTTCGCACTCGATTGCTAGCTGGCTGGTATTTTTATCATATCATACCTTTCCTTCGAGTGCTTTATTAAGACCACGCTCAAATTTCAATAGATCCTTTCATTATTCTTTGAGCCAACACGTCATGTGGTCTGGTAAGGGCTCTTGTACAACCCGAGACACGTGTTTCGTCCTTACAGATTCATCAGCCGGGCAGAACCAAGGAATGGTTGTAAATAAAGCTATTTACAAACCAGCAGCACGTGCCACAAAAACTGTCCCCTATCACCGTGATTTTTACAGTGGTTTCGATCAGGCCATAGGATAAATGCTAAGTATAGCTTCAGAAGACCCAACTGATCCATAACATACGAACGGCTCTTTTCTGTTAGACGGCGACAAAGGAATATTCGACACCATTTGCTGTACAAGAACTTTCAATAAGAGCGCTAGTGATCACGCGAAAACTCAAATCTCTCGCTAGCGCCCTGTGTGACCGTTTTCAAAGATCCCTCTGCAACGTATAGCATACCAAACAAAATCATGTCTCACACCGACCAGTTAACTCTTATCACGCGCATAATTAATTCCCTGGAAACACGAAAAGCACATAAACATGGAGAAAATGTCTTGCAGTATCTGAGTTAATCACTTTATCTGGAATTTACTTCAAAGTAAAGAAAAATTCCCATATAGAACAAGTTGCACGCGACATGTCTAACCCGTCAGGTCATCGATCGATTGCTCCGTTTCCCTGCTCGTAAAACAGTCGGTAAACAAGTCGCTGAGAATGAAAATACGAAACTCGATTTTGTTTTCCCCTGCTACACTGCAGTGAAACGGTCTTTGCAGAAAATAAGCATGGCGTTGGAATCTTTAAAAATGTCGCTATCGCTTTACGCTATCGAATGATTACTGACATTCTGAAGAAGGAGCTCTGTTTAGTGAGAGGTAGAACATAAACCTTTTCTTCCTCCTACAGCGCTATCAAGAGAAGTCTTCCAAAAAGCAAGCACATTTCCGCGTTCTTCAAGTATGCTATTGAGAGACTTCTATCTGTAAAAAAAAGGAGTTTCATCAAGGGAAATTCAAGGCAGATAAGAAAAAAAAACCCGTAGAAGTGTGAGACATGATTTTATTTCAAATTTTGTAGGCTTATTTAGAGAGTGCTTTAAAATACCGCGCATGCATCGCGATAGGTAGAGATCAAGTTTTCGAAAGATTATTAACACTCTCATATAATATATATATATATATATATATATATATTATATATATATATATATATATATATATATATATATATATATATATATATATATATATAAAAGGATAAAGCTCTCGGCGTTGATCAATCCCTTAGGGATGCGCCATGCATTCAACTTCAATTTCAAACTTCGTTTGAGGTGATTGAATGCATATCTGGCCTTTACAATGAATCACGGTGGCCTCCCGCTGAACCGAGTCAGTGCTGTTTATCCTCCCAGACAAGTCTGAGACCAGTCTGGTACCAATTTACCGACCCCTGAGGGATGGATGGCTTGGTGAGCCATGAGCGCGAGATCGAACCATTGACCTCGTGTGCCACGCAGAGCACTTCTAACCACTGTGCCACATGCGCTATATATTATATATATATAATATATATATATATATATATATATATATATATATATATATATATATATATAAGTTCTTGTCCAGCAGATGGGGTCCAATATTCACATGTCTGCGGCTCATAGAAAAGTACCGCATAGTCTGATACCACGTTAGCCCATGCTGTGAAAAAGGCAAAGTCACCAAAACGTCAGTTATCGCACAACTATTACTACTACTGCCAATAATACTACTAATAACAAATCTCATGTGGCTGGGCAAGACAGTGTTTGAGATGATTTTCGTATAATGATTAGTAGCGAGATTTGAAAAAGACGGTCTTTTAAATTGAAAATCACCAGCAAATATTATCTCAAACAAGAATATTAATTTGAAAAATACCATCTTGATAAGTGTCGAAATGTGCCACAGATGAGACTCGTCCAGTTTTAGGCTCAATGGAAACCAGATTGAGACCACGACCAGCATCGTTCAACCCGTGGTCAAACACCATATACCCGCCCACGCATAGGCGCGGCCAGTCATCTTTATGTTCTCCAGTAAAAAAGTGCATTGGGATTTCATCTAAAGAAACATACACGACGAATATAGTGAGTATTTTGATACGATGCGCAAAAACAACTCGCAGAGTAAAAACTAACCAGAAGTACACTTTTCCGGGATACCACACCCCTTCCATTCGGGGCCAAGACGGACAACTCGATTAGCACTCAGTGAGCCGCTCAATGCTGCCATTTTTTCAACGTCAATCCTAAGAAAACGTTCAAAACTACATACTTACATGGAAAGTACGGAATTATAAATCAAGGTATTTTGGACCAGATCTGCATAACCCTTTGAAAACCAAACGAAACGTTTCGTGCCGTGCCGCGCAACATCAAATCTCACTCAGCTACTTTAGTAGCGGCGTCGCGTCTTATGGGAAAGCAGTCAGACATGCATGCACAGACATACAGATGCCGTCCGCCTAGCCACCGCGCTATCGACAGTGCGACACCGCCTACTTATCAGCATTGGTTCTCAAAGGGGAAAGCAACAAAAACTGAGCAACGTTCTACATACGGTGAGAAATAACAATGAGATAAATATGTAAAGTTCTTACCTTTGAATGTTGGATAATCCATCGCTAACATTGAAAGCCACCATATCTCCAAAAGGAACTTTGAAACAACCTTCGATCATGTGTTGCGTGTGTTCATAAAAGTGGGGGACTACCTGAAATAAAATCATTTCCACTTCTTGAAGACGTATCAGACTTGGACGTGACTAATTCCACTCTAAAAATAACTATGTTACCCCCATAAAAAGTGGAAGAGAGAGAGAAAAATTACCTTCCTCATCGAAAAATCACAAGAATCAACTGCATGATAGAGAGCAGTCAATTTCGATACAGCTCGCGTTTTGCCCAACGAACAACAGACATTGTACACGTATGTGAACTTACCACTTCATGTGCATCCTGTCTGAGTCCGCCTTGTCCCAGAATGGCGTATGAGGATGTTTCTCTCCAGTCAGCAACTCGTACTGCACCAAAAGAAGCCAGCAGAGCACGAGCATCTGCAGACACTCGTTCGGCAACATCACCGAATGACACACCGACAATCACTGAGGACTGTGGTAGCGACCTATAGAAGCATAGTCTCACCAATCTCAAAGGAGAACAAAGTATCAGGAACAGCTGAACCAAGCAGAAAAAGGAAGAAGTATGAAGTCAGAAGAATTACTTATCCGGCCGTTTCTAGCAAAATAGATGGATCGCATACCTTAACCATGCGATTAACTCTCCGTCTGAGGTGGCCACGTCAAAGGAAGCACGAGACTCGATTTCCGCAGTAAAACCATTCAAGGAAACTAGATTGATGCCATTCTTGACATTTCGTCCATCAAATAACCTCAAGAATCAACTATCATGAGAAAAAACTGTGTACTTCTGTGTTTACTCGTACATAAATCCACATATGTATTGCATGTGTAATGTAAACGTATATATATATATATATATATATATATATATAAAGCTAAAAGGATAAAGCTCTTGGCGTTGATCAATCCCTGAGGGATGCGCCATGCATTCGACTTCAATTTTTAAATTCGCTTGAGGTGATTGAATGCATATCTGGCCTTTACAATGACTCGCGGTAGCCTCCCGCTGATCCGAGTCAGTGCTGCTTATCCTCCCAGACAAGTCTGAGACCTGTCTGGTACCAATTTACCAACCCCGGAGGGTTGGATGGCTTGGTGAACTATGAGCGCGAGATCGAACCAGTGACCTCGTGTGCGACGCACAGCACCTCTAACCACTGCGCCACATGCGCTATATATATCCGCATATACTACATATGTATACTAAGATATATACATATATTCTACATATATGTGGAATATACATACATATACATGAACCTAATCATATTCACACATTATAAAGTGCACTAGAGAAAGTGAAAAGTGAAAGAAAGAACACTCACTTTATGTCATTAACACAAGCGAATGGAGGAAAATTAGCAGTCTCTGCTCGGATTCTGAAGAGAAATTTCGGTGGCGGACATGACGCGTCGTAGAAACAACCATCTGAACACCACTACTAAGACATGTTCACGGACAACGGGGCCCAGCCAATCCAGATATTGTCTTTGTTATATCCAACGATGCTGAGTGAAGAAAGAGCGGTAGCGAAGCGAGAGCTTCGGTGATGTAATGGTAGCATGCGGTCCCGTCAAGGATGAAACGCAGGTTCAACTCCCGCCTGAGTTTCAGAGGTTTGCATATCACTCAGCATCTTTGTTTATATGATTACATCATAATAACATTTCTGTAATAACACTAAAATAATAAATTTATTTTCAAATCTGTTACCCGGGAACTAATGTAGAAACGACTTCTTACGCTGGACAAGAACTTCATACGAGTGTTGGTAATCATTCGGGAGCTCACATCTCTGGCTATTGCGCTACGTGGCCTTTTCTTGAAAGATTTTTATATAAAGCTGTAGCAAACAAGAAAACATTTGTGTTCTCATATACGCATATTTGTCGCAGGACAGAACTGTTCTCTAGAATCATGAATAGCCAATCGATAGCGTAAGTTTCGGCGATTCCAACGCTATACTTATTTGCTGGAAAGACCGTTTCACTGCAGTGCAGCAGGGTAGATAAGATGGAGTTCCACGTACGCGGTGCATTTGTCCATCGGCTGGTTGGTGGGTTAGGTAACCGCAGACCGTTGACTCACTACGGCATTCCACAATCGATCGATCGATCGTGTTGGTAGAGCGTAATGTGGAGTGGAATTTTTTGTTGTTTAATTTGGGTTTCTTTTTGCGCTTTAAAAAAATTCAGGTAAAAAGTGACCCTGATACTAGAAGATTTCCTCTACACGTTCATACGCTTTTCGTACTTTCAACGAAGTCGCACTAGAGACAAGCAGTGGGTGTAAAACATAATTTTATTTTCAATGTTACAGCGTTATAAAGGGGTCTTTCTAAAAAACAGCCAAATAGTGAAGTAGCCAGAGATTTGAGCTTTCGAATGATGAACTCTTATGAACAGTTCTTGTCAAGCGGAAGGGGTTGCTTCTTCCGGATAATCCACTTGTACTGAAAATCCTTGCCAACTTCAGTGTTAGATCTGAGCACTGGACAGTCAAAGTTACTAGACCCTCTGACTAATGAAGATGCCAATTTGACTGGTCCGTAGATAACTTATAAAGAAACTTAAGACGAACTACTATGCACTGAGGAAACAAAGCGCTATAAGTTAGAGTATCAGTTGTAATTATAAACCAAAATGAACGTATACATAAGCTAGTAACCAGTGAAGGAAAGGATCTATAAGCAAACCTTCATGCTCTACGAATCCATCAGATTGCTGCAGTCCATCGGTTTTCGAAAGCTTTGCTTTCGCTGGTACTAAAAAAAGGAAGTAGATCGATCAACGAACCTAACAAGAAATAAGAAAATAAAGTATAAACTGAACTAGTTCGCGAATCAACCACAAGCTTTTTGAAATGAGGACAACTCTCTGGATTGAAAATCTTTCAAAATATTGGATCTTTGGGAAAAGGTTCTCTAGATCACCTTATGGAGCGTTTGAATAGTTCCCATCGTAATTAAGTTTAAGGTATTTAGGGCAATAAAAAAACTATTTCCTCGTGAAGAGAGGGGGAGTTATCCTGCAGATCCCGACTTCATCTTGCAAAACTCTACTCGCCTCTATTATAGGAAGCCGAGAACTCACTTGAAAGACAACTGTTTACTTCAAATATTGTAAATAAACGCAATTGATATTAGTACTAACATAAAAGCGCATGTGGCGCAGCGGCAATAGGTGGTTCCCCACGACGTACATGTGGTCGATGGTTCGATGTCACGCTCAGGACTCACCAAACCTTCCATCCCTCTAAGGTCGGTGAAGTGGTACCAGACTTATCTAGGAGAATAACAGCACTGACTCGATACAACAGTAGGCCACCGCGAGTCATTGTAAAGGCCAACATGCATGGAATAGAGTCGAATGCCTGGCGCATCTCTGAGGGACGCGGCATTGGCGAGGATCTCAGAGTCTTGCCTTGTACTACTTGAAAAAAAGGGGGTGAGGGGATAGCGCAGTGGTTAGCATCGCGGTGATCTAAGATCGCGTAGAAAATGCACAAATACCATGCCAGCCTCTCAAGGAGTCATTTATTCGTCACAGCTTCAGCAGCAGTTCAACGTTTTTGGGACCGTGGACCCACTGCCTCTGCATCTCTGGCTGGCAACTCTGGACGGTCTGCTCCACTTCCTCCGCATCTCTAATCCCCCGCGTGCCAATGTTAGACGTAGCACGCTGCAGGTTAGAGATGCAGAGGAGGTAAAGCAGATCGTCCAGGGTTGCCTGCTAGAGATGCAGAGGCGGTGGAGTCCGCGGTTCCGAAAGCGACATCAAGACGCGAACAAGTTCAAATGTGAGTGAACCCACGGTGTAGGCTGTTAACGTCTCCTCTCGTGAAAATAACCACTCCAATCGAGAACAACGCTGAGATCGAAACCACTGCAAGGATAACACGGCGGTTCAATCTCATGGTCGGCAGTGTTGAAAAATCATCACCTCCACATAGCTCCAAACCTTCAATGAGCAGATTTACAGCCGGAAATATTGATCAATGGAACGATCGATCGAGAAGGACGGATCGATAAATCGATACGGTGCGCATGCAAAGATTAATGACCAACCGAACACCGCGTCTAGACGTGGATCCTTCTGCAGGGCAAGTCTAATCGCAAGTATTGACCACTACCGTTATCGTTAGCGCTGGAGCGAGCGGTGTCACGATTTGGTCTGCAGATTTACGGCGGCCTTAGTTCGATATTCGAGTGGATCCTTAGTTCAGTGGCCCATGAGTTGTACTAACTTCTCACCGTAACTGGTATGTCACGGGGATTGCAAAATTTCTTTGTGAACAACCGGTCTTAGGATGTCCGTAGTTGCGGTCTTAACACTCGTGATCGCTTGACTTCCGCGGACCCAAAGCGGGCGCGCCTAACTGCCAAGGGCTACGATCACCAGCATGGGAGCGGCTCCACCCCCTCCCCTGCGACTTTGCGACTCTAACCTCGTCGTGGCAATCACTGTCCGTCTCACTCCTCTTTACCTCTCGGCACCCGTCCATCAGTGAGGAGGTTGATGGTTCTATCTCCTACCACAACACTTCACTTTAGTTTCTTTTTGATGTTATCTTTTTGTTGGCACTACAATATACTCAAATCACTGTCACACAGTGATTGCCACCCCGAGGTTGGAGTCGCAGAGTGGGGTAGGGGGCGAGGTCGAGGTGGGAGCGTTCCCGTGCTGACGGTTGGAGCCTTTGCCAATTTGACACGCCCAGTTTAGGCTGGCGGAAGTCAACCTGTTGATTACCTTTGTGGTTAACGCAAAGGACCTTAACATTAACACGTTGAGAACCGTTGGTCGACGACGCCAGCCCGCGCTGTCACGCGCGCGGTAACTAGCAGTTCGCAGTGGCCTGTGCTTCGTCCCGAGGAACAGCGCCACGAGGCACTTGCCATTGCGCAGTGCGCGTCGTGGGCCGACGCTCCTCAACGTGTTAACGCGAACATCTTATAAATTACGTCGAAAAATATCCCTACAAGGACATTGAGCACATGAATCTTATCAGTGAAGTTATAGCACATGTACGGCATCCCTGCTTCTGTTGAGAACTTATGGTGACAAATGCTTCTCTTTTGGACGGAAGAGAAGAGTCTCTGGACAATAGTAGCTTATGTCTTAGTTATTCACGAGTTTTAGCCTGCCCAAGAACAATGTTTATCCGCTGATCAAATGGAAAAACCAATTCCATCTTATCGATTCACAAGCATTTGAAATATATGTTGATTATTCGTGAAGTGATTGGTTTTTTTTCGTCCTCCGACGCAGAATTTTGAGTAAATTTGAGTAGCGGTTCGTAAGTGAGCCGTTTACGGCAAGGATAATACGGAAACAATTGTATGCCAATACCAAAACAGGACAGGTGACAACATGGTATCAAGGGGAAAGGCTGGTCAATTAACAGAATTTTTTGTTGATTTCTGGTGCCCAGGTAGTGTTAATATTACCTCCCTAGTCATTATATAACATGTTCTGAGCCGTTAAAGTCTAAGTTCTAAACAGGCGCGGGTTCCGTCCTACCTGCACTCGTGTTTTGGCTCAAGTACCAAATACTAAAAAGCGCACGTGACGCGGTGGTTCAGGTGCTCTGCGTGCATACAAAGTCGATGGCTTGATCTCTCGCTCATGGCCCACTAAGCCATCCATCCTTCCGAGATCTGTAAATTGATGCCAGACTGGTCTCAGACTTGTCTGGGAGGATAAGCAGCATTAGGTCATTGTAATGGCCAGATATGCATTCAGTCAGCTCAAACGAAGTTAAAAATTGAAGACGAAGCATGGCGCATCCCTCGGAGATTGATCAGCGTTGAGAGCTCTATACTTAGTCCTCCAAGGAAATACTAAAAGAATGCTATGAATGTAGAATGCTTAGGAGGAATGCTTAGAATCGAATGCCGGGTGCACTCTTTAAATAAGAGCCGTATGCCATCGATTGGAATAGAATGGTGAAAAATCTTAAGGACAAAATTTCACGTTGTTTCATCGTGGCAAGGTTTCCTCATCTCTACTATCAACAGGGCACCCACCCAATGCATGGCTCTGATGAGGCGCGCGAGACCGCCAAAACGTACGTAAGTCACTGACGCACAAATCTTGAAATGGCTTTCTCTGACTATATTGGCTGTTTACAGCGAGGTTTTATAGACCATCGAATGTAAAGTGAAATGCTTTGAAGTGAGAAGCTTTTACTGTATGTGGCGTTATGTGATTTGCATATGTGTGATGAATACAACAGTACCGGTACACGAGAATAGAATTTATTATGATAAAACGCAACCAAAAAAATTAGGGCGTGGATGTTAGCGCGAGAACTTTATACAGTAGACCAAAGAAGTATTATGAAAACAACTGTTTGTGTTTTTTTTCGGAATTTTCGTGAGGGTTTTTTATAGGCACTTATACAGTGCAATACACGAATTTCATCCTTGCGTCTCGCCAGTTTACACGCGGCAGTGTGACATGTACATCGACAATTCCTTTATGTAAGGGGGAATCTCTCCCGAAAATTATTGGCTTAGACGAAAGGCACCGTGCAACTGACGAGGCTGCAAGGCTTAAACACGTGTATGGCACTGTATAAGTTCTTATAAAACGCCTCACGGAACGCTCAAAAAATACATTGTTAGGTTAGGTTTTTAAATTGTTTAGAGTGAGGACTAAGAAAACAGTCGAATGTGAAGGTATTATGGAATATAATTATAGAAAAGATAAGAAAAAACTGATACATTGGCTTCTACAATGAAAAAGACAACCAATAGGTTGGGAAAGTTCTAAGAAAATGCTTCTAAATTTTTTGGGATCATTCGAAAGCCCGTCGTCTTCTTCCGCGTTGATTGGTATATAATTTACCACTTATTTCAGAATAGAGTTAGCAAACAAGCAAATTAGGTTGTTGATGATGCGCGAATGACTGTTGGGTTCAAATGAAGATGAAAATCTTCACCATCTTCTCCTTCACTCTCATTTCGCTTGTAAAACATTTATTTATGCACCTCTTACACGCGAACAAAGACAAAACTAATAGTCAAAACACTCCCCTTCAACTTCAAGCACTTCCTGCATTCGCCTCAACCCAGATTGATGCGCTCAATGGCACCGTTGCATTTGAACCTGACAGCCATTCGTGCATCATCAGCAAATTAATTTGCTCACTTGCTAACTCCATTTTGGGATAAGTAGATAAATTATATACCAATCAACACTGGAGATGACGGGCTTTCAAATGAGCCCAAAAACATAAAAAAAATGGCTAACACCCATAAGCGTTACAAGCATTTCCTCAGAACTTTCTTCCCAACCTATTACGAACAGCTGAGATGCTTATATCAAAAGAAGGTCTTGCGCTCTCATCAAATGGCGAGGCTGAGTTCTTCTGCAACATTTCGTGTAGTCATAGGAGGATCACGTTCTTTCTCATTTTTTTTTCTTTCTCATGATTTCCAATGAAGTTGGTACTAAAGTTGCTGTGTTTTGAGCAGTGCCGTCTCCTCTACGAGACTTCATGAACCCCATTAGGCTCACTGTTCTTTTGTTAGTGGTTTGTGAGCTAAATGAGTTGGTGATGTTACGAGTTGTCTTTACTGCTATACGGTCTATTTTGGAACTCCTTTGTAAAACCGCAACTACTTTTGCAACAGCCATCATCTTTTCTGTAATCTGAAAAGCGAGCCCTCAATAGAATCCAGAAGCATTCATGGATTTGGGAACGAAGAATCAGGTCGAATGAAAGAAATACTGGAAATTGCACAATGTGTGGTCTCAAATAATGAGGAATAAAAGGTCTTTTTTCATATAAGGTAGCCCCTTTTTTTGGAACACCGCGTATAGAAACTGCAAGTACTATGAAAATTGCTCTCGAAATCATTCAGCCATGCGATGACATCATTGGCTTTGCAACATCTATACAGCGAATATAATCTCGTATCTTCACAGTAGAATTTTGCCTGAAAGTTTTATGTGATAAACGAGTGAAAACGTTCAAATGGTCGTAGAAAAATAGTTTTTGAAAACGTCTCATGATCAATCTGATCTTCGCAAATCGTCGAAAGTATTCAAATAAATATTTTTGAGCAGCTCAATCACACAATCATCATCTCCTATGCTTATGATGTGCAGCAGACTTCGGCACGACGAATCACTACGTCTTACAATAAATTGATGGCTTATAACTGATATACACATCGATAGACAACTGGATCTTTACTGTGAGCTAAATTGCAATATATATATATATATATATATATATATATATAATATACGCATATGTATATATGTGCATGAATATATATGAATATATATTTCTAACATAAAAACTGGCTACTGTCCTTTTCTTTCAACATGCGAACTGCTGTAAACGATTGCTTTCTTCTTGACGAGTTACCATCAAACTGATGCCATGCTTCCATGCTGCATTCCTAAAGCATCCATCATGGAGAGTAATCAAAACAAATATGAGCAGTGGATATCTACTTTCGATTTTTCTGTAATATCAACCAAACTAGTTGTAATGAATTTCACAACATTCATATGGGAAATCCATGGTGAAAACTGATACAACAGAAGTTTGGAATTTGATATATATGTAAATTAGACTAATAAGATTGAAAAAAATAATACAATTTGGAAAAGAAAATTTTTTTCTTCATGCCTCAAAAGGCTGATGAGTACGTCGCATATCGTCGCCCAACAAAATCTTGCAGAAGGTTTAACGCGAACATCCGATATACGACCGGCGCGTTCAGAAAGAAGCAAGATAGAAACACAACTGAACATATGCACGTAGAATTTCAGACATTTAGAAGATATTGGAGGAAACTGTCGCAATTCACTTGGAGGAGATATCAGGGTGATCAATAGCTGAAGTAGGACTACCCAAGTTAGCGGACTGATGTTGATGGACTCGAGGCGGTTGCTCGTATATCATTTTCCACTCTGTTGTCTGCTTCCGAGCAGAAGACTGAGTTTGCAAATGATCTTATAATGATTCAGGAAACCAACTTTCTGTAAACTTCGGCATCAATAATTATATGTGAATCTCAAGAACTTTTTTTGTCTAACTGCGCGAGGTTGCTGATATTTCTAGTCGTACAGTAGCAATTCGATAGCGCACCTTTCGGCAACTTCGCCTTCTTCAAAGCCTGAGTGTATGTTGTAATAGACTATTCTTATGATTCGGCAAATTACCAATGGTTTTTCTACCTCCCCGCAGGTTAGGTAAAAGTATCAAACAAAGTAAAGGAATACTGTCTCGTGTGATACTACTTCACTCGTCATCTCGGTTCACTTTTGGATTCTTGACCACTACCCTTGAATAGTAAGAAACGTTTAGCACAACATACATCCACGATCTAAAAAACACCTGATGTCAAGCTCACGTCTGCTAATTAAGTATCTTACCATTATCTTACAACAGCATACCAGAGGCGAGTGCTCTGCCACACCACTGTACCTTTTGACTGGACCGGAGAGATAGTCTTCAGTCTGTACGCACCGGATATATACGCCAATAATATTTCATTCTGCTACTGGATAACATTTCGAAGTACTTCTGAACAGCGAGAGATTGTACTTCAACATGTGGGTAATTACGGTTTATTGGCTGACTACTGCTGTAGACGAAAAGCAGCAAAAACGAGCCTCAAATTCGAACGATAACGTTCAATGCAGGTGGTTGAGTCACCTGAAAACGAGAGTATGGAAAACGTTTCGAATCATTTCCGTTATCGCGCAGAGATTTCTCGAAGGAATCTCCTTTGCTGGATTTCTTTTGCTGGACAAAGATTTTTCGTTGGACTCTTATCAATTATGCGAAAGCCTAAATTTGGAGCACCGTACCGAAACGAGCAGCAGCGCGGTATACTCAAAAATATATACACGTCGTTTCAAAAGTGTTGAATTGGGCAAGTAAAGTAACGAATACATTGCAGATTGTAACAAATAATGATGAAAAAATTACAGAGCGAAAGATCGAACGTTCAGAAATAGGATTGTAGCACTCGTAACTTGGATTCTATATTAATCTGAAAAATAACTTCATCAGATTATTATTTAACCACAAATAGTATGCTCATAGTATAGTGGCTAAACATGATAGATGGTCATCGGTTTGATTTTGTACATTGAGCTGACCAAACCCTCTTCATAGAGATTGATAGGACCACACTATGATCGGTTTGAAGGACAAAAATCTTACATGACACGCCAGGGTTCAACAATAATCTTTTTCTTTCGCGATGCTTGATCGGAATATATAGCGTGTTCGTAAGGGATGAATTCATATCAAGTATCCTGTAAATCCTGTATTACTTTTCAACGATTCTCTATGCCCGAAGATATATCTGGCTGGTTGGCTCCGAAAGGAGGTTGTAGGAAGTGTCCCTAGGTTGTTTCGTTGCATCGCCCCAGAGACTTTGTGAACGAGATGATCGACTCATTTTGCTGGACTAGTCACCACAGTACTACACGCAACACTATCGGCGGTGCCACTGTGAAAGTAAAAAGAAGAATAGGAAGGTAAAGTTACGCAAGGGTGGAATGGAATAGCCACTTAAACCGAATCGAGGCCGATTCGATCGAAGCGACCGATTCGAATCATCGGATCAGAAGGAGACGAAAACGTCGAAGTGCTCGCCGAATTAAATTTATTTCCGACAACCTCTTATTATTAGTTTGAGCAACAAATTATATGGTTAAATCGTAACGCCGATGTCTCACGGAAAGTCGGTTTCTAAATTGGTATCAAACTTGTTTGAGGCAAGCCCACCCTATACAGCCCGCTCGGAGGCGATTTATTATACATGTCTCAGGATTTACACAAGAACTGACTCGATCAACATTCAAAAACGTTGGTGAGGAATGCGAAAAATTCTCGAGCAGCAACCGACACCATAAGCAAAAAAAAATCTCATAGATCTTTACGGGTGATGGAGCCGACGAAACAAATTGAATACAAGAATTGCTGGGATTCAGAAAGTGTTATAGATGTGATGTTAAGTCATGTAATGACAACTAGAATTGATAAAATCTTTTCAAACGTGTCTGACAAAAATACTTCCATAAGCACAATAATAATCACGTTTTCTTCAAGACATGAAAAGCTACGATTCAGATGCTAACGAGAAGCCGCAACTCCTCAAAGCTGTAGCTATCAAAGGCTAGCTAGGACCATCATTGCCAAAATCTTTATAGCAGTGGTGAGCAGGAACGATTAACACGCCTGATAGTCTGTGAACTCATGAGAAACTCCTTGAAGAAAGTGAAAACATCTAATGCTACCTGCATAGTTTCATGATGCTACATTCTTACACCACTAAGATTTATTTTATAGCCTCATACTATTTACTAAGTGGTCGACATGTCTATTTATGATATGAGTAGGGAAGTTGTAAAGGCATACGTGCATGCAGTACGGCATACATGAAGCTATTGCCCATGTTTGCCGACATCGGAGAAAGTAGGCGAAGACCAGCTGAATCTGAGCTCAGTCAGGAGTAATTTTTGAAATTTCATAAATTATAGAACAACTTATCGCGAAATATAATTCCTGGCAACAAAAGAATTCCATAGGTGAAGAGTCACCTGCAACTCAGATATTGGAGATGCCTTGCTGTATAGACGGAGTGATCCTAATTCAGCCTATCGCACATCCTACGTTGGGATGAAGTTGGACCTGCGTCTCGCTCTTTCCTGGGGCAACTACCACGCTACCGTAGCTCCTATTCAACTATCATCTTTACGCAAGACAAGGTATCGATTCTGTCACCAATCACTGTGTATTGTCGCGAACACTTCCAAGGCCAAGCCCATGAGACACCATAAGGTGAATTTGTTAACAAATTAAAATTAGTTTTGCGGTGTTCTGATTAACACCATAGACTTCCGATTCAGTAATGCGAATGAGAATCTGGAACAGGTCGCAATTTGGGTTCTTTGCTAACAACATTTCCTCTAAAAAGCTCGGAACCTTCTTTATTATGATCCACATTCGCAAACGTCGCTGTGAATCTGTTTACAGCTCGCATTATTCCCGCAATGTAGTAGTTAACATCCTAGATTTTAAATCCAGTAACGCAAATCACACTCTCGATGAAACCACAGTTGGACATCTAAGCTAATGATATTTCGTGCCTAAATAACGAATATTCCGTGTTATGATTCACATTTACACACGCCACAGCGAATTTGTCAACGTCGCACATGTGGTCCCGTAGTGTAGCGGTTAACACCCTGGACTTTGAATCCAGTAACGCGAGTTCGAATCTCGCCGGGACCTAATGTTTTGATTTGTGTCTTAAAGTGAGGAATATCTTTGAAACTATACACAGTCTCCGCGAATGGTTACATAGCATGTATCACGAAGTAGAAAACATCGTGCTACATGATCCTTGCAATTGAAAGAGTTTCTTTGGTGTTTTGTGATCGAAAACTATTCAAGGTAGGCAAAGAAACTGGAATCTGAAGGTGAATACAAAAGCTCTTTCTAGACAAACTAGTACCTTACCTCGTGAATGATAACTTACTGTTAGCTAGCATCAAGTTCCACTCGGCCACCACTTCCCCGGCTTATGAAATTTTGTATATATCAATGATTTATAGTCCACTTAGGCCAAGAGGAAACAATGTATTTTGAAACTGTAAATAAGTCAATGATTACCTCCAAAAGAATTTTGATCATCCCAAGAAAGTGCTGTTTCCTAGCGCAATTCGCATACATGCCCTCAAATTGGGAAAGATCGTCAAATCCATTCATATGACTGCAAATGTCCGTGCAAACCGGCGCCATTTTATCGCTGTGAGCTAGTTTATGCCTCGCCAGATAGACCCAATTGCAAATGAGAAATTGTATTTTATCTACCTTTGAGACTCACGAACCACTATCAAAGAAGGATCGCTAAAATATCGGCGGCAGAGATCATCAAACTGTTAGTGAAGGGAACAAAAGGGGAATAGTTTATGTAATTAGATGGGAATAAATCACTGACGTGTATTGCTCCGTTGACCGTCGCACATAAGCTCTTTGATAATCGAAATTCGTCATCGACGATACCTTCGAGAAACCGCAGCATATTTCTAGCATATCGTACAAAACTATGAATTCCAGGCTCTACATGAGAATCACTACAACGACCGTGTCCTCAAACCCATGTGAGTGTTTTCGTCTTTTCAGCACTTTGAACTCTGAAGTACTAGAACGAAGGGCAAAAACTAAGCAATGTAGTTTCAAGTGGATTTGTCTCAGCTCCACCAATAGTGAATCAGCTGCATTTCTAGGTACTTTTGAAACCCCACTTCATCGTCATACATTTCCTGAAGAATTACTCCTAATTGGACTACATCTTGTACTTGGCATCGGATGCAGAAGTCGTGAATCCGAAAAGGTGACCTTCTACGGCACCATTCAGAACGATACTATGCTCTTTTTTTCTTCAGACACTTATTGATCCGTCTTCAGAGTGTTTTTTGTTCACTGTGCGGATCCCAGTACTAGCGTTAAATTCGTTTTTTCGGCTTCTTCTTGAACGTTTTAGAATACTGGCTGAACGAGTCTCTTTGTAATTTCAAGGAAAGCCGGGCTGTCGCGTTCCATAAGGTGTTGTTGTTGACTGCGGGAGAGGGTTCGGGCTGGAGCTTGATGAGCATCACAGCCACTTGGCCCAGGCTGCTCGGTGATATACTCTAATAGCAGAGAAGATGGCGGTTATGCAAATTCGTGCCATTTCGCATAAAGACGGCTTAAAAAATCTCCGCTGATAGCTAATGCTTCAAGTGAAGCAGCTACTTTTTCTCATCACCTACGATCACCTCGATTTTCCTCGATTTTAAGTTGGTATTTAAGCAGTTCACTACATACGGTCAATCACTATAGCAAAGAGTTACTTGAGCCAACAGAACGAAGGCATGGGCTTTTCTCAAAATTACACAAGGAGAAGGAAATAAGCTTAATTCTGCATCACTATCTATGAGCATTGAGTGTTCCAAGTTTATTTCAGCATTACCACTGCAGACTCAATTCGTAACTATTGAGTCTACAATATGAAGGGGCCCGAGTGGCCACGATGCTCGTCACAGCGCGCGTGAGACCGAACTCCCACCTCTCCACACTCTCCGTAGTCAACAACGAATGCCCTACGGAACACCTCAGCCAACCTACCCTCGAGACTGCAAGGAGTCGTGCTCAACTGATATTCTACGGCGTTCAAGAAAAAGAGGAAACGAAAATGCCAGAAGCACTGGGATCCGCACACTAAGAAAAAAAAACAAGAAACTGTGAGACAGATCAAATAAAGTGGAAGTGAAGAAGTTAAGAACACATGAAATGATCTTTCCATATAGAAACAGAGTTGATAATGGAAGGGCTCAGAAAAGCACAGTGTTGGAAGGAAGCATTTGCAACTAGAATTCTAAACCTTTTTGACGACAAGAATTCTGAGCTATGAGCCGCTGTGATTAATTGTAAATTTGGAAGAAGAAAACGCTTTCTAGATGTTCTTTTTGCTGAGAATAACTTTGTAGAGAGTTTTCCAATAAAATTCTATCATTTAATGATGAAAATGCTTTCTTAGAACCATCTGGATTCGTCTCCCCGATCCATCATGATGTCTGGAGTCTGCCTTCTCACGAGATTTGCCGCCTTTCTCACGAGGCGCGACGCCGGCATTACAGTAACTGAAGAGATTTGACGTCGCGCGGTGTGAGACGAAACGTTCCACATGTTCTTCAGCGTGTTAATAGCTTTGATCGATCCTTGAGGGATGAACCATGTATTCGCCTTCATCCAACATCGTTTTAAGGTGATTAGATGCATATCTGGTCTCTACAATGACTCGCAGTGATCTATATAGGTATCAAGCCAGTTCTGTTGTCCTTCCAGGCAAGTCTGGTACCAATATATTGACCCACAAGAAATGGAATACTAGCTGAGCTTTGGGAACGATATCGAACCAACGACCATCGATTGGTCGATCATACGTGTCGCATGCACTTGTAACCACTGCGCCATAGGCGCTTGTAATTTTATCATTAATGCCTTGAATTTTTGGGCCAACACGAGAATGGTAAGAAAAGTTTATTTTTTTTATTATTTTGACATTCTTATTTTCTTAATACAACCACCTGTAAACTATCGTCTCGGATCTATGCGACTTTGAAGAAGCTCTTTAAACAAACGGTGTTCCATTTTAGTGGATTTGACTAGTTGCGACAACAAACACTACATCTCAAAAATAAGCACCAATGAACAACCGACTCGGATCAATCCCGGTTGAAGAGGACGTAGACATCAAGAGTTACCGAAATAAATCTTTTCCAATGTAATGTTAGCCCCATATTCCCAGATGTTGATTACTTATGTTGGAATTACATGACGGTCCTTCTGAAAAACATTTCATTCAACCTTATTAGAAGTGTCAATCACGTGTTTTACGACTGTGAAGAATGTAAGTTTCGCATATGAGAACTATAAAACCCAGGTTTGAGAGTGAAAAATAAATTCGCTGTTTTCTTGGTGAGCAAACGAAAGACTGCTACTGAATAATCTATTTTCCTTTCATTGTTTTCTAAGCCAGCATGCCATGTGGTCTGGTAAGGGCTCTTCTACAGCCCGATACACGTGTTTCGTCCTTACAGACTCGTTAGTCGGGCAGAACCCGTCGTCCTTCAATTTTTTTATCAGTCACTTTTCTCGGGAGTCTGCTCTCCTTGCAGCGAGATATCGAAGACGAACATTTCACTCTATGTCAAGCGAGATAGAACTGACTAATAAAAAGACGGAAAGACGACGGGATCTGCCCAACTGACGAGTCTGTGAGGACGAAACACGTGTATCGCGCTTTAGAAGAGCCCGTACCAGACCACATGACATGATGACTCAAAAATATTGAAAGGATCTATTGAAATTTGAGCGTGGTCCTAACAAAACACTCGAAAGAAGGGTATAATCTATTTTTCCATAAAGGTAAAGTTTTGGAAGACTCGTTCCATTTCTGGGTAAGCCGGCCGATTAACGGAATTTTTCTGTTGATTTCTGGAGCCCAGGTAATGTGTAATGATATAACATATTCTGAGCCGTTGAAGTTCAAGTGCTAAACAGGCGCGTGTTCCGTCCTATCTGGACCCGTGTCTTGGCTCAAATACCAAATACTAAAAAGCGCATGTGACGCGGTGGATACAGGTGCTCTGCGTGCACACAAAGTCGATGGCTTGATCTCTCTCTCATGGCCCACTAAACCATCCATCCTTCCGAGATCTGTAAATTGGGGCCAGACTGGTCTCAGACTTGTCTGGGAGGATAAGAAGCATTTGGCTCGATACAGAGGAATGCTATCGTGAGTCATTGTAATGGCCAGATATGCATTCAGTCAGCTCAAACGAAGTTAAAAATTGAAGACGAAACATGGCGCATCCTTCCAGGATTTATCAGCGTTGAGAGCTTTATCCTTAGTCCTCCAAGGAAATACTAAAAGAATGCTAGGAATGTAGAATGCTTGGAATCGAATGCAGGGTGCACTATTTGAATAAGAGCCGTATGCCATCGACTGGAATAGAATGGTGAAAATTTTTGAGAACCAAAATTTCACAATGTTTCACCGTGGCAAAGATTTCTCACCTCTTTCATCAACAAGAGTCCTGCGGAATGCATGGCTCTGATGAGGCGCGCGAAATCGCCAAAACGTACGTAAGTCACTAACGCACAAATCTCGAAATGGCTTTCTCTGACTATATTGGCTGTTCACAGCGAGGTTTTATAGACCATTAAATGTAAAGTGAAATGCTTTGGAGTGAGAAGTTTTTACTGTATGTGGGGTTATGTGATGTGCATATGTGTGATGAATACAGCAGTACCGGTACATGAGAATAGAATTTATTGCAATAAAGCGCGACCAAAAAAATAGGGCGTGGATGGTAGCGCGAGAAGTTTATACAGTAGAGCAAAGAAGTAATATGAAAACAACTGTTGGTGTTTTTTTTCGGAATTTTCGTGAGGTTTATTATAGGTACTTATACAGTGCAATACACGAATTTCATCCTTGCGTCTAGCCAGTTTACACGCGGCAGTGTGACATGTTCATCGACAATTCCTTTACGTAAGGGGGAATCTCTCCCGAAAATTATTGACTTAGACGAAAGGCACCGTGCAACTGATGAGGCTGCAAGGCTGAAACACGTGTATGGCACTGTATAAGTGCTTATAAAACGCCTCACGGAACGCACAAAAAATACATTGTTAGGTTCTTAAATTGTTTTGAGTGAGGACTGAGAAAGCAGTCGAGTGTGAAGGTATTATGGAAAATAATTATAGAAGAGATAAGAAATATCTGATACATTTGCTACTACAATGAAAAAGACAACCAACGGGTTGGGAAAGCTCTGAGAAAATGTTTTTAATTTTTTTGGGTGTCGGCCAATTTTTGTATTTTTGGGCTTATTTGAAAGCCCGTCGTCTTCTCCCGCGTTGATTGGTATATAATTTACCGACATATTTCAGAACAGAGATAGGAAACGAGCAAATTAGGTTGTTGATGATGCGCGAATAGCTGTTGGGTTCAAATAAAGATGAACATCTTCACCATCTTCCCCTTCACTCTCATTTCGCTTGTAAAACATTTATTTATGCACCTCTTACATCCGAACAAACATACAACTAATAGTAAAATACTCCTCTTCAACTTCAAGCACTTCCTGCATTCGCCTCAACCCAGATTGATGCGCTCAATGGCACCGTTGCATTTGAACCTGACAGCCATTCGTGCACCATCAGCAAATTAATTTGCTCACTTCCTAACTCCATTTTGGGATAAGTAGATAAATTATATACCAATCAACACTGGAGATGACGGGCTTTCAAATGAGCCCAAAAACATAAAAAAATGGCTAACACCCATAAGCGTTACAAGCATTTCCTCAGAACTTTCTTCCCAACCTATTACGAAGAGCTGAGATGCCTACATCAAAAGAAGGTCTTGCGCTCTAATCAAATGGCGAGGCTGAGTTCTTCTGCAACATCTCGTGTAGTCATAAGAGGATCAGGTTTTTTCTCATTTTTTTCCTTTCTCATGATTTCCAATGAAGTTGGTACTAAAGTTGCTGTGTTTTTGAGCACTGCCGTCTCCTCTACGAGACTTCATGAACCTCATTGGGCTCATTGTTCTTTCGTTAGTGGTTTGTGAGCTAAATGAGTTGGTGATGTTACGAGTTGTCTTTACTGCTTTACGGTCTATTTTGGAACTCCTTTGTAAAACCGCAACTACTTTTGCAACAGCCATCATCTTTTCTGTAATCTGGAAAGCGAGCCCTCAATAGAATCCAGTAGCATTCATGGATGTGAGGACGAAGAAACAAATCGAATGAAAGAAATACTGGGAACTGCACAATATGTGGTCTCAAATAATGAGGAATAAAAGGTCTTTTTCATAAAGGTAGCCCCTTTTTTTGGAACACCGCGTATAGAAATTGCAAATACTATGAAAATTGCTCTCGAATCATTCAGTCATGCGATAACACTCACTGGCTTTGCAACTTGTGTACAGCGAATATAAGCTCATATCTTTGCAGTAGAATTTTGCCTGAAAGCTTTATGTGATAAACGATTGAAAACGTTCAAATGGTCGCAGAAAAGTAGTATTTGAAAACGTCTCATGATCAATCTGATCTCCGTAAATCGTCGAAAGTCTTCAAATAGATATTTTTGAGCAGCTCAATCACACAGTCATCATCTCCTATGCTTATGATGTGCAGCAGACTTCGGCACGACGAATCCCTACGTCTTGCAATAACCTTACTGTGAGCTAAATTGAAATTATAAAAGCTAAAGGATAAAGCTCTCGGCGTTGATCAATCCCTGAGGGATGCGCCATGCATTCGTCTTCAATTTTTAACTTCGTTTGAGGTGATTGAATGCATATCTGGCCTTTACAATGACTCGCGGTGGCCTCCCGCTGAACCGAGTCAGTGCTGCTTATCCTCCCAGACAAGTCTGAAACCTGTCTGGTACCAATTTACCGATCCTGGAGGGATGGATGGCTTGGTGAGCCATGAGCGCGAGATCGAACCAGCGACCTCGTGTGCGACGCAAGGCACCTCTAACCACTGCGCCACATGCGCTCATATAATATATTATATATACACACGTATACGTATACGTATATATATACATGAATATTTATGAATATATATTTCTGACATAAAAACTGGCTACTGTCGTTTTCTTTCAACATGCGAAATGCTGTAGACGATTGCCTTCTTCTTGACGAGGAACCATCAAACTGATGCCGTGCTCCCATGCTGCATTCCTGAAGCATCCATTATGGAGAGTAATCAAAACAAATATGAGCACTGGATATCTACTTTCGATTTTTCTGTAATATTAACCAAACTAGTTGTAATGAATTTCACAACATTCATATGGGAAATCCATGGTGAAAACAGATACAACAGAAGTTTGGAATTTGATATATTTGTAAATTAGATTATTAAGATTGAAAAAATAGATACATTTTGGAGAAGAAAATTTTTTTCTTCATGCCTCAAAAGGCTGATGAGTACGTCGAATATCGTCGCCCAAGAAAATCTTACAGAAGGTTTAACGCGAACATTCGATATACGACCTGCGTGATTTCAGAAAGAAGCAAGATAGAAACACAACTAAACATATGCACATAGGATTTTAGAAATTTAGAAGATATTGGAGGAAACTGTCGCATTTCACTTGGAGGAGATATCGGGGTGATCAATAGCTGAAGTAGGACTACCCAAGTTAGCCGACTGATGTTGATGGACTCGAGGCGGTTGCTCGCATATCATTTCCCACTGCATTGTCTGCTTCCAAGCAGAAGATCGAGTTTGCGAATGATCTTACAATGATTTAGGAAACCAACTTTCTGTAATATTCGACATCAATAATTATATGTAAATCATAAGAACTTCTTATATCTTACCGACGCGAGGTTGCTGATTTTTATATTAGTACAATAGCAGTTTGATAGCTCACCTTTTGGCAACTTCGCCTTCTTCAGAGCTGGGCGTATGTTGTATCAGACTTTCTCACGATTCGGTAAATTTCCAATGCTCTTTTATACCTCCCCTCAGGTTAGGTAAAAGGATCAAACAAAGAAAAGAAATACTGTCCTCGTGTGGTAGTAGCGCACTCGTCATCCAGGTTTATTTTTGGATTCCTGACCATTATCCATGAATAATACGAAAAGTTTAGCTCAAGATACCTCAGCGATCTGAAAAACACCTTATGTCAACCTCACATCGACTAATTAAGATAGGCCCCTAATATCTTACAACAGCATACGAGAGGCAAGTGCTCTGCCACACCACTCTACCTTTTGAGTGGACCGAAGAGATTGGTCTTCATTCTGTACGCACCGGATATATACGCCAATAAAAATTATTCTGTTACCGAATAGCATTTCGAAGTATTTCTAAACATCGAAAGATTGTACTTCACATGTGAGTAATTACGGTTTACTCGCTTGACTACAGCTATAGATGAAAATCAGCAAAAACGAGCCTCAAATTTGAACGACAACGTACAGCGCAGGTGGCTTGAGTCAGCTGAAGAAGTGCGTATGGAGAACGTTCCAAATCATTTTCGTTATCGCGCAGGGACTTAGGAAAAAATTTTTTTTGCCGGACAGAGATCTTCTGTTAGACTCTTATCAATCATTCGAAAGTTTAAATCTCGAAGCACCGTCTGAAACGAGCAGGAGCGTGGTATACTCAAAAATGTATGTATGTCGTCTCAAAAGGGTTGAATTAAGAGGTAAAATGGCGAATACATTACAGATCGTAACAAGTAATGTTAAAATAAATTCAAGACAGTGAAGCCCAAATATGTTTCTCACTAATCTGGAGCAAAGAAGTCAAAAAATTCGAGAGTAAAAGAATCGTGATCCGTCTAATTAAACTATGACTATTTCAGTCCAAAGCAATATAAATTACCCAAATTACCCAGGTGTACAAAGCGATAGATCGAACGATCCAGAAATAGGATTGTAGCACTCGTAACTTGAATTCGATATTGATCTGTAGAATAACTTTATCAGATTATCATTGATTACCGCAGATAGTATGAGCATAGAGCAGTGACTAAACATGATCTGTAATAAACAGATGGTCGTTGGTTCGATTTTGTATATTAGGCTGACCAAACCCTCTTCACAGAGATCGATAGGACCATACTACGATGGTTTTGAAGGACAAAAATCTTACATGACACGTCAGCGGGTTAACAAAAATCTTTCTCTTTTGCGATGCGTGAGCGGAATATATAGCGTGTTCCTAAGGGATGAATTCATATCAAGTATCCTGTAAATCCTGTACTACTTTTCAACGAGTCTCTATGCCCGAAGATATATCTGGCTGGTTGGCTCCGAAAGGAGGTTGTAGGGAGTGTCCCTAGGTTGTTTTGTTGCATCGCCTCAGAGACTTTGTGAATGAGATGATCGACTCATTTTGCTGGGCTAGTCACCACAGTACTACACGCAACACTATACGGGTGGTGTCATTGTGAAAGTGAAAAAAAAGAATAGGAAGGTAAAGTTACGCAAGGGTGGTATGGAATAGCCACTTAAATGTCGTGATCGAAATTCTTGGCTGAATTTCTTTATCATCAACCTATTCGATTCTACTGGGTTTGGTATGATGGTCTAGACCATTTGGTTATAAACTTATAGTTCTACGTTCGGCTTATTTTGTCACATTCATTGTAAACTATAGAGTGCTTCCAATAGCTCACTTCAAACACAAATAATCGCTTAAGTAATTTTTTCCATGTCGTGACAGTGCTGCTTCTCTTGATGCGGTAAAAATTTTGAAAGCAATTGCAGAAAGACACGCGGAATTGGATAGAATGAGCCCTGAGTTGTTTAGTTGTCGGATTATAGATCATGAAACCGCCTCTTTGCTTCATGTTCTAATTGTCGACGAGTTGTCACGAGCCCATCCAGTACCCTAAATAAGGTATTTTATAGTTTCCATTCATTTTTACAGAGCTCGATAGAAAATCGAATCTAAATTAGGTCATAGCACTGAGTATAGCGATAAGGACGTATGTCTCTCAACAGAAAATCGTCACGTGGGATCTACGCAAAGAAAAAAATTCAGATCGAATAGTAATATTTGAATACTAAAAGCGTGGTTCATGCTGAGAAATCCGTAGACTAAAACGATTCCAGATATTTTGAGGTATTCCTTATTTTTTAAAAAGATGTAAGGTTGCTCAGCAGTAATGAATCTATTTGTTACGCGAGAAAAGCTAAACTTACCCAAAACGTGACATGACCCCAACAGGCTCACCATATCTCTCAGCAGTTATGGGTCGGCTGATTGTCATATTCTTTGTTTATTTATCACAAAGTGGTAAAAATAAAATTAATTTGGCTGACGTCTGACGTGATTGAATTAAGGAGACGAAAACGTCGAAGTGCTCGCCGAATAAACTTTATTTCTGACAACCTCGTGTTATTAGTTTTGAGCAACAAAAATATATGGTTAAATCGTAACGCCGAAGTCTCATGGAAAGTCGGCTTCCAAATTGGTACCAAACTTGTTTGAAACAAGCCCACCCTATACAGTCCGCACGGAAGCGACCTATATTATACCTCTTTCAAGATTTGCAATAATAACTGACTCGAGCAACATTCAAAAACGTTGGTGAGGAAGGCGAAAAATTCTCGAGCAGCAACCGACACCATATGCAAAAAAATTTAATAGATCTTTATGGGTGATGGAGCCGACGAAACAAATCGAATGCATGAACTACTGGGACCCAGATAGTGTGATGTATGTGATGTTAATTCATGTAATGACAAAATTTTTTTTTCAAATATGTCTGAAATAAAAACTTCTATAAGCACAATAATAATCACGTTTTCTTCAAGACATGAGAAGCTACGAATCAGATGCTAACGAGAAGCCGCAACTCCTCAAAGCTGTAGCTATCAAAGGCTAGCTAGGACCACCATTGCCAAAATTTTTATAGCAGTGGTGAGTAAGAACGATTAACAGGCCTGATAGTCTGTGAACTCATGAGAAATTCTTTGGAGAAAGTGAAAATATCTAATGCTACTTGCATAGTTCCATAATTCTACAGTCTTACAGACCACTGAAATTATTCATAGCCTCATACTATTTACTAAGTGGTCGACATGTCTATTTATGATATGAGTAGGGAAGTTGCAGAGGCATACGTGTATGCAGTACGGCATACATGAAGCTGTTGCCCACGTTTGCCCACATCGGCGAAAGTAGGCGAAGACCAGCTGAAGATGAGCTCAATCCGGAAAAAATTTTTGAAAATTCATAAATTATAGAATAACTTATCGTGAAATATACTTCCTGGCAACAGAAGAATTCCATAGGTGAAGAGGCACCTGCGACTCAGAAATTGGAGATGCCTTGCTGTGTAGACAGAGTGATCCTAATTCAGTCTATCCCACATCCTACGTTGGGATGAAGTTGAACCTGCGTCTCGCCCTTTCCGGGGGCAACTACCACCCTACCGGAGCTCCTATTCTACTATCATCTTTACGCAAGACAAAGTACCGATTCTGTCACCCAATCACTGTGTATCGTCGCGAGCACTTCAAAAGCCAAGACCATGAGACCCATGAGGTGAATCTGTTAACAGATTAAAGTTAGTTTTGTAGTGTTCTGATTAACACCATAGACTTCCGATTCAGTAATGCGAAAGAGAATCTCGAAGAGGTTGCAGTTTGGGTTCTTTGCTAACAACAGTTCCTCTAAAAAGCTCAGAACTTCCCTTATTATGATCCACATTCGCAAACGCCGCTGTGAATCTGTTTACATCTCGCATTATTCCCGCAATGTAGTAGTTAACATCCTAGTTTTGAATCCAGTAACGCAGATTATAATCCCGATGAAACCACAGTTGGACATCTGAACTAATGATATTTTCTCTTTGAATAACGAAACTTTCCGTGTTATGATTCACATTTATAGACGCCTAAGCGAATTTCTCAATGTCGAACATGTGGTCCCGTAGTGTAGCGGTTAACACCCTGGACTTTGAATCCAGTAACGCGAGTTCGAATCTCGCAGGGACCTAATGTTTTTTGTGTCTTAAAGTGATGAATCTCTTTGAAATATACACAATCTCCGCGAATGGTTACATAGGCATGTATCACGAAGTATAACATCGTGCTACATGATCCTTGCAATTGAAAGAGTTTCTTTGGTGTTTTGTGATCGAAACCTATTCAAGGTACGCAAAGAAACTGGAATCAGAAGGTGAACACAAAAGCTCTCTCTAGACGAACTAGTACCTTACCTCGTGATTGATAACTTACTGTTAGCTAGCATCACTATTCACTCGGCCACCACTTCCCCGGCTAATGAAATTTTGTATATATCAATGATTTGTAGTCCACTTAGGCCAAGAGGAAACAATGTATCTTGAAACTGTAAATAAGTCAATGATTGCCTTCGAAAGACGCTTGATCTCCCTAGAAAAGTGCTGTTTCCTAACGCATTTTGCATACATGCCCTCAAATTGGATACTTCGCCAGATAGGTCTGAATTGCGAAAGAAAAATTGTATTTTGTCTACCTTTGAGACTCACAGACCACTACCAAAGAAGGATCGTTAAAATATTGGCGGCAGGGATCAACAAATTGTTAGTGAAGGGAACAAAAGGGGAATAGTTTATGTAATTAGATGGGAATAAATCACTGACGTGTATTGCTCCGTTGTCCGTTATACTCTTTGATAATCGAAATTCGTAATCGACGATACCTTCGAGAAATCGCAGCATATTTCTAGCATATCGTTCAAAACTATCAATTCCAGGTCCTAAATGAGAGTCAGTACAACAACCATGTCCTCAAGCCCATGTGAGTGTTTTCGTCTTTTCAGCACATTGAACTCTGAAGTACTGGGACGAAGGGCAAGAACTAAGCAATGCAGTTTCAAGTGGATTTTTCTCAGCTTCACCAATAGTGAATCAGCTGCATTTCTAGGTACTTTTAAAACCCCACTTCATCGTCATATACTTCCTGAAGAATTACTCCCAATTGGACTACATCTTGTACTTGGCATCGGATACAGAAGTCGTGAATCCGAAAATATGACCTTGTACGCCACGATTGAGAACGATACTATGCTCTTTTTTTCTTCAGACACTTTATTGATCCGTCTTCAGAGTGTTTTTTGTTCACTGTGCGGATCCCAGTACTAGCGTTAAATTCGTTTTTTCGTCTTCTTCTTGAACGTTGTAGAATACTAGATGAACGAGTCTCTTTATAATCTCAAAGTTAGCCAGGCTGTGGCATTCCATAAGGTGTTGTTGTTGACTGCGGGAGAGGGTTGGGGCTGGGGCTAGACTCCACGATCACCGTGATGAGCATCACAACCACTTGGCCCAGGCTGCTCGGTGAAATACTCTAATAGCAGAGAAGATGGCGGCTATGCAAATTCGTGCCATTTCGCATCAAGAAGGCTTAAAAAATCTCCGCTGATATCTAATGTTTCAGGAGAAGCAGCTACTTTTTCTCATCACCTACGATCACGTCGATTTTCCTCAATTTTAAGTTGATATTTATGCAATTCACTACATACGGTCAATCACTATAGCGAAAAGTTACTAGAGCCGACAGAACAAAGGTGCTTTTCTCAAAATTACACAAGGAGACGGAAATAAGCTTGATTCTGCTTCACTATCTATGAGCATTGAGTGTTCCAAGTTCATTTCAGCATTACCGCTGCAGACTCAATCTGTAAATCTTAAGTTTACAATGTGAAGTGACGTGTCCGAGTGGCTATGATGCTCGTCACGGCGCGCGTGAGACCGAACTCTCATCCTTCCACACTCTCCAGTAGTCAACAACGAATGCCCTACGGAACACCTCAGCCAACCTACCCTCGAGACTGCAGGAAGTCGTGCTCAACTAATAATCTACGACGTCAAGGATTAAGAGGAAACGAAAATGCCAGAAGCACTGGGATCCGCACACTCAGAAAAAAAAAGAAAACTGTGAGACAGATCACATAAAGTGGAAGTGAAGAAGTTAAGAACACATGAAATGATCTTTCCATATAGAAACAGAGTTGATAATGGAAGGGCTTAGAAAAGCATAGTGTTGGAAGGAAGCATCTGTAACTAGAAGTCTAAACCTTTATGACGACAAGAATACTGAGCTATGAGCCACTGTGATTAATTGTAAATTTGGAAAAAAGAGAACGCTTTCTAGATGTTCTTTTTACTGAGAATAACTTTGTAGAGAGTTTTCCAATAAAATTCTATCATTTAATGATGAAAATGCTTTCTTAGAACCATCTGGATTCGTCCTCCCGCTTCCATTATGATGTCTGGAGTCTGCCTTCTCACGAGATTTGCCGCCTTTCTCACGAGGCGCGACGCCGGCATTACAGTAACTGAAGAGATTTGACGTCGCGCGGTGTGAGACGAAACGTTCCACATGGTCTTTGGCGTGTTAATAGCTTTGATCGATCCTTGAGGGATGAACCAAGTATTCGCCTTCATCCAACATCGTTTTAAGGTGATTAGATGCATATCTGGCCTCTACAATGACTCGCAGTGATCTATATAGGTATCAAGCCATTTCTGTTGTCCTCCCAAGCAAGTCTGGTACCAATAAATTGACTCACAAGAAATGGAATACTAGCTGAGCTTTGGGCGCGATATCGGACCAACGACTATCGACTGGTCGATCATACGTGTCGCATGCACCTGTAACCACTGCGCCAACGCGCTTGTAATTTTTTCATTAATGCCTTGAATTTTTCTGCCAACACGAGATTGGTAAGAAAAATTTATTTTTTTGATATTTGACATTCTTATTTTCTTCACGACAACCACCTATAAACTATCGTCTCGGATCTATGCGACTTTGAAGAAGCTCTATAAATAAACGGTGCTCCACTCAAGTGGATTTGACTAGTTGCGACAACAAACACTACATCTCAAAAATAAGCACCAATGAACAACCGACTCGGATCAATCCCGGTTGAAGAGGACGTAGACATCAAGAGTTACCGAAATAAATCTTTTCCAATGTAACCCCATATTCCAAGATGTTGATTACTTATGTTGGAATTACATGACGATCCTTCCGAAAAACATTTCATTCAAACTTATTAGAAGTGTCAATCACGAGTTTTACGACTGTGAAGGATGTAAGTTTCGCATATGAGAACTATAAAACCCATGTTTGAGAGTGAATAATAAATAACTGTTTTCTGGTGAGCGAACGAAAGATTGCTATTAAATAATCTATTTTCCTTTCACTATTATCTAAGCCAGCATGCCATTTGGTCTGGTAAGGGCTCTTCTACAGCCCGATACACGTGTTTCGTCCTTATAGACTCGTTAGTTGGGCAGAACCCGTTGTCCCTCAATCTTTAATCAGTCACTTCACTCGGGAGTCTGCTTTCCATGCAGAGAGATATCGAAGACGAACATTTCACAGTCTATGTCAAGCGAGATAGAACTGATTAATAAAAGACCGAAAGACGACGGGTTCTGCCCAACTGACGAGTCTGTTAGGACGAAACACGTGTATCGCTCTGTAGAAGAGCCCGTAGCAGACCACATGACATGATGGCTCAAATAATATTGAAAGGATCTATTGAAATTTGAGCGTGGTCCTAACAAAACACTCGAAATAAGGGTATAATCTATTTTTCGTTGAAGGTATAGTTTGAAGGATTTCGTATCTCTCCAAGATTGGAAAGGTGAAGTTGATGACATATAGTCGGCCAAATACTTACATGACCTCAACAGAAAAACCCGGCACTAGGTTGCAATCTCACTGAGAACAATTTCTATAGATTACATTCATAACATCGTTGGAAAACTGTGATAATAAGAATTCAAAACTTGATATAGGTTACACACCAATCATCTAACACAAATAATCGACTAGCCTCATTGAGATCATTAATCAGTGACTTTTATTATTCTTTGACCTTCATGTTCCTTGATCATACATAATCCACAAGGAAAGCAGAGACGTCTTAGTCTTCTTTACTTATAGCAGAAATCATTGAGATAAACAAAACTGTGCAAAAGATAGGCTTTTGGAGAATATTCGGTGTTTGAAATAGCTTTCTTTATAATATTCCTAATATGACATCTCCTGTACAGAAAGAAATTCATGAATTGCAAAAGATACTTCATAAATTGTTTGCGCGACAGAAGCAAACAAATGAAATAAACTGAGCCTCATATGACTCATAAACGTCAACTACATTTGTTCATATGACTTATAAAACTATAACTTAAAGGTTAATGCGAATGAGAAACGCGTGTAATATTGCTCGAATCTCTTAGTCGATAAACTGAAAATAAGTCTTAGTTCGAACGCTGTTTTTATTAGTATGACAGTCACATTGTTTCTGTTAGCTATACAATATATATACTCTACATCCTCATCACGATGAACGTTTAGAGATGGAATGAACACTTTCGGTATATCCTTACAAAAATATTCAGAGGGAACATTGAATTGAAGCTTGGAGGGCGCATAGAAACGATTTGAAATTAAAGCGTATGGCCGAGGGTGCGTTCAACCACAGAAGTAGGAGAAACGTAAATGATTCGATTGAAAAATATACAATCCGCGACTCAATGTCAGGTTCGAATCAGTTCACGTGTTTGATTTTATAATTACTATTTTTAGTTGCCAGAAAAGCGAATTGATTTTTCCATGCAATTTGAAAGACGACAGTGTTGGCTAGCATGTGTCAAAAGTGTTTCTTATAAGACATGAAACATAAGAAAATAAATACGACTGGGTCCTAAATCAAAAATGTAACAGCCTATCATTGTCAGTTTTTGATTTCAAAGGCTTCTTGATACTCTCCCGTAGCTTTTGTCCTCAAGAGCAACAGTTAGTACAAGATGATTTGCACGTTACTCATATTGGGAAAAGCTGAAGAGAACAAGATGTGAAAAAGTTTAAACCGTCATTCATATGAGAATGCAGAAGTTCCTGAAATTCTGCAGTTCTTATAATGTCATCGGCTTGTCGCCCCTTGAATCCTGCAGAGAAATTGCTCTATTCCTCGCTTGCATGGGACTGAAAAGGCCTATGTTAACTGCTGTCCATTTTTTCATTGTCTTCAACTTTCTAGAAGTGCGAGCAAGTGGTCTTTGATTAATTCACGGGCTGCTGGGTGAAGCGGCAAGGTGGGTTGATGAGATGGTCGATCGATTATTGAGCATATTGACGTGTAGAGAAAATCTCGCAGTTGTTTTCGAGTCATTGCTGGATGCAATTGGAACGTTCTGGCCTCCTGAATTCCATCAAATTGATCGCAATGGTGATTGATTTTTCCGTAGTCAAGGCAAAATAAAAGTATTTAGAGTCTTTTTGCATCCTGGTCATACATTTTATTTTTTTCATTTTTTTCAAATTTTCGACCGGTTTTATTTGGAATTTTTTTTCCAAGCGGAGAACTAATTCATAATTCAATAGCACAGATCGCACTTCCATAAAACCGGTCGAAAATCTGTCGATAATCGCGTCAGCCCACCATGCTGCCTCACCCAGCGGCCCGGGAATTGGCCAAGAGCACTTGCTCGCGTATGTGAATTAAACTTATTTAAACGGTCTTCCTATAAAAAGCACAGCGTTGGTATTAGCAAACATTCTGCCATCGAATCATTCCTATTAGTCTAGAAAAGGTCGCTGCCCGGTGAGAAATATGCGCGTGTGAAACATAGTATGTTTTAAACTTTACAGCGTTATAAAAGGCTCTCCTCGAAAATCGGCTACGTATTGCTCTATCCAGAGGTTCAAGCTTCGAATGATTACTAACACTCTTATGAAAAGCTCCTGCCCAACGAATGAGATCGGTTTTTCATTTGTCGCCGTTTGACAGAAAAGTACTGATTATTACATTAATAAACTCGTGTTTGTTTATTAAGAAAATGCATAATTTCTGTCTGATAGTGAGGCTAATGAAAACTTGGTATTAGGACCATTAGAACTTTGAAATAGAATCTCAAAGGTATGAACAAAGCCCCCTACCTTTATTTAGCACAAACGTGTTACTTTCCTTAGCAGGGATTTATGTCCTATCTACTACACCGACTGAAGCATTTGTTTTGTTTCATCTTTCATATTTTCACCGTAAAGGAACTATCGTAGTCATCTAACGACGATGAATTGAGAGATGGCTGAGACAGAGGTTTTTCAATTGGCTCCTTGATGCAGCGGTTAGCATATGAGCCGGCGGTATGGATAATCGCGATTTCAATGCCCACGCAAGTTCTCCGGGTTATACTCACACCTCAGTATGCCTGACGATGTTCCTTACATCGTACACTTCTAAGGAAAGAAGAATGGGCAGTAACCGAGAAGTTACGAAGTAATAGCGCGCTGTGCGTGCTTATTAATCATAATTTTAGTCGACTCAGTATAACTGATAGTACTAAATTCAGAACTTCCTCACTTCAATTCGCTTCTTCGCATAAATCAATCACCAACATTTTCTGATTTTTTGGCAGGTCGAACTGTTGATATAGTTTTGTTATCCTCTTGAATTTCATTGTATTCTTGCCGAATATAAGCTTCGTAAAATCCTGAGGCAACCTTTCACAACGTTCGAAGAATTACTACATTATTTTCTTTCACATTCACCACCTTCTGCTGTCTTAGAAGAGAAAGCTGGTTCTAGACAGGTTTGGTAGAATTTATCCAACTACAAAGGTCCATGGAACCTTTTGGACTCGGACGAGGCGTATAACCTATCAAACAGAACCCACGATGACTTTTTTACCCATGCAATAATTTAGTCATAATTACTTGCTGACCAAAGTTCAAACTTGCAATTACTTAGGCACTAAACTAATGAAGGCTATAGCTCTCACTCTCAGGTCGAGGCCTTAGATGCATCACGACTTTTTCTAGCAGTAGAAGGAAAACTTGGCTTCAGTGCCGGATATTATAGTGCAGATTGCAGATTACTTAAACCTCAACAGCTCATGGGCATCAACCCTCTACTGCATACCTCATATGGGCTATCTGAAGATCAAACAGTTCTGCACAGCTTTATTAGCCAAATAACTACAATTAGAATCAGTATATTTTGCTAATAAGATGCAGTGCAGGTATTGCGGTAACACAGATTTCCAATGCTCACCTAAAAACTTTTGTAGTAACCTAGAATCCAAAATAAGAAACTCTTGACTAGGTCCAAGCTCATTACATGAAGACATTACTATTACTCAAGTGATTATGACTATCATTAAGATATTACTCAGGCAGACAACTAATTGATTCCTGAAAAAGGAAACCTTTCGCTAGTTGTACTTGATAGAAATTTTGGATATCATTCATTGGCTAAGGCCAAAAAGATGAGGAAAACGAAGAGCGATATCTCTTAAATACTACAAGAGAGAAAGCCAATAGTCATTCTACTAAGTGCAAGTCATTAGAAAGTTCTCTGAAAGGAGAGAAAAATTCTGAACCCTAAAACGTTCGGAATCTTGTGGTAATCAAAGTGCATCTTTATTAGACTCCATCCATTCATGAAATGATTTATCATAAAAATAGTATAGACATACGTAATCAATGGAAAGTTCACCTGAAGGCTGTTATTATGCTCATTTTCCAAAAAATGCTTAACTTCATTATGAATAAAATTAATCAGGTTATACAACAATATGGAAACATTCACAAATATCACAGGCAATTGAGTCCCTTGATAAAGCAAAAGGATAGTAGACAGGTCGATTGGTTGTAGCTTAACGGACGGGTTTGGTAATATTTCTATGAGAGAAAGAAGATTCGATGACTAGAAGCAGCAGAACTGTGAGCATTTTAAATTGATCTAGAGCCACCAGTATGATATGTAGAAGCCGCGAAGCCTAACATCGTAGATCCTCAGATTCTAAAGCAAACACGGGCTACTAACAAAGAGCTTCCTAAATAGTGGTAAAAGTCAAATAGAGTGTTAGGTCACTGCCGCTCTCGTCCGACAAATTGACCCTTTCCCTAGAACATTGGCGGATCAAAGTTTTTCATTTGTATGTTCTAAAAGGGTCAAATTTCGTTGACGAGATCGTAGACGGTTTAGTAGAACCAGTGACATGAATTCTCGATGGAAAATGCGCCTGAGATAGCGAAACCACTTGGGACAGTTGCATCAGAACCAGCATTTAGACGGCAGTGAGTGCTGTATAGAGGCTGGTCTATGAATTCATAGGTTCTAAACTAAAAGATTCATTCTTAGAATGAAAATTTTGAGTTATATGACACATTCTGCCGAGGTGATATAGTTGAGCTGAAGCAGAACTTTTCTCTCTATATTCGTGCTGAGTGATGATGTCAGCACATTTTGCAGTGATAATTGAGAAAGATGAGGCAAACGGCGAAACCACCAACGGAAAGCGGAATGATGACGAGCAGGACAATCAGCGATGAGCTCTGATTCCGGGACACCGGCGTTACCTGTAAACAGAATGGTAGGAGGCAAGTAGAAGCAAAAAATTTGCATTCTAGCAGGAAAGCGTGCAGATATGACTCATTTTCATAAAGCGATATTAAAAAATTGTGTAGAAAGACCATCCCAAAAAAAGGGAGTCTGTGATTTTTCAGTGAAACTTTATTGTGGTACAGGTTATCGAAAGAGATTCACGATTGTCGATTGGACAGATTAGACAGCCTTATTTGCATTAACCTGTTCTATGCTCATATGTATAGAGATTGAAATATGCTAAAAATGTTATCTTATTTCTCTTTGTCTTACTATTAGAGAATTAACCTCATTTTTGGACGAATGCCTGGCGTCTAAAGAAGTTAGCGTACAAAATCTACCGCTTTATCCACATTTTTCCATACGTAGAAATGCGTGGTACGACAATTGCGTTACCCACGATTTCGTGGACTTTGGATAAAACTCTCAAAGCCCATCACAAAGATTTTTATCTTATTCTCGCATGAATCATTCAAACTGCTCCAGCTACTTTGACAGTTAAAACCTTGGGAAAGTCATTGACATTTGATAGTTTTCCAGAAGACCAAGAATGGATACAATAAACAATTACACAAGCCAGTATTACACTTAGATTTGCAATCGAATCGACAACAAATGACTATATTGTACACGACATAAACTGTCTTACAGTACGCTAATTCCGTTGTTTGAAGAGATTCGGTACTTATACATCACGAGTCTATAATTAGCGACTAAATGAACCCTTACAAAAAGGAACGACGACAATAAAGATGTTTCCATTAGCAATAATTGCTCAAACATTTAAAGAAAAGATAGCCCACTGGTTGGCCAGATTTCTTCGACAACTGAGCTACTCTGTAACTGGCATTTGATTTCAAGTTCAAGTTATGAGAGCACAGTCACAGCATTTGTGTTAAGAATTCACTACCATGAAGGGATATTGCAGGCGTTTGTGGAGAGAAAATATATTCAACATCGAGTCAACGAATCCTGATATTCTATGAAAAATATTGTGAAACTGTATTGCAACAAATGATTAAAATTGGAGCGCATTGAACCACTTTGTTTTCAAGATACGCGAGTCGTTTTTCTGCTAGCTTTGTTAAACCCACTTATCCGATGCGGCCGTTTACCGAAAGATAGATACTATTTTTGATCATAAACGTCATCACTTTCATACCAATTTTTCTTCTGCAAAACGCGTGGTTAATATGCAAAAACGGTGGGGCAACCATGCTATTAGGATATAACTTTGCGTAATCTGAAAAAAATTGTTTACTAAAAGCCTTCGTTGCTGATGCTTGAGTATATGTTATGGATGCGAGTTCGTCTAATCTCTTGGCCAACTAAATACGTATGTGGTCAAGGTAACTTGCAAGGACCTATCAAAGCATCAGTTCCTCTTTCGTACACTTGATAACAGGTAAATGACGAGACACTGATACAGAGCTAACACTTGGTTAATCTTGACCGCGGTGCGCGTAGGAGAGAGGTAGAGGTGCTCTGCATGCTCACCAAGCAGTTATACGACCCGCTCTTTGAGCTCACCAAGCGTTCCCACACCGAAACCGTTAGCATGATACCAGACTTGTCCAAGAAAAATGAACAACCTTCAAACATTAGTAAGTTATTATATAGAAAAAAAAGCATTCAAGAAACTCTACGTTGCTTGATGAAGTCAAAGATATATCGCATCACATGAACATTAATCATCGTCAAGAGTTTTTCTTTGGGTTCATCTTTAATGATTTATGATGGTCTTCTAGAACAAAAAGTCACTGTTTCCCACTCTGACAATTTGAAGCCAATCCGTCAGCCACTCAAAGGTGGACGGCTTGGTTTTTTTGCGGAATCCGATTGAAGTGACGAATTAATTAACGGTCTTTTGGATCCCAGGCCTCCTTGAACCACTACGATACGTGCACCGCTACGGCTTATTTACACAATGGTCAAAATATCTAACACAAGTTAATGTTAAGTACAAAGATGCCGGATTCATCTTAAATGCCTTCAATATGTAATCAAAAGGAGAAGCCTAAGTACACCTCTTTGAACATTCCAAAGAAATCCGTGGAGTCACGGTGCCGACAAGTGCATCGACTACATTTATGGACTTCGCGACCCGTTAACAAAACGCTTTTTCACAAACCATACAATTATAAAACTGTCAAGCATACAGAAGTGGTCGCTGAAGAGATGCACACTGAGCGGTTCGTTTATAGTGGAGTGAAAGTTTGCTTAGAGGTTAGAAGCGACTAGGAGTTTGCAAAAGAAACTACCACCGCAATGGTTGGTCACGGATTAGAGAGCGACCATAAATCATAGCACTTTATCTCCATACAATAATAACATCCAGCAAAAAAACAGACACTTCTATTTCAAAACTGTGGAATCTAGCATTTCGATAAAGAGTTAGTCGTAAAGATAAGTTTTTGGGATTTAGAAAGATGGGAATCACGTAGAGCTTTCCGTCCGCTGAGGGCTTTACGACTTTCGAAGTGCTACTAAAACCATGTTCGAAGTGCGCTACTACTCAAATAAATTCACGCATCCCTTTCGACTTTTAGCTACAGCGTCAATACCATTAGTAACGCCGTAGAAACATGAAGACGCATGTGTTACACAATGGAGCGCGAAGCTGGTTTTTTAGCTGTATAAGCAAATGATTAATGAGTCAGTTAATGTATCTGTTCCCATCGCATATCCCTCTTCTACTCTTCTCTTCGCTCTCTCCACCTTTCTGTAAAGCCCCACGCTGCTCCAAAGTTGCAAAATTAGCCAAATCTTCAACATCAAGTATTTGAAGGATTTCCATGAGGGCGTACGACCCCTGGGATTTCGATTTTTGGCCGAGGTGGCCTGGACGATATCAAGAAAAATGATTTATTGCGAGTAAGCGCCACTGATTGTATAGCACTTAGCGATGAAGTCGAAACACTTAGGTGCCAAGCATAAGAAACCAAAGAATGTCTGTCCATTATTTTCTCACAGGGTTACCAAGGAACTCGGCCGAGGCTTTTGAGAAATAGCCAAGCAAAGTTTTATGGTGGAAGAACACTCAAGACTTGTCATGTCTACTTTCTTCATCGATAAGCTAGCATAAGCTTTCAATATAAACTGTGAGAAAATGCTTTAGCTTCTTCGAGGTTTGGCATGCCAGTGGCTTAACTACGTTTCGGCGGTCTTGCCCGCTTCATCAGAGCCACACTTTTCAGTGATCACTCCTAGTAGTATGAAGGGACCGCGCAGAATGAGAAAACCTGGACAAGTAATTCTTATGTGGGTTTTTTTTACCGTCGATGGCACATGGCTATCATTTATGATACAAGCATTTTCACGCTAAGTATTGAGTTTTCAGACGTAACGAGGTTATCAAAAAATAGTTGATTGATGGAGAATATCACAGGCTTGTTGTCTGATATATATTGAGCAGTGATTCAGCTTCTGCTGATGAGAGTGGTGTAGGTGCGAAACGAATGGATCCGGATTGAAAATTTTAGAATAGAAAAATGTGCTCTTCGAAATAAACATCTGTACATCCTACGATTAATTCCGTTCGGTAAAGTTAACTATGATATAAGATGAGCTCGTAAAAATTGAAAGTCAAATTATTTTCGAGCATATATCAGTTGTATGATCCATGAAGCCGGAAATGTGATAAAGCTCTCAGAGGAAAACATGATAGAAAAGCGACTGATTGCTTATCACTAGTTCATGGAACACTCCTCTTCTATTTAGTTAAATGAATATCTTTGTGCAGCAAGGTTCTAAAAAGTTTCTGAAGGCCTATCCGTTCAATAGTTTTCTAGTAGCACTATAAAACATTGGAAGTGAACGAGAGGGTTTAGAAGAATAGAGACTGGGCTTTGAAACAACGTTGTATTGTGTTGATCCATATATGGTTTTCGTTATTTGTGAATTACAGTTTTCGAAAGAACATGTTGTGATAATTTTTGCTTATTATTATTGATCCACACTATTTCAAAGACTACGTATCACATAACTATTAACCATTTAATAATTTTAGTATAACATAATTCAGAATGACTTCGATCTCATTGAAATAATGCTTTGAGAAAGATAATGATAGCGCTCAGCTTCGTTACTATAGTTCGGTTCGGAGTTCGGTTTAGGTTTCATCGATAAGTTTGGTTTCAGTTTCGAATTAGGTTTCATTGATAAGTTCGGAGTTATTACGTAGGAGCTCATTTGGCATGATATTATATGCCAGGTGAGCCTACAAAACCCACAGTACTTGAATTTTTCGAAAAATATCTCTACCTCTCCAAAAAATAGCAAACGGCTTGAGGACAACTCATAATTATCTGTTGCTATTCGTTTCTCATCGAATGATATCGGAAAGGTAGAAAAAGATTCCTAGATACATGGCTAGCGATTTGCTCCATGGTAAAACTGACATTATGAATTCTGCTTCACGCAGCAAAGAAGACCGATTTGCAGTCAGAATTACAATGTGAGACCAGAATTCAAACCTTAACGACGGCCAATTATATTTGACGCAGTAGAAAGGATATGTCATTCGTACCGGTATGGAAGAAACGCGATTCGACTCCCGCCTAAAGTCGTATTTTTGCTCATCACTCAGCCCCCTTAGGTAATATGAAACAGCATAACACTGCGAAAAAAGCAGAGAAAACACAAAATTTCGCAAGTTTCTCGATAGTCATAATAAAAAGGTAGTGGTGACTTTTCGGGGTCTGTACATATAATGAATTGCTTACCTTTCTATTTTACACCACCATTCAGTCACATTTACTCTGTGGACCCCAAAAATCTATACATTCAAGTCTTCTATCCGCATTCATTGTCTCGGAGCTCTACGACATTGCGTATTGTTTCAACTGCTGCTTGACTATTTCGCCTACTTCGTTAACGCCGTAGGATTGCTAGTCAAGCCTAATCTCCTTACATCATCGGAATAACCGAGCTGAGGCATTAGCACGTAATTGCAGGATAATGTTGTGAGAGGAGATTGTATCAATATTTGAATCTTAGCGGACTACATCAATAACCAACCACTCCGCTATCCTCCTATGAGAACTTTTTTTTATACGATCTATGATCACATTATCACATTTTACTGGTAATGACTCAAAAATTACTGTAAGGAGATAAAGGATTAGATTCGATTCATTCTCGCGCTCATCTTCCGCAAAAGTCTTTGACCATTTACGTGTTGCTGCAGCTGCTGACTGAGGGCCTCGTCTTCTTCATAAATATCGTAGCATGCTGGTCGAGATGATTCTCCGTACAAAATTGGAAGTAGCAGAGCTGAGCCGATTTCTAAGGCGCTCGTTAAATGGTGGTAAGAGATTGTCGGGTGAGGATCGAACCATTTCTTGCTTATCATCTTGCTTTCTGATACACTGCATCATTAACAACTGCTCACTCATTCTCCCACTATAAAATGAGCCCCATAATTTGTTGCATCTCAACAAAATTAGCAACGTGTATTTACAGATATCAAACCATCAGGAAGTTGTCAGGATGTCGTAAAGTGCCTAAAAACTATGATCTACATGAACGCCGTTTAAGTAACGAAATCTGAAGCACGACAACGTCCAGCTAGAAACCGGGGACCGGATGTTGCGGAACTTCTATCGTATTGCCTGAGAAATGACCCTTACTCTGTGTTCGTGCGAATTTGAGCTCATCAAAAAGCTCGTTTTCTCGTGCATTGCATGATATATCATTTCCCTGCATAGCCATCAGAATGGAACTGTCCAAATAAGAGATTCATCTGTCGCTCCAATTCCACTAAAAATTGGGTGTCAATGCATCTGCAGCCTATCGACAAATCTGTAAGGTATATGGTGAGGAAAACGAAAATTGCGATGTTCGTACCGCTCAGCGTTGGTTCAAGATATTCCGTGAAGAAGGAGACCGACTGACGCAAGCCCAGAGAGTGGACGTCTACGAGAAGTCAGCAGTCGCCAATCGAATTGAAGAAGATCCATTTCGCATTAAGCATTTTGAAATTACGTTAGAACTTTTTTAACAGCCTATTAGTGTTCCAAAAATTGGACAAGTTGGGTTATGAAACCACTTGCTGTCCAGTGTCTTATTTGAAATCAACTAACAATTAATTTACGATGCACTCCGACAATTACTCCCGAAAAAACTACAGCCAAAGTATCTAGCTAAGAACACCTAACTTTGTCAAATCGGGAACCCTAGCATTCTATACAAAGGTGAATAAAGTGGAAGATATATCTCGCTTTTCTAAAATTGTTAGGCTTGAGTCCAGCTATAAAGCAACTCAAACATGCTGCTCATGTTCCGTAATTATATGTAACTCATTTAATACAAAGTAGTATTAGAAGATAATAAAATGAATTAGGTATTAAACAAGGGTTTTTCAATAATGGAACTTCTTACACACGACTTGCACATTGCTAACACGTAACGCGTGCACATTTTCTTGCGTGATGTCACATAATTCTACAAATAATGCTTCTTTTGGCAGTCCGTTTGACGCCATCACATCGGGACATCGCAGAAAGAAAAATAATTCAATTTCTTTTTCTCAAAATGACAATGCGTGCGTTGAATTCCTTTGAAAAAAATTAGACTCTGCGAAAAACGTACAAATTTACTCAATTTAGTACGTTTGCAATGTCAATTCTAATTTTTAAAATTCTGCTATTTTGATTTCGTAGTTCTAAACATAAATCTCGGCTGGAAGCATATCAGAAAATTGTGCTCTTTGATCGGAAATCTGCATTATCATGGAAGCATTTCTCTACTCTCTCTCCTAAAGCTCTTTTCTGAAACTGCTCTTTCTTTGCTCTTTCCTGAAATTTTTGCTTGAAATTTTCTTAGCAGCGAAACCAATTTGCCACTGTTTTCTCAATCATTTCATATTCGACTTGCCAATTTTTGTATTCTTGCATCTTATCTTATAGTATCCTTGACTCTTGCGACTGAGTCTTCTATTCTGGCATTAATCTTCAGATATATTTTGTATAGGCTGCTAGTGATAGGAAGGTAATGTGCCCAAGATAGAAATGAAAAATTTTATAGAAATTCTCTTTGATTTCAACCTCAAAAAAGCGAGTCCGATAACTATTTCATCATTTCTCATTTATGTGTTCGTTCATAGCTTTTGTGCTTTTTCGGAGACTACTTATAAGAACTTCCATTTGCTAAACTTTTTGATGTGTTCAACATAAATGTTCCTTTGTCTTGCACAGCCATTAGCCAAAAAAGGCGTTGGATTGCTGTCCTCTACCAAAATTCAGCAGAGAAAAATTCCTCATGAAAACAGTCTAGCCGCACACTGTTGATCCCTTCACGATTATGTGCTTTATTCGATACATACGTGGCTGTACAATTCGATCTGCATGTACAGATTTCGGTGCATAAGCTATTTTACGGCTTATTACATTGCATAAGGTTATTTTGCAGAGGGACGATCCCTAACCATGTTAAGTGGTCATTTTTACTTCCTCTTTTTCTCGGGCTCGTCGCAGTGATTTTCGACCCGTACATGAGTCTATTAGCTTAATGACTCTCGCCTTGATTCACTTCTCTGCACGCCGTTCCGGCATTCTCACGTTTCTACATCACCCGCAGCAACTACTACCCACCTGAATTTCCGGTAGTGTTGGCAATCTCCCAGTATATCCGCTCACAGCAAATTATTAAGCTGTGTCAATCAAATCAATCTCAAAGGTGCTCATTGCGCGTAGTCTTTTATACCCTTTCATAATGATTGAGTTGTCCATCTTCAAAGGAACTACGAAAAGTTAACAATTGCTTCAGTGATTGCTTCGAGAGTTCGTCTCATAGGAAAGATAGTTCCAAGAAAACTGATTGAAATATAAGGTACTCATATTTTCTCTTCTGATTGAGTTTGCAGCACGAAGTGTTCAGAATGAACTTCATTCGCTTAACGCTTCGACTTTTTACGATCGACTCGAACTATCGCATCCAAGGAAACGAAACACGTCAGAACTCTAGCCGAATACCATTCGTTTCGAGCGCTTTCTTAAAACCATGCTCACATTTCAGAATGCTTGATAATCATTTTTTGAACCATGCATGTGGTATACTACGAGCAATACACGCGTATTTCGGCCTTGATAGCCTCGTCAGTTGCACAGTGCCTTTCGTCTTGAAAAAATAATTATCAGGCATATTGAGATTTGAGCGCAGTTATAAGAAAACACTCGAAGAATGGTATTTTTTAAAATACCAGCCAAGAGTAGTCGGGCGTACAACACTGTCATTTAGTAGTGATATCTTTCACTTGATGGCACGTGTAAATAGTACATCTGCATCTCTTCTATATGAGGAAGTTGAGTTCCCCCAAGTGAATTGACTAAGACGAGAGGCACTGTGCATCTAAAGAGGCTGTCAAGGCTGAAACACGAGTGTATGTAGAACACGCACTGTAGAAGTGCCAATAATAGACTACATGTTAGCCGAGTAGAAATTGTTATTGAAAACTTGTGCTACAGGCTAAATCAATCAAGAAAATGGCTAGTTTGAATACAAAAATCGAAAAGTGTAGCATGAAGGATCAGCGTGTCGAATCCCTGCCTAAACCTTTTGAATGCGTCCCGGAAACTTGTGAAGTTAATCGTGATGATTGCTGATCGCATAAAGATGCAAGAGATGCACTAAAGAGCCTAGCATATCATCCACATACGCTAGATAATGAAGTGATGGTAATGAGATCTGATGAAAAGCATTGCTGGCCAAGAGAAAGTTGTATTGGACATAATTTCCGTTTCTCCATAACGTTAACCACAAACTAATGAGGTCGAAACAATTACACTAGCGCAAATTTTTCTGCAGCCACATAATTATTCCACAAGTATTGCGCATAGAAATAGTATTCTAGTGCACCAAACTAAACGAGTGAGATTCAAAATGCGGTGAATAGGCCGTATACAAACATTGTAGGACACTGTTATTTTGACTTTTTTGTGATTTTGTTTGAACAAACATTGTGCTTCGAACACTTGTGAGTATTTACGTAATCCTTCTGGTTTCCTGTTTCTTTTCCTGCAGTCTACTAAATTATACAGCTATTGAAATGGAATTGTATCATGAGTAAGTAAGGCTAACTAGAACTGTTCTTACTTAGCCGCTTTTAACGATGCTACGATGTTGCATATATACTTATATATGCAGTAATGTTGAGTAGTATGCAAAAATTTGAACGGCACATGAAATTCGAACCCACATTTCACCCTTCCTGAGAACGCTTGCTAACCATAATACCACTGACGCCCCTGTTGTGCCATCACTCTCTCGAATTCCATCTAACGTTAAAATCTTGCATATCATTCAACATTACTCCATATAAGATTGGATAAAAGAAGAAGGTAAAAAAATTATTCACTTGAGCGTGACAATCTACTTTAGACGCACGACTACGCAGTGAGAGAACAACAAGAGAACATGCTCAAGTCCGTTTACTACTTGAGTGAGGAACCTGACGAGATCGAATACAACGAACATAATATGTTATTGAAGAGGATTTCTGGGAACATACCGGTCTCTCAAGAGCTGGAGAATAGGGCACGTCTTGCTTGGTGAATTGTATGATGTCCCGTCGGTCCTGCTGCGAGTCGATGGACGAGCGCAAATAGGCGAACGTGTTGCAGAAGTCCTCTGCGCATTTGCAAAGCTACAAATCACATTTATTCGACTTCTTACTTCAATCTATTAATAGATATCATCGTTTCCAGAACCGTCACTTCCGGTGTCTGTTAAGAGTTGAACGTGTTCGAATACTAAGTGACTTCAAAAAAGTTTAAAAAGCTTTATCTGAAATTGAAATTTTTCCTTTTCTCCGAATTTTTTTGTAATTTTAATCGATCCTCCATCTCATTTCGCTGGATTTGTGAAGTAGTGAAAAAGGATGTTGCAAGTAAATTTTTAAAAAACTAGAGCGTGTTTCCACCTCCTGCCAATTTTCAACACGTTCCTCACACTTAGTCCGTCCATCATTCAGATACGGTGCGTCTCCCGTTGAACCACAATGTTGTCGCAGTTTCGGAGTGTCACCTTAAAATTCATGAGCTTTCATCACTATTATCAATTATTATCCTTGTTTGTTTGAGAGTCTCATGTACAAAGAATTCATAATTCGTAACTTTTAACGGAAGCTTCGAAAAATGTAGTTTTATGAGAATATAAGTGGTAAGAAATGTACAAAGCCTTAGGCACGTTGTATTCCTTAGGGATACGCCGCCGACTCAACTCCATTAAGCAACGTAGAGGTTGAATGCATATTTTGACTATATAATGAGTTGCGAGATCCTATCAGTGAGTCAAGTCGGTTTTCTCATGCTCTCAGGCGTGTCTGGTGCAAAATCGCTAACCAGTGAGTAATGAAGGGAATTGGTTAAACAAGTGCGCGGTATTGAACTATCGACTATATCAGAAGAGAAGCATTTCGAATCACATCATTACCCGCGCTCATTTGTAAAGAGTTCGCTGGTGCAGCTCAAAATATGTCAATGCATGATTGTAAAATATAAAATTGAAGAAATATATATTATACTTATTTATTCAAATATTTATATATTTATGTATATATATACATATATATATATACATATGTACGCTGTCAGAATAAGTTATACACATATTATATATATATAGTATAGCCGTCAGATTAACTGGGCACATGTAAATATGCGTCTACTAGACCAAAATCGTTGACGGTTGATTGCTGACAACTTTAATGATTTGAAAGGAAAAAGAGTGGCGCCCTCGGTGGTATAGTGAAGCATGCACTCATGGTTTGAGTGAAAAGCGAGTTCAAAACCCGTCGGGGGTCGCAAGCTTTGCAGATCGTTTAGTATCCTTAGATATATAATTATAACATTGTAACACTGTTACAAGGGCATTAATTAAATAAGGACTTCTTGCGGATTATCAGAAGTGAGTTTTATCCTACTTAAAATGTCTGGTAAGAATTGTTGGTCCCATAGAGTTTAGCGCGTTAAGAAAAGTTACCGTAGTTCCATTGAAGACCACCTTAACCATAGCAGTTATTGTTTGCAAGGATTACTCAAGCAAAATTCACAATTGGTGTTTTCGATTGGGTTATGCGACAATTTTTCCTCAGCTTTTATGATGGCGTAACATTTACTCCCTGTCGTATTTAGGGTTCCACTACGACATTGATTCGCTCTTCGAATTCTCTGCCTCAAACAACTTCAGGACAGCGGTGATGCGAGCATTATTCGTTTATCAAAGACGAGCTCAGCATAACGATGCCGACATGAAGTCTGAATGGATTCACATCTCAACAGCTCCTTCGACGTTCGGCGTAAGTATTGAAAGTATCGGAATAGATCATTCGAGAGGGTTTCGTCGAATAACCGCGATCATTACAGTCCACTAGGTTCAAGCAAGCCTTAAATAGATCAAAACGAAGATTGTCAAGCCTGGATTGAAAAAAAAGCAACGCAAGGATCTTGCATGGTGTGGTGGATGGATCCTAAGCATCCGTTCTCAAGTGATGTGAGTCAAGAATTTGCAGCTACTGTCAGGGTTTCGATTGAATAAGCAGTCTTCTCCAATCTTGCATGGAAGAGTGATTGACAGAGTACCTTTCCGTTGGATATTTCATAAGTTGCACGGTGCTTTCTTTTTTTCGTCTTCGTAAATTGTGAGTTGAACATACCCGCTGGTGTAACGTGCAAATATTCCAAAGACTTTTTGCAAAAAAATACATGAACCCAATATTCGGTCGCAAAAATTTTGTGGCCCCTCCAACTTTGAATGAGATATTTAAGTGACTTTTCGAGGACATGAGAATAGATCGAGTAACCGCCCATGCGTAGAGACTGGGGTAGGCTTGGGCAGATGAGAAATGATTTGGAAACTATTCTCTCTGAACAAAACTAAGTATATCAAACGGAGTTTCAAGCATTGTTGAGCACATGCATGAGTAGACATGTAATTATTAGTAAAGTGCAGGGCTTTTAATCTGCATCACGGGAATGTTGTTGAGTCCAAATGCCGGAAGCAGCGGAACATTAGGAAATGCGAAAGAAGCATATATTGATGCGTTTTTATGATAACCGAAGAAAATCGTGCTTGATGATGTTTCTGTGAAGCGATGCACGACGAGTACACGTGGAGTAAATCTCAGCTCAAAATCTTTGCGTTTGTAATTTGTAACTGAATAATACTTGTAATTGATGAACTTTGGAAAGAGCCGCTTCGATGTTTGCCATTTGTCAAATTTAAGAAAGATGCTAAAAAAAGTGTTATTAGAGTGATTCCAACTAGTGGTAGAAAAATTAACGGTGACGATACTAATGAGAATGACTTTTCTTAGCTCTCAAAAAAAAATAATGTATGTGGCACATATCCACAATGGTAACCCATGAAGAAACGCAGATGCTTAAAGAATATCTGGAGTAGCAAATGGCACAGAAAACATTCTACACACAATTTTTGTACTAGTTGTAAAACAACGACTCCATCCGAAAATCCGGAAATTTTCAGTTGGAGAAAAACTTACTGCCATCCTCTCGTCTCAGACCGATGAAACAGAAATCGCCTTGGCATAGAAGATTGTCGTCGCAGGAGTCGCGATCGCAGAAGCATTTCACTTGCTCACCTGCAAAGGTAAATAAGTTAGTGAGAGCAAAGTTCAAATCTCGTATGCATGAATCGCTTCGTAGTCATAAGGTCTCCAATTGCGTGTATGCATGTGTTCATCTTTTTCTACTAAAATTCGTATGACTTTCCAGCTATTTTTATGAAACTACTGCCGAACTAATCAAACTAATCAGGCTGGGGAAAAAGTGAAATACTAAAGGAAAAAAAACTGAGTTTGCGAGAATAAAACTGCTTGATATTCCCCATCCCTTCTGCTGGAATTATTATCTGTAGCTTGTTACCAAAATCACAGGTGTATCGACAACAACTTCAGAAGAATGAGGCCCAAATACTTCAAAAAAAAAAGCTGTTGGTGAAGACTTTTTCCAGTTGTAAAAGAAACAATAAATTGCCATCCTTTTGAATTCGACCTAACTCTGTCGTTTTTATCTCTAAGGAAGCTTGAGGATGAATAAAAAGTTTTTGCTCATTCTCCGTTAACTCCAATCATTATTCAACCCTTCAAGGACAAAATCAGTTTCGCTTTTTCTTCAAACTTTTGGCAATCATTCTATGGTCTAAATTTCAATGATTCCTATACTGTGATTATTTCCTGAAATGTATTTTTAGTGCTCTATAGCATCGAAAACAAAATTTCACACTTGACAAGCATTACCGCGCGTATTTTCGTTGATTGTTTGAAACTATTTTTCTCATTTTCGTTGAAATTTCTTGTTTTTCCATCTTACAAATCAAGAAAAACTTTCCTATTGTTTTGTGGACTCAGTCTTTTGTTTACATTTTTCATTGCTAAATAAACACGCTACTAAGCCCAAGCCTGCTCAGTCTATACTTAGAAGTTTCAACGTAATCTTTTTTTTGCTCTCCCACTGTTCTATTTTCTAAGACATATTCAAAAAGCAATTTAGCTTCAGAATTACTTGAATTTATATTATCAAGCAACTAGTGGGATCTGTTAAAAGATCACCCACAAACCCTAGTTGTGCACTGAAGAAGTTTTTTTGGAAAACAAGCGTAGTATGAAATTCGCCAAGACTTAAATAATCGCATGGTCACTAAAGTCTACGGAAAAAGCTCTGTTAAGAAAGGAAAAAAACACGGAAACTTTCCGAATTTGAAAAACACTTGAATTTTCGCTGCTCAGCACTCTAAGAAGGTTTTTTAGAAACCAAGCACAGCATTGAAACTGCTGATGATGTACAAGCTATCACATGGCAAATAAAAGTTTAGGAAAAACGGAAAGTACCCTATAGCAAAGCTGAAAAATGATTGGAAACAACGGAAATGTACCAAGGTTTTGTAGTTTGTGCAAGAGGATTCATGAGATGAACATAAACTAAGGAACGTTTTGACATTAATTATGTTACTAGTCTATGGGTGTTTAGAGACGAATGAGCTGTTTGTAATGAAGAAAGAGACACCGGCGAACGAACGGCAACTACGAGCTCTCATTTTCTATGAGTGTGAACGGGTAATCACCATCGTCAACGACTTATTCGCAGAGCTAATTTTCTTCTGCTAGACCGCCAACCGACAGCGCTGTCGCTTTGTTTCATATCATTGTAAGGTTCTAAAGTATCTGTGTCGAAAGTATCTAAAGTAGCTTTGTCGAAATCTATACTTTTTGAAGCGTTAAAATCCTTATAGCGAACGAAGGTTCGCAAAGCTTAATTCGCCTGAGAAAAATCATTCAAGGCATTTTACGAGTAGCTATATCTTCATCGCTTTATATTCTAAATCCGATAGAAGTTGATTTTTAATCTAAAGAACATCGTCAGTCCCGTTACAACGAGAACTCATTCAAACGCTGTACCACATAATGCTAAGCGCGTGTACACCTAAAATTGCCTTTCAAAGACTAACCCAGCGGAAAATACATCAGGTTGTGGACAATAAGTTCTCAACACTAATGCCTGTAGAGCTCGAACCTATCTTCTTATCTCTATGACGAATGCAAGGCCCATTTCGTTGACTCATTCAAATTATTTGAGACAACCGCAATCGGCCAGCTACCCTGAAACAACTAGAAATGGTATTGTATCACTATAGGCTAAATTGACAGTGAATTCCCTACACGGGCTAGTTGAATGTTATATCCTAACTTTATGGGGACCTTTGTAAATAACAAAGATTCAAAGCCTGGAATATTTCTCTTTGTTTGCACAGATCGAACACTTGTTGCGCCGATGCCACCATTTCTTGTATTCGATTCGTTTCCTCGCTTCCATCCATCATAAAGATCTTTGAACGTTTGCGTGTGAGTTTTGTTCCTGCTCGAGGATTTTGTCTCTTTTATGACTGCAATTACATGCTGGTCTAGTCGATTGTTCTTAATCCTGGGATGGTGTGCTAGAGCGTTCCCACGTGGATTGCAGCTTATCCAAAACATGGCCGGCAGCAATCTCCTGACGCCTAAGGGATGGGAGGCTTGATGGGCTTGCCATCAACGCTTTTTGTCGAGCAGTTTTGGAGAAGCATAGATCGTTTTTGTCATTTCAAGTGCACTTGTGCCCATCGCATAACCTTCAAAAGGAGTAAATCAGAAACTATTCGAAACTAGAGGCTTTTCATCTCTATAATGATAACAGGGCCCATCTCGCTGATTCATTCGAATTATTTGAAACAACCGCAATCGTCTGGTTACCCTGAAAACGACTAAAAATGCTTCCACTAACGCTGTTCTACTATCGACCCAAATTCTCTGGCAAAAGTTCTGATCTGCTAAACCTATTCATAAGTCAGTTACACTAGGCAAGGTGTAGTTTTACTACGTGCACTTTATGGAACGAAATGAGAAACGATTTGCCTTCCACAAATATTGCCTCATTCGCCGACAAAATTGTATGAATGATTTATCTATTTATAGACATCGATGTCTCCCTCGGTCTTTGACGAATGACATTGAGAAATGTTTGCTTATATGAAGTCGTCAAGCGATGGCCTAGTAGCGACTCGTTTATACGGGGAACAATTCGGGGAGCACAGCGGTGGCTTAACGCCATGCTATCGATATACGACGAGCAGTCTCGCTTTATAATGGATGGAGTGGTGTGCTGGTTGTCTGTTCGAGCATCATTGTGCCATGGGAGTCGCAGCATTGCTCTCTCAGCACCAAATTTCATTGTTTCCGCTTATCGTGGGTTGACACGATCGTATGAATAGCTGAAGAGCACCAGCTACTCATAACAGTTGGCTTAGGCTGCCCCGAAATGCGATCATTTATACTGCAGTGTAATTCGAGTTATATCGCGTTACGTTGGCGATGTCGCAGAAAATGAAAGAACACTCGACGCAGTCTAACATAAAATATCTATCCGCAAGTCAGTCAACAGCTAAACTAATGGCACTTTTTTGAAAACACTTCTCGCTTTCATTGCTATCATTTATACGTTCGCTGGTCAATTTACCTCATATAAAATACATTTTGAAAACATCTAATATCTATATACAACGACTAAAAACATGATCGATGCGTCAAAGTTATATTGCTGGAGTTTTCTTCGTTTTTCTTCCTGAGAATGGCCAATTGATAGAGAGAATGATAGAAGGAACACTATGGCGATAGGCTTCACGAATGGTGAAAGAACATTAGAGACATTTCTGAACAAAGTGATGAAAAAGGACGACGAATATACTACGACAAAATGCTTCCACAGATATACACATCGAGCAGATGCATGACATGAAAATGAACATTTTCGAGACTATTTTTTGGCTCTTCTGTTTGAGTGTCCGCCAAATGATTTTCTTGGGCTAATCTTAAAATTGCGGAGACTTAAAATCAACTAAGTTCATGCCTTGAAAATTTCTAAATGACCGATTAGGTGACGGGATGACATAGTAGCACTCACATTCACCGCTACTAGCCACGGATGGTGTAACATTCACTCGTTATCTAGAGTTTTAGAGTGTCTGGATTTTTTAGAGCGCATTGATCAAGCTTGCCGGTTAGTTCCCGCTGAGTATATAGATTATTTTGCAAAATATCATAAGGGAAGCTGCTGAAAACACAATTTTTGAAATGTGAATGGATGTTCCTTAAGTAAAGACGTACGTTACACAGATTTTTCTAGCAAGACCTAATTATCACAGTTTATAAAGTAGCTGTGAGTGCTCAATTGTTGTTGAGCATCTTCAGAGTGCAGAGATAAATTCCATTCGAAAAAAGAGGTACTACCTTCACGAGAAGTCGCCGTTTGTTTACACATAAGATCGCTGCGATTAAGAAGTCGACGAGCGTGTCATACCCACTAGGAAGCTCGTCACTAAAAGGTCTTCCTCAAGCGCAATTTACATGTTTAATCGGTTGGATCGCGTGGAATCATCTATGCAAGTGTTTCTATTCCATGGAAGAGAGTCAAGAAAGTCGCCGCCAAACACGTTATCAGCTTCGAGCCCGTTACTGACTCATGAGAGCTCTTCATAGATTTGAATTGCATGTAATCATTGCATGTCTAGACAACTGTTACTGTAATATAAGCATATAGTTTATACTTTCCTTTGGACGATATTCTACTGGGATGGCTCGCTTTTGCGTGTCATGTGAGTTCGTCAGTGCTGATTAAGCCTTTGGCTATACTGGCGCGTACGAAGTCTGAGTAAAAGCGCCCTTTCCCTCGCACCCTAGGGGATATCTTTGCAAATTTTCGACCAAGTCACAGCATATGCGTGATAATCGTATATATTTTGAGACCCTTTTGTGGTACCAGCCTTTCCGTTTCAAAGAGCGGTTTTTGATATAGAGCACAACTTGAATGACTATGACGTAGCTGTTCATCAACGGAGCGATTCTGAGTGTCTAGAGCTTTCACGAAATGATGGACTGGACCAAGTAATAGAAAGAAACAAAAATTAGCTTTCCAATGTAGTCACCAGTTCTTCGAAATTTCCTCTAGGAGTTTTATCTTGATCATTTGGTAGACTACGCTAAAAAAATGACCTTGACATTACAGTATAGTCAGAAATTACCTTTTCCTTTCCATAGTGATTCAAATAGAGGTCATCGTGTGATAATTGCAACTAGATCAGCTCTGGTAAAGAAAATTAACATTTCTTATCTTTATTTAGCTTCCCAAGGGGATTATAACGGTGAATTAGTTCCGATGTGATTCAATAAGCAGAGGATTAACCCAACCTGGTCATTTGTCCGGTCAACGAATCATTATTCAGTTACAGAGAAACGACCTCATTATTTTCCATCACAGATTTAAATTCATTCTGTAATTTACAATTAAAAAGCATAATATTCTCTTGATTAAATCAAAAACAATGTGATGGCGAATTTAATCGCGGTTTCCGATGAGTACTGAAATTAATTGTACTGAATAAGGAGCACATTTCTCGGGCATCAGAAAAGAAGATAGGTTTGAGGGATATGAAATACCCCGACTACAGAACATACCTCAGCTTTTGCCGCAAAATTGGCTCAAAAAGCAAATCGCAAAAACAAAAGGATAAAAGTGATACGACATGCACTTTGGCGTGGCGTGTGAGAACTAAGCATCGCTTAGAAGAATAGATCCTTTACCTCCAATCGTGGCGAGAAGAACGGAGACGTGGCTGCGCCATTTCGGATGCTCAAAAAGCGTGCTAAAGCTGGATCAATCTTACTCATTTTACATTCTGCTATAAAACACTGAATTTTTTCACAGCGACTTTATCTGTCTAGTATCCATTGTCAACGGTGCCTGGACGTCTCATGGGAGTCACATGAAGAGCCCTGCACATTGACATAACGTTTATTTAATATTGGCTTCACAGAATTTGAGAATTAGACTATTTTTCAAGATTTTGAGAAGTTTATTGAGCTGAAAATTAAAGAAATAGTTCGTGACGAGTCATATTTTGCAAAGTGTTTCATCTCCAAAACTAGAAAGACTAATGAATATTTTATGTCAAGAAGCTATGCAGTAAGCGAAATAGTGGCTTAACTTTGCGAGCAAATCTCCAATGGGGTCAATGCTAGTGATGGTGAAGTACTCAGCAAGAGTAATATCCGGCTGAATTGGTGCCCGCAGTTGAGGGCACTTCACTTGAATTGATATTAATGTGACAAATGAGCAAGGTGGTTTTTCTTGCTGTATTTCCTATTACATATCGCGCACCTGCTGATGGTTATTCTATAATGGAATACTTAATGAACTCAAATATTACTCAGATTTTTGAAGATAGATGGAGAAGAGTGCGCAGGTGAAGAGACCGGACAGCACGCTAACCTTTTATGCTAATTCACAATTTTTCTGAGTTAGTCAAACAAAAGGTCGGAGCGATAAATGTGACAAATAAAGAAATTTAGCAGATTGTTCATATGGTGATTGAAAGGACGATTGACATGAAGTTCAGTGAAAGTTGAAGGTTCGTGGTGTCGCGTACAGCATTAGTGAATTTTTTGGAATACCAAATATGTAGTTGTCCTATAAAGCGAGGAGTGGCAGTTAATGAAGAGTCCAGTGCAGGCCGTACATTAGCAGAAGCGATCTGGAGGAGATTAACGAGTTGTGTAGCCAGAAACGGGTCTCTCCGAAAACTGCGCCGTGATGTTCACGAAAGTATTCCATTTCATTGCTCGTTTCATTGCTAATCGTGCTGTTGAAGAACTACTTGTAATGAATTCTACACTCGAAAACAATGCAGAAATAATGAGAAACTCTTGACTATTTTTCCTCGAGAATAAGAGGATCTTCAACTCCAAGATTAAAGCACTGTAATGGCAATAGTAGTAAAAAATAACTTGGTATGCCATGCGTCGTGAAAAAAATTAAGGTTTTCATTTGCTCTCTAGATTACAGTACAGAACTTTTTAGAATCCAAACGGCTAGTTAGGCTCGCTCGTTGCTGAGATGATTTTGTTCCCTCTCTTAAGAGTTCTCGCCCTTTCGTAGAAAGGTTATAGAGAGTACGATGTACTTGTGAAGAGCGATCACGAAGTTGGTTACACTGCCGGCCACCAACATCTCATTCCGACTGTCGCAATTTAGGAAAGAGATATAATTCGATCCGGAGCAGCACAGGACAAAGGCCGCTCTTCAAAAACAGCGTATGAATGATTGGGAGACGCTTTCGCCTGCCATGAAAGCATTTCAACTCTGAGCTAAACTTCATGATGCAATGACCGAAGACGGATGTTCTCCAAGTTTGATCGTGAAATAAGCTATTTTCTTGTTGAAATGAAGTTATATGGTATAATTTTTTTATGAAGTACAACAATAGCAATCGTGGGAAGATGGAGACAAATTACATTCGGCGATTGAACACATGCCACTACGTCATTTTATGACGCATATCACTATATAATACCCGTCAAAAGTGCAAGTAATGATCATAAACAATGGTCTACGGAATATACGAATAAGTTGGTGAGGACCAAAATTTCCAGCTTTGATAGACGTTGAAGAGATACAATATTAACTCCTCCCCCACTTGGTCCTGAATAACTTTTTACATTTTAACGAAATTACTTACTCTTTAAGACCCTGGAGACCACCGTGTTAGTAAGCTGCTGACTTAAAGGAAAGATGATTAACAAATTGCATGAGATACCAAATATCGTTTTTCTACGAATGATTTGTAACATACGGCTAAAGTACTTGGTGAGATTAACCGGTTATAAGATGTCACCACTGTTTTATAGCAATGAAATGTCCGATGAACTCTGGTAGGTCAGCTAACAGGTATGATACGAGTTTTTTCCACTTTCAAGTCTTGCTATTCGTCTTCCTGCTTACATTCAGACAGAACCTGAATCGTAAATTGGCTCAATCTGAATGGGATGTGGGTCCCGTTAAAAGCGAAGTTTGTACATTCTCAAGCAATTGCTTCTACTTGCTCACTTATTTGCCCTTGCGAATAACTAGTCATTACATTACAGTAGGAATTACTGGATAAGAAATACATGTGCACGATAGAAATCGTTGAGCAATGCTTAAAAAAACTCGTGGACGAGCCATTCGGCACCATACAATTGATGGTTGTTGTTTCGTAGCCTTTTTGTGGAATGAAGAATAGAAAATGTTATGGATAAAGACTAAGGGTTGAAGGAATGTGATGGGTGAAGCAATGCAAATAGTAGTGAAGAGTGGACGAGCGAAAAAGACTCTATTAATGATTTCAGAAAGCAAAACACCGCGGGCAAGCCGTTGCCCATAAAAGCATTCGTTAATAAAAGCAGACTGACACATATCGGAATGGAATTGTTTAGATAAATTGCACTGTGGCAAAGAAATATTTGATTGCGCATATGTTCACACTTACTTGACACTTGAAAAACAGCCACTATTAGAATCCATGGCAGGAACATTCCTCATTAGATGCGAAAATAGTCAGACAGAATGCTGATCATCAGACTGACGTAGTTCTCTCCCCACTTCACTCAGAGTTGACGGCGTTGTGGTAGACAAGCGAGCTCCACTGAGGGGATCTGAGAGCAACTGGAGGCGGTGCCGAGAGGGAGGAGCTAGCCGCTGGGATGAAGATCGGCTAAGCAATAGATACAAATTGAGGACGTCCTATTTGTCTCCAATGAGTCTCATTTCCTGGTGTCAGAACCGAAGAGGTCAACGATGCGACACACTCAATTACGAAGTAGTAGGCTAAGCTAAGCCTAGCTGCCTTTTGTGCGAAAAGAATGCTAAAAATCGTTGAGAAACTGAATATTCAAATTCTGGTCTACGCGCTTGAAATACTAGATGAAAGCCTGAAATTAATAAAAGATCAATAACAAAAAGAATTGCGAATTTCATTGAAGACTAAGTAACCACCTCATATCTTAAAGCTTGCCAACTTTTTAAGTCATGTTCAAGACATCATTACCTTTACTCAATGAAGGAAAAGCTAACTATAGCTAAATAGAGAGATATGAGGTTGATACAAAGCTTAGTCGGTGAAGATTTTATGGAAACTCCTGCTTTAGTATGCAAGTCAGTCTTACTCTTTCTATGTGAAACAGGAACAGCGACGCCATCGACAAAAAAATATAGCCCTTAGCATTGTATAAACTATAATCAACTTCTCTACCTGGACTTTTTTCACTTATTAACAAGCATACACCGATAGGCTGTAGACCTTTTTGAAGCTAAGGTTCTTGGTATCTTGATATTTGATGCGTGGATCATAGAAACCGTATAAATCCAAAATATGCGAGAATTATCTCAGTGGTTTTTTTCTTTGATGCTCGAAAAGATTTTTTTCTCCTCCTTGTCAATAATGGACTCGACGATCCTTCCTGTTGAAAACATGGCTTGCTACCTAACGCTTGGGTTTTTTTTCAAGGCGTCAACAGTTCCCGGCATACTCTTAGCATAGTATTATTGTTTGGGCTTCCAGATAGATATGTCAAAACATTTCGTAATGGAAAATGAATATATTCTGCAATATGAATTTACGAACGATATGCGTGTACGGCAGCTTATATAAGAGAATAAAGCTCGGCTGTGTAATGGTAGTAATGTTACTCAATACATGTGAAGCTTTGATTTGAATCCGCACCGGGCCAATTGAGTCCGAAATCCCTTCAAGGTTGGGGAAATGATAAAGCTGATATTCAAGACGAAAGTTATCCAATCCACAAAGGTGGACGGCGGCATGCGATAAAAACCTCGGGCGTCATGGCACAATAACAGAAACGTTAATTATTCTCTATTCAGTCACTTTGTTTAGTAGCAATCATTTGACTGCGATAATATCCAATTACCAACCAAATCCATTTTCACCTGTTATCTTAATAAATCGACTAACACCCAGTGAAAAGATGTATGCACATTATCGCTGACAATTTTGACTCAGTTATTGCTATGAAGCAATCTTTGTTTTGTTTACGGCCAATAGCCGGTCGGATATCCGGATGGCTCTGCTTCACCAACCCCGTCAGCATAAGAGTACAGGATTTTGCAAACCAATGCACTACATGAGTTTACAAGTGTAGTTCTTTGAACTGTCACTTCATTTCACATTAGACGGAAACTGCCATTGAGGACGTTTGACTCATTGCGCTATTCGTAGATGTTCGGAGAGTATAGCGCAATCACCATAGAAGCTCTGCAATACGCATGAGGTCATAGGTTCGACCACGCGTCACAGGCTTACCAAGTCTTGCAACCCTCCAGTACTAACAAATTGCAACCAGGACTACTTGCAGATTTCCTTCAAAAGGAACTCTACCTGATACTTGGCTATGGTGCCTTCGGTTGTTGTGAAAACCAAACATGCATTCAAGACCTCTGACCATGTTTTATACAATCGAGTGCATGAGGCATTTCTGAGAGAATGATCAACACTATAAGCTATATACTTTTCCTAGTCATAGATTTGCTCTGGCCTATGAACAGCCTCGCGACGACGTGACAACTAGTCAAGATTATCTTCGGAAAAAAGACTTTAGTCTTGAAAAAGCAGACTTAAAGGGGCGAGGCTTTAGGCCAATTAATTGGCTCATGCATCAGAATATGACACGCGAGACGAAACGTCATGCGCTTGAACTCTATTGAGGTTACTCATAGCGAATTTGTTGAATCTTAATCGGTATATAGCACTTGCTAGAATTATGGAGCAATTTATCCCACTCAAGAGTTGCAAAGAGCAATCGTTTTGTTTAGAGTCCTCGTGGAAAAAAAGTTCGTTGGCCGAGTACTGCTTGTCGAATATTCTTTTGGTTCCAATGGTGATTGCATCATCAAGTAAAAGGAGCATAGCCGTCAAATTAAGCTCACGTGTGGTTTATCAAGGCCTTTATACGTCATAGAATGATTTCGTCCTTATCGGAGCTCTCTTCACAGATGCTACTTCATAAAAATCAACAGCGAATCGACGAAAAAGAAGCTAGCTAACGATCCGTGCTACCAACACTTTATACAAGCCTGGCTCACATATGTTCATTTAATGCAGTGTTCTGATAATGTCGCTTGATACGACTCTAAATGTAGGCTTATGGGCAACAAAAAAATGGACGTGGGACGATGGCTATTTACCTTGTTTGAGCTTCCAACACTATTCGTCTGGTTTTTACTGAGTGGGAATCATGGACTCTGACTAATAACGTATGAACAGAAGCACTACAATGTTTGTCTTCACTCTCCATCTGCAATTATTTCCTGTGCTCTTCTTGTCAATACTTTCCAAGGACTTGTTTTTTGATAAATTATATCCCTATAAGCATAATAGTGAAAGTAGCGCTGCAACTGCCGCCTCTGCCTGGAAAATCAACAATTGTTTGGTCCAAACATTAACAAATGCAGCATCAAGTATCAGTCGAAGGAAATTTTCGCAGCTCTAGAATCCATAGAATTTGAGGCAATTCATGTTGGAAAGCATAGCTCAAACTTATAAAGGACGTCGAGTTACCAGTCCAAGATTCATTGAATGTTTCTGTGTCTCGTTCGCATGAGAAAGTAGCATATTGGGTAAGGTCACTCCAAAAAGTGAGAGAGCCTCAAAAACTTCTTTCAAGGTTTCCACTAGTTTATGCACGTAGGATTTAGTTTGTAACGACGTCTGTCCACTACTTTTCGTTTTGGCGCAAGTCGTGCTCGGCCAACGATCGTCTCTTTTTGGTTTTCATAACAGCGTCTACAATCTGGAATCATCGACGTGGCTTAAAATCCTCACTCTCCCTCGAGGACACGGAGTGCTGCTAGCATCAACCTCTCGCCAATTGATCACTTTGAACTCCATAAATTATCAAGTAGCTCAAGCTGGCACCAATGAATTCTTCATTTCTTCTTATTGTGCGTCATAGGTAGTAAATGCTCTCAGTTTGCTCGGCGAGAATGAAAATCATAGTGCCTTTGGTATTATACTTTTTATTTTACTGCTAAATAGTAATGATTTAACCAAGAATCACTGTAGTAGCTCGTAGTATTCGGTTTAGTCACTCTCCACAACAACAGATCCACTCTCATGAGCAGCTACATTCATGTTGAAACCGTCGAGGATCTCGATATCAATAAAAAGTGCGTAAGTTCGATCACCTCAAAAATATCAATGGAATTAGAAAGCATGTATTTGTCATTCAGAAAATCTTTCCTTGGATCACTTGAGCTTTTCGCGGCTGATCGAAGTCGTAACGAAATAGCTTTTGTTAGAAGATTTCAGACGGCTAGACAAAGATTTAACCTGAATACAATTCTCCAACAATTTACTGCTTTCTTCTCTAGTGGAAGGCAATATAGGAAAATCGCTTTACAAAATTTCGCTATAGTTTGTGAGTCCAACGTTTGAGGTGTCTGAACAACTATATCATATGTAGCAAGCATCTGTAAGCAAAAAATGCTTCAATATTCTTACAAAACAAGGCTTAGAAATAAGCTGCAGAGCAAATTCTGTAGAAACGAAACAAACTGAGCTTAAAAATGTGCCTTATCCGGTGTACCTATCGAAAGTGTTATGGAGGAACTCAAATCGCCTAAATTTTGGAATTTTTAGCAACCATAGTAATTCAACTTGTATCCAGTTTGTAGAGATTCCTAGTTCAGATGATTTTATTTGGGTAGTAAAACGTATTGCTTTGACTCAGATTTGATCATTACAGTTGCATCAATTTATAGCATTTTTCACAAGACCGATTCAAAGGTCAACGAGCCAGCTTTTTATATTTCACTAAATTTATGTCAGGTACTTCTATCCTCTGGGTACACAACTGAATTCCATATATAAAACTCTTTATATCTTGTGAAACAACCGACATCAAATCCTGGGATGGTGCAGAGGAGAAAACTAAGAACAATAGCAGAATGGAAGAAACGAGCAAAGAATTGCAATTCTAGAGGGAAAAAAACGAAAGCCAGTTTAAAATGAAGCCTAGCAGGATCCGTCCAAAATTTCCATCACCATTCGCGAAATCGCTACTTGAGTGGCGACTATAACGATATAATTACAAACTGTCCAGCTAGTCATAACAGGCTTTGGGCAGTGAGATGAGCAACAATGTAAATTATTATCACACTTGAAAAAGAATTTCTTCTCATGATAAAAACCATATAAAGCAATGACGAGCTCGTGTTTAATGAAGAAATCTCACTTTCGAAAGAGATTCTAAGCTCAAAGCACACGTAATACGATCAGAGAGAACAGTATAAGCAACGACGACGATATCGTCGAAGCAAACGAGCACGGAAATTTGCCAACCTGCAAAAGATATTGGTATTTCTGGAAAAATTTTATCAAAATTCACGCCCAAAATCGCTGAAATTGATAAATGCATCATACCACTGTTCCATAATCTCTCTATTGTATGGTCGACTCTCACCCATATCTTCTTTCAAAACCTTCAACCTCAGGCGGGAGTTGAACCCGCACTTCACCCATGCCGATAGCGTGTGCTACCACTACATCACCAAGGCTATCGCTACTCTCGCTTTGGGCGAATTTCTTTACAACAATATATATTGGTCTAATTATATGTGTGAACGAAAAAACTGAAAACTCTACTTTTTAGAGATATCTTACCCTATGTCAAACTTTTTAAATGATGCAGGATGAAAGATGAAAGATGAAGCTCTTGGCGTTGGTCAATTCCTGAGGGATGCGCCATGCATTCGTCTTCAATTTTTAACTTCGTTTGAGATGATTGAATGTTTATGTGGTCTTTACAATGACTCGCGGTGGCTTCCCGCTGTATCGAGAAGAGCCGCTTATCCTCCCAGAGGAGTCCAGATTAGTCTGATACCATCTCCGGAGGGATGGATGGCTTGGTGAGCCGGAGTGCGTAGTGGAACCGTCGACTTTGTGAGCTATGCAGAGCACCTCTAACTAGTGCGGCAATGCGCTGTGCCGAACTTTTGAATGATATTAACATTATGTACAATCTAAGCAAAAATTTGTGTCTACAAAACCAGCTTTCTTATCTTTACGGGAATAATTTTTTATAATTTATAATTATAATTTTATCTTCTACAACATTTCCGGAGTTTCAGTGCTATACAGTATTTTTTGACTGTTTCCGCATCTATTACCGCCTTTTTGTATTCGCAAGATACCTGCTACAGGAGAACCGTCTGTTCGTTTGCTGTATTAACATAGTTCGTAATGGCAAAATCTCCACCGGAGCTGCTTTTTTTTTTCATCAAAACGACTATGTTCCAGGCTTGAGTTCCTCTGTTATTATGCAATTATCTAATCAATACACACTACCAAAAAAAAAAGAAAAAATTCAATTCTATACTAATAAATCTTATCAAACGTATTAAACCCATGAAAAAATTGCCTTAGTGCTTTAATAAACCGATAGCTCTTTCGCTTATGATCCATTGCTTTAGTTGATCGTGTTGAACTTAGATTGGTTCCGGCTTATGGATGACCGAGGTATTCAAGACTTTCAAAGAAACCTTGTAAAGCAATCTCGTAAGATGCCATTTGATCAAAAGTACACCTTCAAGGAGCAACGAGATAACAAATGCAGAAGCCTGTCTCAACATTAACAAGATTAAAAATGTCTTGCTCACTTGTTCCTCGTTGGTTTTTATCCAAGTGCGTTCCGAAAAAAACCATCAAATTTTCCAGTGCACTTTTCCATTTCACTACTCCTAATTTGCTACATTATTAAGTTTCCACATCGAACAGAGGGCTGACAATTAGCGTCAGCATAGAGTTGATGGTGTTGCTAGGCTATTTGTGCAGGTCCACTCATGTATCCCCCCGTTGTTACATCAAAACAGCTACTTGGATTTTTAGCACATCATGAAATTTTTGATAGAAACGACGGAATTAACGAGTCTTTCGAATGCGCACTGTAATAATTATTTATTTGGAAATCATATATCAAAAAAGGCGTAGCGGGTGGCATTCTACGGTTATTGCTTTATTGTTAAGTTTGCAATTTTCGTTTCGCTAAAAAAAGGGAATTCAAACAAAAAAAACAGACTTTAAAGTGCTGAATTTTGTTGCGCTTTTTTGGATGCATCAAAATCTGTACACATAGTTTTGAACAGTTCACACTGTTATGGACACCATAGTGTCCATATGATAGATGGTGTAAAAAGTTGGTGCCATTTGATTTTTAATATGATTTTTGCATTGGAATAACATGGTTTTGGTTTCCCTCTATTGCGTATTTTCATGTAAACATTTTCGTACATGATTTGCCTATAATTGTTTGAGGTGTCGTGGGGACGAAATCGCTTGCTAACTCACACATGAATGGCGCGTAAGGGAGACAAGTAGTGAAGCGGCGTGCGAGATTGATGGAGCCGAAGCGGTGATACGGTTCTAGAAAGTTCCCAACAAACTATCTCGAAACATGTATAGGTTGTTTACCGAAATGTTTACAAGGAAATGAGTAAATGAAGGACACCAAAATCATGCAATTTTTGCATAAATCGTATTAAAAAACCAGAATGGCGCAAACCTTTTACCTAACCCTATGAGTAGGGAAAGGCTAATTCTGCTATCGACCAATCTACAGTAGCGTGCTATTTTGGTGATACTTGGGACAAGCGAAAACATGATTGACGCAGACAAGGAATTGATGTGTTTTAATTGGCGAATGGAGGTTTTACATGGCTTATATTGACCATTTCGAATCCACCGAGTGATATTAAATTGCAGATGCTCCGAACAACGAAACATTAAAGAGAGCCTTTTATGACTCTGATTAACAACTCAGTTTTCATGTTTTTAATAATCCGACAGCCTTGAGTGATTCCGGTTTGCAATTGCCTACCTCATGGAGTCCGTTGTAGCACATTGAGTTTGATCGGGATGGCTTCCGATGAGGAAGGCCGTTGCAATTTTCCGATGGATCTGAAGGCGGAACTGGTTCAAATCCAAAAGGCACCTAAACAATTAAAGCGGATCTAGGAGAAGCAAGCACTGATCGTGAGTCTGTAGAGCGAAATGAATACAAAGACTAGTTGCACTTGAACAACAATTTCACTTGTACAGACACTGATTACTTGTAGATTTTGCCCTTGAGAGGAATGTGCGGACAGCTGAAACAAAGCGGTCACGGGTACCAACCTCAGACGGCTCCACCTTGGGGCATTGTGTCTCGTCATAACAGTTGTCCGACGTTTTGTCCTGCACAATCCAAACCATTATAAGATTTGTGCCTTCAACGAAGGTCGCTTGCATTTTCCTGAACGCTTGCACTCTTTCCGCCACCTATCATTTACTACTAATTGTCTGTGGTAAATAATTATTAACAATAGCAATGATAATTTCCACTTGAGCTTTTAAAGAAGAATAAATTGCACCATTCCGTTGGGTATTGCTCACTCATTTATTGTTGTAGCATGATGTAGTATCAACGATAAGGCAAAGACACATGCGGTCAGATCTCCCTTTTTATCCTCTAAAGGAGTAGTTTTTGTCCACTTCATAATGCGACTGTCTCAACGCTTTCACGATCATGTCGTAGGTTTCGTTACAAATGTTTCTCGAACGTTTCGTCCTCTATGTACAGATTTTGGTACATCCGCCGATTTATTAGTTCAAACCGCACCTTAAAATCTGCTTTATCTTTAGGTAAATTTCTCTTTTTAAAAAACCAACCGAACATGGGAACGACGATCAAAAAATAGTTTGCGGCGATCTTGACGATCACTAATAATTGAATGGATAACAAATTCAATGGACATAGATATAGCTTTCAATGACGCTGGTCCAGCAGTGGTCCTCGAATGCCAACGGTGGTGAAAGGTATGGAACAATCAATTAAATATATTACAGTGACTTTGCATTATTCAATCCCTTCATTCTGTTGCTCTATTATTGAATTTTAAACATTCCTCGATTTCTTAGTATTTTTGCCACATGTTTATGCAGAGCTGTTCATGAACACTTCGAAAGTGAACTTTTCTGACTAAGCTACTTTGGTCTCTAACTAAGCTAATCAGAGATATTTAACAAAATCTAAATATTAAGTCTATCAAAGCGTTCTAGACATTCTAAATCTAATAATCAACATCTTTCATAAAGATGTCGCACTGCGTAAATCAATCAACAATGCGATTGTCGTCAATATCTACCAAAAGCCCTCAACGTTTGAAAGATTCTTGGTGCCGCTATCAGCGATCTATGTAACTGCAAGATGAAAAATTTATGACCTCATTTTCAATTCGGAAGAGATTATCAGAGTATTCTCTTTTCTCTTGTTAGCCAGCAAAGTTTACAGGTATGCGATATCGGGAAAGAACTCTGGACAGGGAAGATATTCTTATCAGTGGAGGTATAATGAAGTTTATGGCAGCGGACGTCGAACATTGTAGAAAGGGAATCGAACCCGCGTTTCATCCTATCCGGGGACACGTGCTCTACCACTACACCACCGAGGCACATTTGCACCACCATTCCTGGATGATGCCGTGTTTTTGCCCACCACTCCATTCTCTTAGGAATACATGAATAATCATAACTGCGAAAAATGCGGTAAAAATACTAGCAATCTCGACTATTAGGTGTAGAAAGGTCAATTCGTTTAGGTTTTTGATGTATTTCCATGCTATCTCAACACGCTTTAAAGTTTAGCACAGTAGACGGTTGCGGTCATTGTTGTGCCACCCAGAGAGACGTTACAATGAGCCATTCCTCCATAAAGCATCGTTCCTATGCTTATGTTAAAGCCACCGATAACGCTATCTTCCTTGACAAATTTGATACTAATTTGTCAACCCCACCCCGGAACGATGATAATGTGAATCTGGAACGCGAAATCGAACCAACGATCACGTTCGATTATGTATCTTGCGGAGCACCTCTAAGCGTTACGCCGCACCTGGCCGTAACAAAGCTTATCTTACCAATACTTTATGGTAAGATCCTTCTTCAGTGGACAACAGCTTGAATTTCCGATCTTCTTGGCCTTTCGATCTTGATCGTGATGTGCGCCTCCATACGGTAGCGTGGATATGGGCTTTTGAGGAGGCCGTTCTTATGGTAAAGGTGCCGAGCAAAAACCTTTTTTTCAAAGAACGCGGTCGTCGTGAACGCGTTGCTTTGAACTGATCTCAGTAAAATCCTATGGAACTTTAGGTTTCATCTTCTCTCACCGGTTGTTCCACCGTCAAATGCCCACAGGCAACAGCGATCACTCAGCGATGTGGTGCGGGTAGTTTGAGACTAAGCGAGCTTTTGGCCTCTTCCCAGGAGATTACTTTACGAAGTATATGATATTATAACAAAATAACAATCTCAAGAACAACAATATATGCATAACAACATAATCAATACGAATACAACGCCACTAACACTGAGCACTTTGCTGAATTGAATGTGCATGGCCGATCGGAGCGATTCATGTCCACTAAACTTGTGCTTTGCGGACGAGATCTGCCATCCTAATAAAAGATCTCTTCACACAGTAAAGGCAACCTATCATAGTTGTAAGTTTTGAAAATTTTAAGTACAAAACATACAGTATTGGATAAGTAGAAGTAGGACTGTTTAGAACAGGGATAGCCGTCGGTTCCCTCATGGAAGGACGCCGTATAGGCTGAAATGAATTTCAAAATATGATAAAAAAAAACCACCCTGATTAGTCAACATTCTAGAAATTCAAAAAAATATGACTTGTTCCATGCTATTTTTAGCATCATTGACTCTAGCATCAATTCAGTAGCTTCGAAAACCTAGAATTTGGAAGACTAGCATAGAATTATAGAGATTCATCCACAAGTCACATGTAGGATTCAAACTTAATTAAGCGATGGAGTGCGTGGCACTTCCACCGAGATAGAGGATAACGGGATAAATGCAAGTTAAAAACGGCGATGTTTCAGATTCCAGACGCAAGTTAATTTGAAAGATGGATCGCCTTCATCTTTCACTTATATCTTCAGTGTTCACATGAACAGTTTCATAAATGCGTTTGTGAGTGGTCTTGCATTTATGCCGATGTTTTCCGCATTTTAGACAAAAGTGTACAGCCAATTGGCCAGAAGGATACGATAAGTGTTTGAAGTTATTTTCAACAAACATGCCTTATCCGTACTCCAAAAATGAATGACTCTGTGTTAATCTATCCAGCCATCATGACAGACCATCGCAGTTTTTCTTTGAAAAACATTTTGCCAGGATAATAAGAATAGGGGATCCCATGATACTTGAAACTCTCATTGCCTTTGGCGAATGCAAATTTAACCCATATCTTTGACTTTTTTCCATTTATTTGATAGATTTATCGAAAAGGCATCGTTTGACCCACCTTCAATGGGCTGGACGAGCGAGTGAAGGAAATGAAGCAGTGCATATTGTCTGAAGAGTAGAAGAAGTTTATACACGCTCGATACAAACCAATGGTACAACCATCGAAGTGGCTATAAATTTCGAACGATTACTGCCCGAACAGCACTGCCATGTTTCTGATAAGAAAGCACTTATGTATAAGACGGCGTCAAAAGAAAAGCCAACTTTTTTCGCTGGACAAGAACTTTTCATGAGCGTATTAGTGACCACTCAAAAGCTTAATCTCTAACTAACGCGGTACCTGGCCGTTTTTCAAAAACACTTTTTGATAACACTACTAAATTCGAACTAAAATTATGTTTTTCATCGGCCGTGCGATTCAAGTACTACATCGCTGGAAGCACGAAAAGCACATGAAGGTGTGAAGAGAGTCTTAAAGTATCAGAGTCAGACGTTTAATTTGAAATCTTTTTCAGAGCAGAGAAATAATTCTTAAGTAAATGGCAAAGATCGCACTTTATCTGACGCGAAGAGGTATATCAATCAGTCGACGACGGGGCCACCGCATCGACTTTGCAGAGCCCACACACCCCGACATAATTAGCCGGTAAACAAGTATGCCAAATATGTGGAAGCTGATCTTATTTCTTCTGCTACACTGCAGTGAAACGGTCTTTGCAGAAAACAAGCACAGCGTTGAAATCGTGGGAACATACGCTATCGAATCACTTTTAATAGTCTAAAAAAAGAGCTCCGTCTATCAGGAAAAACGCGTATTTAAAACAAAGAGGTTTTTCTTTCAGTGAAGCGTTATAACGAAGACTTTCTAAAAAGGGTTTATATCGTGCTAGCTAGAGACTTGAACTTTCGAATGACTGCTAACACTCCTATGAAATGTCCAGCGAAAGAAATCGCTTAATCACTTGTCGCCGTCAAAAATATGAATACCAAAAAATTTTCCAAATTGCTTCTATTAGTTTGTGAGAACAAAGTCGAATGCCCACCTTTAGCGTATTTGCCGACATTACTACAACCTTTTTTTCCTTACACGTTGCCTGGTGATCCGTATATTTGAGTCTGAATGTAAAATTCAAGTTATGTGAGCCGATATCAAGATCCTTCTGAGGATTACATAGCCAACGTAGAATAACAATCACTTCATCGAAACAGCAAATGAAGCTCTTCGTTTCAATCATTATTAACACATCCGTAACTTAGGCCAAATTGCGTGGCTAGCCAAGATTCAAATCATGTCGTTCGCGCTAAATCAAAATGCGCATTGAAATCATTATCTATCAAGCAGACGGTAACCAGTAGTGCGCAGCTAACTATTCTCTTAAGATCGTCGTTCTATTGTTTGGTGTTCAAGAGATGGAGAAGAGACTTGAAAAGGCTCAAAAGGTTTGAAACATTGTTTCAACAAGCCAACATCAAAGGTGTGTAACTATCAAGATGTGTGCATATGCGATCTGAAAGACATGAATACTATGGACACTTTAAAGTCCAAATGGTAGCGAGATTGCTGGAATCGAAGACATAAAAGTCTCACTACTTAAAGGAAATGTCTGAATACCATGTTCTTCTCTATCGCCTTGTGATTTCAAACTTTCAAAAGAGTTCTTCTGTTTTCCATCACAAACACATTCAGTAAACGAATAGAATGCGAAGTCATTAGAATTGAATACCTTGCTTAATGCCCTCAAAATGCAACGATCTCTGAAGAAAAATTCACGAAGCTCTGTAAGTCATAATAGTAAGACCTAGACCGCATAATAGGCTCTCAATATCAAACTGTCAGGAATAAATTGGTGAGAAGTACCAGCACTTAGAGCTCCCACAATATGCACTTTGGAAGTCAGGATAAAATCCACTCATCAGTGTCCATTTATTTCTCGTCCACTTACTTGAGATAGAACCGTTTCTCGACGAGTAAGGACATAGCACGTTGAGATACTCGATTGATGCTACCAAACCATTGACTGATATGTTTGCCCTTGTTTATTGGATCCTGAACGGATCAGATTTCTACAACACTCTTAGACAGCTACATCTTTTATTAATAGACAGTCTCGTAAAGCGAACCTCTAAATAATTTTCATATGATATGTCCTTTTGATTACTGTAGAAGACGTATCCGTGTTCGTCAAGCAGTACACACCATCGTCGGTCATCCTGAAGTTTTGACCGAAGAAAGTCCTCTATTCCATCAAAAATTTATTTGTTCGTTGATCAGTCTCTTTGACTAATGAACTAGACAAAGTCAAAACTTCGCTATAAAAATATTTAAACTTGGAATGAAGCCGCATGAAATGGCCCTGATTCCATTGTTAATCTTCAGTCTTAAGGAAGAATTTTATTTATAAGAAGCCGATTACGAATTCATTATCCATAGAGTTTATCGTGATGTTTTCATGATTCTAAGAAGAGTACTTGTGAATTATCGATGACAAACGGGAACTAAGGGCATGACTTGGATACTAGCCAAAAAATCAATTTTTAATAACAACTTTTTCTCAAAAGAAAGTCTGCTCAAACTAGATAAACCTACGGAAGGTGCACACCCATGCTCGCCCATAAGGTTGACGAAATAGTCGTATGCGAACTCAAAGCCTGCTACTCCTAAAAATAACTAAGTGCATAATATTTTCAAGCTCAAAATCTTTAAATAAAGCAAAGAAATCGAAATAAGAGCACAAAGTCAAACAATTTTCTCAGTGGAGAGAGGCGCAAGGCCGCTGAAGAGAGCATTATCAAGTTGTTTTTTTAAGGTATTCATTTCAAAATTGTGACCCTCGAGTGAGGTATTTGTAGACGAAGACTACATTGAAGCCATTGATAACAAGAGAACTGTCTACTGATCATGCAAGAATAATGAAAATAGCAATAATAAAATATATAAACTCATAATTTAGGTATACTCTTCACTTTTGAGACTACACGAGCAATTCTGCTTTTGAAGATAGAGCAACTATATGAATATGATGGTGGAAACACCCACCAAGCAGTGCGTTTCCGAGGTAGATCGCCTTCGTTCCCTGGGCAAGCATTGTAAGATTTTCATTCAATCCATACGCTGTTAGTTGTGTCTCCGACTTGTACCAGATTTTTGCTAGAATTATATGACAGGGTTATTTTCCACTAAAGGTAAACAAAGAAAAGTTCTCAAAAACTAACTGGAAAATTTTTCATTGACAAAGGTACGGACGGAAATGAGTTGACAAAGCAAAATTTTATATTAGGGAAATGCTTATGGTGGAAGACAACTCTAAGTGATGCAATAACTTGAAACAGATTCAAGACTTTTATTGACGAAAATTTTCATAGACGATTGAAGTTACCACGAAAACATTGTACATATTGAACGACTTGTATATTTGTTCCACAAATTTTGTCACTTGTGGAGCACCAACCATCGAGTTGCAAAGTCACTCAAAGAGCTTTCAGATTGCGGACAGAAAACCAAACGCAGGTCATAAGCGAGCTCGTGGTTTCCTGAGATGCAGGTGAAACGAGCCAATTTTTAACATACAATAACAATCATCGTCGACGTTTCACCACCACTTTATGACGAAAATGAGGTCGCAGTGGAGGAATTTCCACACAAAGCATTTCTGTAGATTATATTTTATTACATTAATTTTATGTAACATATTGGCGACTTCAACGGTAAGATTTGACTTGGCAAAATGCTGTCATGGTTAAAAATCAAATGAACAGTATGAGCTATTGTTGTCGCTTTTTCCATGTTGCTTATCTAAGTGCAACATTCTTTGTGAATCAAAGGAAGATTAACAAAACCACGCTACTTCAAAAAAAGTGGATCCACAAAGACCGATAACTATCGCACAACCTCCCTATTCTTTTCAACAGCAAACATCTTTGAAAGAATTCGGTGGGACAGACAGTCAAAAACTCAGAGAGATATGAACGAAAGTGCAAGAGAGTTTCGCAATGACAACAAGATTGACGAAAACAAAGAGGTTAGGCAAAAGAAGCTATTCATCCATAGTGCTGTTCTCTAGAAAGTCAAAAAAACCCCAGTGAGATATGAAAATTAAAAATCTATTGCGTGTTCATATCGTATGTATAACATCGGGCATTAGCTCGGCGTGATGTATGGTTGCAATATTTACTGGGCTGGCAAGAAATTTCTCGGACTTTTCTATTTTTGTTGATTATTTCCCAAGTATTCAAGTTTCTGTCCTTACTATCGCTTAAAACAGCTTTTTGCGGTTATTTTGTACATTTGTTTCAAGATGGACTTATCTCAAGAGCAAATACGATTGTTGATGCTACACGAGAATCGTTGCGTGCCAAATCAGCATTTGAACCTAAACGATTTCGTGTAGCACCAACAATCGTTTTTGCTCTAACGACAATTCCCCTTGAAACAGATGTATAAATGTTGTATATTAAAATAACCGCAAGAAGCTGCTCTGAACAGTAGTAAAAATTTGGGGAAAAAGTTCTGAGAAAATGCTTGTGACTTCTTGGGTGTCGGGCATTGTTCGTGTTTTTGGGCTCATTTGAAGCCCATCTTCTCCCGCGTTGATTGTTATATAATTTACCTACTTATTTCAAGATGGAGTTAACAAGCGAGCAAATTACATTGCTGATGAACACGAATGGCTCTGTTGGGTTGATGCATGCAACGGTGGTAAGTGAATGCATCAATCCGGCTTGGGACGAAGGCACAGTTCGCAAAAGTGCGGTGTACAGGTGGTTCAGAAGGTTTGACGAAGGTGAAGAAAGTTTGAAAGATCAGCCGCGTTCATGTCGTCCAAAAAAAGTTAATCGTCAAGCTGTGGTTGAAGCGATTGAAGAAAACCCCTGATTGACAACTCGTTCATTCATTTCTTCAAGAGCAATAAATCGGAATTCTATGCTCGCGGAATCGATCTTTTGCCGGAGAAGTGGCAGGAAGTGTTTGAAGTTAAAAGACGAGTGCTTCGTCATCACGCGTAAATTCGCGCCACATCTCGGTTCCATTTTTTACATAGACGCACATACATACCCTGCCCATGTGGCACTCAGTGCGGTTGGTCTACATATCAACTAGTGGACTAAAAAACAACAAATTTGCTGAGTTTATAATGAACGCTGTTTGCTATACGATTTAACATTTATGTTTTCGTCTAGGTTTCACCTACTGTGGTTATGAAAATCCTCTTTCAGGCTCTGAAGAAGGCGAAACCGCCGAAACATTAGCCACTGATACGACCTCTAATGTACTTTATTGTACAGAATAAATGTGTATTAACAACCTCGTGTATGCTGATTGAGAAAATCACGAAACATATTTATATAAACTATATTGTTTTGAGGGAATTATGATGTTCACGATTTAGCACAGTGGTCTCAGTTGCCATCAGCGATCTTTTTAAAGATTTCGATTGATTATACATCCATCATAGTGCTAATTGACTCACATTTGTTTGAGACATCAAACACAATATGGTTCCTCATGCGAACACTCCGACGGTAGTAGTTGTCGTCGACTGACTTCCTGTTTAGATCCGTAATGAAATGGTTGTAGCTCCTGTAACAGCTACGCTGACAAGAAGCACAACTCTAAATACTTCTGTACTATCTAGAGGGTTATGTTGATTAAGAGTTTAACTAAATTTGTAATAAACATAAAGCGTTTGGCGCCCTGAAAATGCACAATTCAATTGCATTGAGCATCGTAGAGGTGATTGATTGTATAATTAGCCTTTTTTTCAGATAGGTTTACCGACATTGGGGACCTCATACAGATGGTCAGCCGGTGACGTAGAATCGTAGTCCAACGATTGTAAGCATTTCAGTGCATCTCTAATCATTGCGTTACTCGCACATACTTAGCACAAGTAACTCAATCACCTCTAGTAAGAATTGACACTCAAACACATGTGTGGTTTCCAGTCCGCGCGCTTCAAATCATCATCTCGTACAAATGACATGGAACATGTCACCACTTTCACTGTGAGGAACTGCCAGTGATGAAAAAGCAAAAGAGTATACAACAACGTAAGATGTCATCGATGAAAAGGCTTGGAATTCAAAATTCTAGGGGAGAATAGTTTCGTAAACGCCTAAAATGCGGAAAATTCAAGCAATTGAGGAATTTCAGTTTTACATGAAAAATGTCCGATGTGTCTTTTCATGAAAATATGGTTCTCATTCATGCCCTTGTCTTAGGGAATGATAAGCCCTTGACGGGGATAAAGAAATGCGCGAAGCATAGCGGTGACTAGAAACCACATATCATTGATCATTGATGACTCATCATTGATCATTGATCATTGATGGAGCGCTCATCATTGATGACGAGCGTCGATCATTAAACATAGATGTGACTTGAGAAGCAGTTATTTTCGCTGCTAAGGTCAAACTCATGGCAGTGCTCGATCAAGCTACTCCATAGAAAAGATGCAAGATATTCATATCCGATTCAGTTTTTTTATGATGAAAAACAGCATGACAACATTCAGGAAAAAACGAATTTCTGAAAACTCAGAAAACTTCCTTTCAGATGAAAGCTATGGCTCAGAATTTATGTGGTAAGCATTTGTTATGCCAGCATCACTGGAGTGGTACAAGTTTTGTGCCAGATGAAATCGTCTTAAGTGAATAATAAGATTGGAATGATAGCATGTCATCTCTTTCGCTGCTAAAGTGAAAAACACTATTGTTCGTGAAAGACTTCCCTTCTAGATTTCTGTCTATTTCCTCGTCTAATCTTCAAAGAACTCGAATTATGACTACTTTTTTGGTTTTTTGGTGGCGGGCGTATTTTCAGTACACCATCAAGGCCCCACTCTGTGCTTCTCTCAGCCGTGTCTAACATGTTTGAAATGGTGTGAATCGTTTTCGATTACGGCGTGTTCTTCAACCCCAATCGCACGTCTACGAAGATTGGTGCAGGCTCCATAGATACAGTGATACTTTCATACAAGATCTATAACAATTTATCGTCGAAAAAAGATGCAATGTCGTTGAAGGAACACTCATAGATGTGATTTGATTCAAAAAATTCATGCGCTCTCATCCTGCATTTTCAGTGGGAAAAGCATATGTTTGCGGAATTTACATATTTTCAACTTTTACTAAACATTTTTTCTAGTAGTATTTGCTATTAAAGTCTTTCGATACTTCAGGCAATGAGGATGTGGACTAGGCTTGTTATCCGGAAAAGCCTCTATGGAACATCCTACTGGCAAAGAGAAGATTATGCCTTGCATTCAATATAGTCAACCCGTTACTCCGAGTTCAGAGTGAACTGTTAGTGTCTATATGGTGAAAAAACGAATTTCACTAACAACACCTTCAGAAAGCTTTCCAGTGATATTCCATCTCTTAGTACCGATAAGTATTCCCTAGAATTTGAATTTTATTGTATAAGTACCAAAACAGCGCACCGACAGCCGCTATTCGTAAACGTCCGACCGCCTGCCAGCCGAAATGGGCCGCCGTCTCAAACATTTCATCCATTTCGTGGCTGTCATCAATTCCCTTGACGGACGATTGCTGACAGCCATCGATCACGACTGAAACACGGCCGAAAGAAGCGCGGAGCGAGAGCCTCGATGGTGTTGTGCGAACACGAAGGCCTCCACAAAGGGTAGTCACAGTTCGAGTCCATTACACATGCATCAGATTCCATGTATTGCTCGCATCTTAGAATTCTTGTGGCTATAATTCAGATCGTACCTTGCCGTTAAAGATGGATTGAGCAGCACATAGAGGCTGAATTGCGGATGATTGATATTTCTGATAAGACTAAACCACTGCTTACAATCCAACAAATGAGAGTGAGTTTTCCTAAATTTCCTTGCGAATGCAGCGCTTCCATCGTGATATTCGGCCGGTAGGCATCGAAATTTGAAGCCTCACATTGCTACATTTTTTGAATTATAAGGTTTATAGGAGTAGTAATGGAAAGGAACAGACGAAAAATATCCGAATTCCAACTTTCCTTTGCAATTTTATTTCTCCTATCGCACATTGATTCGCTTAGATTACGCACCACTACCTCCATTCAACTCAGTATGAATGAAAGCGACAGTAGTTGATTAAGCACGTACAGCGCTGAGCTTGACCTCGATGGTTAAAGCTGCGGGTTATGCTATGCCGCCGTGCTTACTCTCTAGAATGTTTGTCCACTGTCGAAGACAGTTTGTTGGGCCGTCTGACTGATTTTCGCTTCGGTACAAATAACCTTAATGTCAAGATGAGACCATTCTGATCACATAAACATCTCCAAAAATTAATGTTCTTATCCGTACAAAAAAAAAATCTGAGAAAAATTAGCGCTCATTTTAGTCGCACAAAAAAATCTAAGAGAAATCCAATGAAAAGCTGGATTTTCAAAATTATTCGGAAGAATCTCGGTAATTATGTATTAGTTGAGGAATAAATTGCTGAAATATGAGAAAAAATAACTCACTCTTGTACGTGTTCTATGCTCAACATAGCACCAATATGATCAAAAATGTTCCAGTTCGGATCCTCATAGTCATAGTCGTCCAATGTTTGGTTGTAGAATCGAATCAGTCCAGACGGAGCAGTGAAGAACACCAGATGAATCAAGTTACTAAAAAGTCTCATTTGAAAATGTCACCTCTAACAATGTGTACATTAGACCCAATAGTTATATGTCAATCAATTCCTGAGTCTTCTTAACAAAAATTATTGCAAGCGAGGAGTAATGCGAGTACTGCTCTAGCAGTTCGTCAGAAATTTGGTAGTTATAGATATCAGAGAGAAGCAATACAAGAGCCGAAATGGAACATACTCTTTCAGGAACTGCCATTGCTGATCCCAGCTGTCTTGAAGTGCACTCGTTGCCTCAAGATCCACTAACAACTTATTAACTAGTTGTTCTCGCGGCTGACATAGCACCGGCAGTTTGCCTGAAATGTAACATACGAGCAAACCTTTTCATGCCCAAATGGCTTATCCCATGGACGACGTAAGTGCTCCGTGCAGGCGTTCCAACGAAAGCCGGGCATGGAGTTTTTCAAAGCTTTCGTTTTTTTGATAACAGACTCAGTATAAAGTTGAATCAGCTGTTTACCAGTACTCTAAACTCTATTAAAAAAGAGATCTCCTCCAAGAAACAGTATAACAAAATTGAAGACAAAAAAACAAAGATAAGTCAGCCCTCATATAACAGACCACTGGCGTGGCTCAAAAAACGATTATCTGGCATATTGACAGTTGAACGCGGTCTTAAGAAAACACTCGAAACCATATATGAAGACCTTTGGATATTTACATTCAAGCGTAGCAGAAGTAAGGAGATCCTTACCACTGTGCCTCATTTGCTCAGCATAGACGACAAATGCCTCCTCTTTCGTAATATTTGTGTCAGTGTCATTCAAGAGACAGTAGCGCCTACAAGTAACAAATATATTCTACAAACTTCAGAATCAAATATTCTAAACCATTCGGTCGCATCCCCACACAGAATTCTGTCGTAGAAATGATTTATTAGTGTCACTTGACATTCAGCAGTAGAAGATTCTAGCTATTGTAAAAAGCAGTAAGTGCGTTCTGATTGAATTAAGCGAAATATTGATTGCAGGTAAGCATCACCCACCAGTGCGGATGAACTCTCCATTGCTTGTCGCTCATCCATGCCGTCTGTACGTGACTATAGTCATAGGTGCGACTTTTCGGTCGCCATCTGTGTTCGTCACCTTTCGCCACTGCCAAGCCGAGCCTGAACTCGTTTTTTAAAAAGCTTGTTGTGAAGGAAAAACTTCTTTGTTCGTTGTTTTACTTGCGAATGAGGCGCTATCGGCTTTTTCAGCGCCAGTAATTGTTATCTCAAATCTGTTAGGGCAATCAGATTTTCCAAATTATCCAGCGATGTTTTGCAATTTGATATTATCATTCGATTCTTTTACTAGTCCTATAGGATATACTCAGTGATCATGCTAATCCTGGAAAACAAAAGTGTGTTACCACTATGACTCAACTAGAAAGCTTGAATAATACAGGCCGCTACGTCTTTCTAGTGAAAAAGTACCACAAACAATGCTGACTCTGCTCAAAAATTAAGCTACCATAAAAAATACACCTTCTGTTTTTGTGATTACATAGGCACAACTGGGTTGTACGATAGATTTAACTTTCCAGGCGATTCAAAAGATCTAAAAATGCTTGACTAACACGAAGTTTGCCCCCTTGATACATTCGGAGTAATAGGTATTCGTCTGCGGATAAATCCGATCCAACATTTCTGTGCCGTACAATACGTCAAGAAGTTGCGGATCACTGTTATCACAGTTCAGCACCATCTTTCGCACCTGAATTGCTTAGTTACGTGTCGGAAATCACGCATAGCGATAAATGGAATGCTGCCGATGCTACAAGGATAACTCATTCGGAACACCTATCCACATGAAGTTACTTGCATTTCCGCAATGTTGCCTTCAGCTTTGAACACAGAGTATTCACTATGAAAATTCAGAAGTTGAAGCTTACGGAAGAGATTCTACAGATTATAAACCGTCGCTCTTCAACACACTAGACAAGTGGGAACTTTGAGATTTCCCAAAATAATGCTTATCAGCGTTTTCTTTAGGTGCAAAGTTCTAACAAAAACATGAGAAACGAAACACATGGAAAAGTGAGTAATTTTGCATTTATAGAAAAATAATGTTGACTCTGCACTTTCTATCATGGAATTGTGGTGTTTAACACTCAATATCCAAAGTTTATTCTGTGTGGTGCATGTGTAAGAAATATGATAGACGAAGTCATTGCCTTGCAGCGGTTTATTTTTACCTAGGAGTTAAGGGGTTAACAAAATCCGTTTGTAATTACATAGAATCTCAATCTAACCCATAAACTTCGCCTCGTATTTTCGATCTAATGATTCCGTGTTTAACCTAGACTTTTGACAAAACATTAGGTAAATATTTGGAAATTTTCTCACAAAATCGAAAGGGAACGTAAAAGCGCCAATCCTTTCTCAATGATTTAGAAGTCTCGCTATGATAAACAATAGAGAATCATAAAATGCGTCATGTCTATCTCAATGAAGATTTGATTATTTTCAGTACTTTGAAGGCAACACAGCTAAGAATAGATTCCTTATGAACAATTACACCATCCTGTGAAGGGTTTATAATGAGTAACTAGGTTTTGATTGATCCTACAATGTTCCAAACGGCACCTTGTGTCATCGTCAGCATTCACATTTTGAGTACAACGTTGGAAAGAAAAGCGCAAGTAGTCTATCATTGATTGAAAGAGTGAAAATTTCCTGCTCATGCAGATTGCAACATGCAGTAGAGTGTCACCGAAAGCACAACCAACGACAAACGCTGAGATTATGCGGCGACGCGTCTCAGAGGTCCCCACGTGGGATGTGCTGGTAAGACTTTACCATTGTTGATGGTTAAATTCGAATAACAGAAGCAAAGACTTTTAACAACGATAATGCCAAGCGTTCCATTTTGAGCACCGCGCAAATGATGATTGCTTCCCAGGACGGAGTAGTTTTTACTGCAATGTATCACGCATCGGGTATTTAGACTAGATCCACCCGAGTTAACTTTACGGACTATAACGAGTGTTTCAGGCTTTAGATTACTGTAAAGATAAACAGAAGTTTATTTTTCAGCAACAAGTCAAAGATTTTTGATTTGCAAAAATTTCAATGCTGGATGGAGATCCACTGCGCTATAGAAATTTGGTGCACATGTGGGGCGAAATGGCTTGACAAACACATCATGTCATTACAATGCACCAAAGCCAGGTCTTTAGCTCATTACATGTAAGTTACATCGAACGACACATGTATGCTTTTCCGTGAGAAGCAATCGTTGTAGCACCACCGTTCCTACACCTGTATAACTGTAACCTAACGGTGTTAACGAAACGCTTGGCGAACAAAAAGCGGATTGAGATGGTCGTGCGCCATACGAAATTTCGGATATGTTCGATGCATTCAGCAAATGTTGTCCCCTGCTCGCAATACAGATTGGAAATCTCCTCCTTGTCTTGCGAAAATCGAATCTAAGTATTAACTGATAACACTGTAATGCTAAAATAGACCGAAAAAGACCATATGAAAAAGTGAATAAGCAACAAAAAAAATTAAATGCGATTCAGAAAGAAAGGTAAAAAGTGATGTACTTTAGGGTTGAATGCGATTTAGAAAAAAAAAGACATGAAGAATAATGTAAAATAACGTTGTGCTATATTTCGGTCGAAATCTTATTAATCAATTAGTCAACCTTGATAAATAGCACTAAATCATACCGACTATGACACTGCAGTAATGTCATACCTGTTGTGTTTGTGGCACCTCGAGTTCGAGCAGATCCATGTTGTTATAATTCTGTTTATGGGATCGACTTCTTGGATCCTTAAAGTGTTTATGAACAATTATGGATTTTTAGCAAAATTATAGCAGCACCAAACAAACCGAAACGCGATAAATTTGGTAACAAAGGTGGATCATTTCAGTTATCCGGCAGAATATCAAGAAAAGACTCCCTCTGCTGGACAACGACTTTCCATTGCCTTTCCAGTATCATCTAAGAAATCTTTAAATAGTATTGTACGTGCTCGCTCTTTCAAAAGACCTCCTTATAGCGTTGTAGCCTTTAGAACAGACTTATGTTCCACACGCGCCGCGTGCTTCAATACAATGTAAAAACCATTTGAAAAATTGAACATACCCATCAGTTTCTTGTATTCAAGCCCTCGATTAATTACTAAAACATCAGAATCGGAAGAGAAATATCTTTCTTTTTGAATATAGGTGCGGATAGGGAAAAGTACCGAGAACACTTCGCTGGAATCACATATTTCTTCCTAATAATTTGCATAATGCCGATGTTCTAAGGCTTTTTTTTCAGATACGGTTGTCTCTCGCCGCTCAGATTCTTCCACTATTAATAACTACTCAACCATTGCTCACTTACGTCACCTCTGAATAACTGTAAGTAAACGGATGATTGATATAAACTTGGTTATCGTGAGGGTTATCTGATGTATAGGTATCGACTCAGCATGAGTAATAATTTTTGATAAATTACTACCTGTTCTCCATTTTTTATTTACTGAGGCGACTCTTGGGTCTTATATAATACTACGGAAGAGGTAAAATAAAGATTCTCCTTGTGATCCCTTTTGTATTATGCAATACAATTGATTGAATGCCAAATTCAGTACGATGCGCAATAAACGAGAGTTTTTCTTTGCAGAAGACATGTGTAACTAAACCAAAAGCAATGAGCGAGTAGAGAAAATCTTGTTCTATCAAGGCAATACAGGAATTCCAAAAATTTTGATAAAGAAAAAACCTTAATCAAACAAGGAAGATCGCGCAATTCGCTCTGCGTTCATCGATTTCCATAGCCGTCCGTTCGGGGTTGAAACAGACTTATGTTCCACACGCGCCGCGCGCTCTAATTATTATCGCGCTCATATTTCGCTGGAAGCAAGAACAATATATAAACATGTAGGGGAAACCTAGTGGTATCATACCCACATGTTATATCGATATTTTTTGTCATTGCGGAGAAAAATCCTAAATTCAATGAAAAAGATTGCACCACACATGCGAGTTGCGCCTGCACGATCGGCTGAATTCGTGTTGATCCATGGTCACGCACACAAACCTGCCGACAAACAAATGCGAGGCGTATGTAAAACTCATTATGATATCCACTACTACACTGAAGTGAAACAGTCTTTTTAGAATGTAAACACAGCGTTGAAATTGTCGAAACTTGCGCTATTGAATGCACACGTAAAATTCAGAGGCAGAGCTCTTTTTTGAGAGAAATACGTGGGTGGGGAACCCAAGGCTTCTCCTTTGGCTACGACGCTGCTAAAATGCTTTTCTGGAAAGCAAATTTATTTTGGATACTTCGAGATTAAAGCTATCGAACAATTATCAGCAGTCTAAGGAGTGAGATTTATCGAGGGAAATATAAACGTAGTGATAATAAAAACAGCAGCGTGTGAAGTATAATCTTATTGAATGCTACAATGCTATAAAAGGCCCTATCGAGAGCGGGCACGTATTGCAATCTTCAGAGACTTATGCTTTCGAATGGTGAACAACACTCTTGTAAAAATTTCTTGTCCAGAGAAAGGAGTAGTTTCTTCAATCGCTGTCAGAAAACCGAAAAGAGCCCAAACGTAAGTAGTAGCACGTACAATTGGCCGTAACTGGGGATGGAACATAACGAAACCGTTTTGATCGAGCATGAAGAAATAACTGCGACCGCCAATCTGAATTTCCTCAGTCAGTATTAGCAAAAAATACTAGCTAGTCAATCGCACTTTTGATTAAAGAAGTGGCGACGACGTACGTTCGATTTTGTAGAGGTCATGTAATTATAACGAATCATGTGTGACTCATGTCGACCAAAGGAGGCCGCCTTTTGATTTAGACTCACCATTGCTTACAAATAAAATAGTAATAATTCATTAGTCAAAATTTGAAACCTCATAAATTGAAACGCATGAGAAAAACTTCATTCTGTTAATCTAAGTACGCATAACATTTCAAAGGTTTACTTCAAGCTAAGATTTACTCGAATGTGGAATTTGCTAGAAAATTGTGAACGGCCTCGCATTTTTCCAGAGTTATGAGAGAAAACGTGCAAATATTGACCAAAAGTTGTAGAACGCTTCTACACTCTGTTAAACCATTTCCTATTTACTAAATTACTTTGTAAATCGAATTAAGAGCTTTGAAAAGTAGATTTCATTTCGTGGGCTCTGAGAGACTTTGAATTCATCAGAGAAGTTCAAAAACCTGTACATTATTCGCAAAATTCTGCGGATTTTAACTTTATTTTGATGAAAATTTAAATAGAATCACAATGATGTTGGAGGAGGAAGTGAGTTTTCATCAATAGAACAAAGAGAGTAATCGCGAAGATGGAGATACTTTTGAGAACGATGAGTATCTGTTGCTGTTAACACAAAACATTGTTGGTAATAGAATGAACTGAAGGAAGCGACGACAAAGGTGTTTATGATAGGACCGTAGATGAGTGGATAAATAATTTAGTATATTCAGTAATGTAGAGATGTGCAAAAACTTCTGCGTCAGCTGGGATTCGAACCTAGATCTCACTCTTCCTGAGGTCGCGTGTTGAACCGTTCCACTACTGAACGGTTTTACACATCACTCTACATCATTGTAACATCATACCACCGCAGGCGGCAGTCAAATAAAATGATTTCTATTGATTGTGATATATTATTAAATCTTTAATATCATTCTCGAGTAAATGTACAGGCATCAATTAGTTGCTCAGAGTTCGTATATCATATATCTCAGTGGACGATATTTGGGAAACAGTTATCAGGATAGGAGCACGATAGGAAAATATCATGGAGACTCAAAACCGCGAATGAAGCGATGACTTCTCATACAGGGTCTACTATTCAAGATGAGAAACGTGAAGCCGCCATAGTCGAGATATTTTCGAAATTTGTAGTGCTGCTTACACACGTCATCTTCTCACTACCCAAATTATGCCAAGAGATAAATCAAAATCAACAAATTGCCTCGAACGTACGTTACTCGAATTTGTCTGCAGAAATTTTATGGGAGCTTGTAGACCAGGAAAAAACCTCCCTGTCGACGAGGTAAGAGGTGTGGCGCTAATAACAAACATGCGAAACGGAAATACAGGATATTTTTCGAATCGCCGTCAAGGCGACGAGAGACCAATACAAATGAGACTTGCAATAAGGCTAATTTCGTTGAATCCAGTGATTATGAGTCTCATGAACGGTTTATTTGATGATTGAAGAGATTTCTGTATCGATGATTAGTGCACGAGCCTTTCCTTGGGCGATGATTTAGCCAACTGCAAGACCCGTTTTACTAGAGAGTTAGGAAAATTGTAGCGAGCTTCTCAAGCAGATCGTCTTCTTGAAGTTCGGTAGTACAATGGTGTCGAAGTCAAAAGGTAAGAAAGACATCCTTGTGACGTTGACTTGTAAGAAAACGCAAAATGTAGAATACCTATCATAGACGATATCTGGATGTAACGCACGCCACTATCTTCAACGTTTCAATCTATCATTGTAGCAATAGAACGCCTTGAACTTGGGTTAGCAGTGTGAAAGTACTTTGAAAGTAAAGATTCGAAAATGCGTAGATATTGGTAAATGCAACGCTATTAAGACCTAACGAATAAAGTCGTCTGCAAAGGCGTTTTTTGTGAGTTACTATATGCAGAACAGAATTTTTTCCGGTTTGCTTTACAAGTTCACGTGGTCTGACCCGACAACGAGGACGACCATTTACACGTTGGGCGAACACACGTCAGAAGCACACGTTATAAGCAGAATTGATCAGCTGTACTCGCAGCTACCGGTATTTACAGATCACGGTACGAAACTCGTGCTAGCCGCTATGCTCGAATCAGACCACCACCATGAACGACAACAGCAAGAAGGGACAAATGGAAAATGTGCTGGGGTCCTTACAATTCGTAGAGACGGACCGTTCAAGTAAGTAAGTCCAAGTTATTTCACAAGTCATCTAATTAATACAGAAATACGGTAGAAAAGCTCGATGCCAGTGAATAAACAGCACAAAAATAGTCACACGTGAACTTCACCAGTATGCCTACTCCTGCACGCATGAGGCATATATTATTTTATAATTTTATATTTTTAATTTCAATCCCATAATTTAATTACAATCTTATAATTTTGTAATTTTATAACTTTAAGCATCCGATGTGTCAGAAATACAAGTAAGTCAGCAGAATTTGAAGAAATCAAATAAAATTCAGGTAGGTGACTGATAATAGATGAGAATATGAGCTATGAAATGTCATTTGAACTGTTGGTATGCCGTGTGACTCGCAAACTGTTCAGAACAGCTGCGTAGTTTTGTCAAGAAGCACTCATAATTAGAGCAGAAATAATGATCATGAGTACGAAATAATTGCCCAAGAGAAAAACTTAGCATTCGTTCAAATCCATTTGACTTCCGCAGAAGAAATTAAAGAATGGTTTTTGAAAGTTCACGAACGTTACTAGGGTGAGCCTGTTGATTGAGTTCAGTGAGAGGGATGTTCACGGCAGCGACTCCCATGAACGTCCGATTCACAATCACCGGAAACGAGACCGTCGTCACGAACATCCGACTACGAGCTTCTGTTTTTTGGAGGCGGGTTTTCTAAACGCATCACTGAAGAGATTTCACTCGAGAATTGAGAATAAAGAGAAGTCAATCAACTATAACAGAAGAGGTTGTAATTATGTGAAAAAGTTCAAATGATATGAACTCAGAATTAGGTACAAATTTAAGGTATGCTAAGTAGTCGAAGCTGTATCATCCTTACCCGACGTGCAGCCATTTTATTCATGACGGCGTACTGAAATAAAAACACATTCATAGACTGGCTTTCATTTTCTTTTGGTAAAAATAACCAGAGTCTTCTGTGTACATAAGTGTACAAAAGAAGAAATAAAACAAGAAATGGAAAATTTTGTAGACAATATAATAGATAAGACTTTCCAAAGGTTTTTTCGAGAAGTTGAAGACAAATGAAAATTACCCCATCAAAAGATTTCTCTTTTCAGAATATCGTTGAAATCCTATAAAACAGTGAAAGACAAACTCACCGACTGATTAGTAATCGGAACCGGCTCGGCGAAAATTTCCGGGCGAGGAAGATACTGAAATAAGGACACTTACTCAGAAAACTAAATCTCAATAGTAGAGGAGTACATTATTGCAATCTGTTCCTAGTTTTTTGGGGATAGGGCATTTTCCAATTCCTGTCGCACCTTCAATAGTCTTTCAGTACTTTACATTTTGGCGATTCTAATACCGCGCTTGTTTTCTAAAGTGTTCTTTTCAGTGGGGTCGCCGCGGAGAAAATGAAATTGTCACTTTCGGCCCGCTTTCTCGCCTGGCTCGAGTGAATGACTGTGTGAATGGGATTTCGCAACAAACGGCACCGAGGCGGCTAGGGTATATGGACGCCCTTCCAACAGACTTTTAGTAGTCATTTGATAGAATAAATTCAGATGATTCTTAAAATAAATTTGGTTTTTAAAAGTTTTCATAGAGCGCTGAAAGAACCAAAGGAATATTACGTTGCGCACTACGAGGCTTAGGAAGTATAGATTTAGGTTCAACAGCTGGTTTATTTGGGAGTTTCCACAAATAAAGGAAACATTTGCAATATATCTCATAATTATTATTTGAGCCAGCATGTCATGTGGTCTGGAAATGGGCTCTTGTACGGCCCGATACACGTGTTTCACCCTTACAGTCTCGTCAGTCGGGCAGAACCCGTCGTCTCTTAGTCTTTTTAGCCACTCCTCTCGGGAGCTCCACTCTCCCTATGAAGAGGTGGCCACGACAAACGATTTACACCGTAATTCAAATGATGTTATCACCGAACATACAGTATTTTACATTCAGTTACTCTTTGGCTAGTATTTTCTGTAGGTGTAATATTATGAAAATATTAAAAAAAAATTTCAAATAAATATCAGAAATGCGCACGATAGCACGCGCCGCGTATGAAACTCAATTTTATTTTCGTTCCTACAGCGCAATAAAACGGCTTTTACAAGAAAAAAAAGCAAGATTAAGACCAGCGCTTAACTGCGACAAGTCTCAAAAAAATTGAAAAGTGGATTTTAATGCCGTAAAAGCTCCGAAAAGGATCGTCGCGAGCGATGGCAAACTTGGGGTTGGGTATAGTCAATTCGTATGCCCATTAAGCTTACACCAATTGTAGAATTTCGTCTCAAGAGCCCAAATAACTGACCAGCCTTTCACGGTAAACGCCACTCCATAGCGCATCGTCCATCTGAATGTCGGCAGCATGTTGACCGATTGCTCGTGACATTGTGCGGATGTAGTACTGAGAAAAGTCCTTGGAAAAAAGATAGTATATAAGGATAGTAAGATCTACTTACTTGAACTTTATCCTCGACATCAGCCATGTTCTGTACGTGGACCATATAACCTCGATTAGTGCATGCCATTGTTTTCACTTGCTCAAAATCAATGGCCTCTTCTCCAATAAGAAACGAGAAAAAGCGCACCTAAATGAGTACAGCTGGACGCAAAAGGACTTGGATCTTAAGACAGAGATTTAATACCAAGACATATATGACAAAAATTCAGAGTCTTGTGGACTTTAGTAAATGAGTCCACTGCTTTAAAATGGAGACTTCGTCTTCTTAGGCGTCAAAGCATTCAAGCAAAGTATCCGATCTGGTTAAAACCCGTGATATTCTAATTTACATAGAAATGGTCGAGTAGCCACTTAAAATCCTTTCACAAAGTTCCAATTGATATCCTGGAAAGGTGTACTATAGAAATCATTGTTCATATGAAGCGCCACTATGTATTGGGCAGATGCGGCACTTCTAATTAACTGGCTCCTTGCAGTGTCCTTGATTTCTCGTTCATGTGATCGCGAATTCGCTGCCGTCACAGGAATTTCTCTCAACCCGAAAGTTTTGCGCCCCGAAGGGAGTAAAGCGCGAAGCTGACCACTCCCATAGATGATGAGTACGAGACGAGGAAACGAACGAAAGGAGCGCTGAGGCCAGTAATACATATGAGCGAGTAATGTGAAAGTAATTGCGTAGGCAAGCAAAAATAATATAACTGCTCATACATTTAACTGATAACCTTTTTATCCTTATTGTATAGGTCGAATATTTCTTTGTAGACGTTTGGTGCACCGTCGGTGATGAGCATGATGACGTTTTCGCAGCCCTGGTCAGGCGCGGCACCGTGGGAGTTAATCTGAAAATGAACTACTCGAGTGCACCCAAAGCCACAGTTTGTTGATTAGATCAACTCATTGGATCTAAAAACAACATCGACACAACGGCTACATCACAAAGGACAAAACCCATGGGAGAATAGTAGAACCCCTGCAATGAAACTCCGGCTTTTAACGGAGATAGTGAAGGAAGCTGTAGGTGACAAGAAGACATAAAGGTGCAACTAAGAACGAAAAAGCCGATTTTGCAATGCAGGAAATCTTTACGTCAGAACAGAACAAAGTAATAAGATAGCAAAGGCGGGGAAAAGCTCTCGGATGAACGGCTTTGGAATTGACTGTTTTCTATAAACTTTATTGTAAAATTACAATATGTTCTGAGAAAGTTCTTCATGCCTTTTCAATGTTTAGTATGCAAGTGGCTTACGTACGTGGGGTCTCGCCCGCCTCTTCAGAGTAATTGAAAAACAGTCGATTGGAAGTTAATATCAATAAGACTGGTAGCAGCAGCTAGCCATCGATTGAAAAAAAGGTTGAGACGAGATTTTACTCTATTGAATCTAAAATGTTTCCCGTTTACTACTTATCAGTATGAGGGAGTGACGGAGCTGTGGCTCTGATGAGACCGGTGAGAGCAACGAGACGTACATAAGCCAGTGACTTATCAAATCTTGAAAAGGCTCCAAACAGTCTTTCAGAGTGAGAATCAAAGGTTGTTTCTCAGGAAAATAGTAGACTAAGGTGACAATATCGTTCTTTTCTTCAAAAACGTGTTGAAATGATGCAATTGCTTTCTAAAAGCTTATTGGAAGACACACTCCGACATACTTAGTATTTATGAAGCAATTCAGTAGCCAAACCTTTCATGCAGTAAAGGCGAAATATCAAACTTGAGACAACATGCTGCCTACCAAATCACACATTTGAGAAAAACTCATGCATTCCACAGAAGTTTCCACCAGTTCCACTCACTGCCTCGATATACTGAAGATCAGCGGACAGAACATGTTCAGGAAAAACGACATGAATTCGATATCCGGTGGCGTTCGACTCCATCAACGCCATTTCCTCGCGTGTGTGCAGCTCGTAGTGGCCGGGCAGCTGAGAGAATAATGGAACTGTGCTTCCGCTATGGCGATGTGTTCGTTTGTGACACAGTCGCATAGCATGAATTCGATGGCGGCCAAGAGTACTTGTATGGAATGCGCAAAAAGTACTGCAGTTTAGTCACGTTTTGATCAGTGCGTATTGATGAAAGCTATTCCGCGTGACGCATTTAGTCTTACGGTGAATTACAATAATGACCAAATCAGTCAATCTGTGTTAACTCAACTTAATGTATTCTGGGTTAGTTTTCTGAAAATGCAATAAACTGTTTCAAAACCAAAGTATCTCGCATCAAACGATCGAAAATGACGTGAACCCTTTAGGTACGACGGAGACACGCTGTCAGTCCCGCCCCACCGCGTGCGGCATCACGGGGCACTCAGGGCACTGCGGACTGCTCGCCGCACGCGGCGAGTCGCAGATGGTTGCATGTCCTGCCGTGACCTAAAGGTTAAGCCTTGAGTGTGATCACTACACGGGGATTTTTTTAGATCATTAAGCTTACACGAGATTTAAATAAGGTACCACTGGATTATCAAAAGTGTTGCGATATGAGCAAAACTTGGAAGCTGATCTATGTGTAATGGATTCAAACCATGACTACCCTTTTGGAGAGCGCGCGTTCGTATTTACAGTATCGCAGTCATTGTTCTGGCTTTCTCTTAGTCTTGTTTTAACCCTAATCAGTGGCTGTCAGCGATTATCCACCCAATTGCTAAACATAAGTCAGTACCTACCATATGCTAGACGAACATGACTATGTGTGTACTATAAAAGCAGTAGTTGGCACAATTGAAGCGAATGTCAGAATATTTACATATGAATTTGAGCTGAAAAACACCACAAAAGCTTCTTAGTTATCAACAGATGTAGCACTTCAAGCCAATCTCGGTTAGCAATTGTTTAAGCATCAAGCGACACGAAAGATGCGCACCAATAAGCAGAGTCAGCCACATATAAAACACTTGAAATGGATGAGCAGACGATCGAACATAAAGAATCTGCAAACTACAATAACCCTTCAGCCTTCTAAACTATCAAATCTGAAAATATTCTTGAGTTGTCAAATAAAAACCTCAGCATTGAACTCACGTCTAGCAGTGCGGTAAAGGCATGTGCCAATGCTTTTTCGTATTCGGCTTTACCTTCGCTTGACACATTATTCATTTTATTGCGAAGATCCTGAACAAATTATTCATGACAATTCAATAACTGAATGATGAAAGAACGATTAACCAACTGGAATTTTTTATCTAACCGCTTCAGCGGTGGTATAATGTTACAAATGTTTATCATGTTGAATGATATGCAAAACTTTGAACATAAGGCGGTACTCGAACCCGCACTTCGTTCTTCTCTCAAGCGCGTGCTGATCAACCGCAATGCCGGCGCTCCTATCCAATCTTTTTTCTTTTGACTCTTTTGCCCCAAAAAGGTTAAATATAAATTGTTAAATATGAATTCCATTCCCGTCTGACGTTTAAAGTTTTACATATCACTCAACATTTTTGGATGGAAAAATAAGCGGATATAGCAGACCAATGTTCGATTTATAGTAAATATCCTGCTCACTTGTTACTGTACATTATTTGGATCGAGATGAAGTTTCTGAGAATGTTCATTAACCGATTTTACACAAGAGAAGCTCGTGAAAAAGTCCTTGTAGTGGACATAAAAAATTATCCAATATGACTTCGCGTATGTTGTCTTCGAAAAATTCGTCGCTGATAAGAATTCAGTACTCTATGCGACCATAGCAACTAATCCTCCTTTTAGAGAGATACATCGTAATTCTTCTTATATCATTAATGCGATTCCTGTACTAGCCGCTTTTGAAAATCTCTTCAACCGTTTGACGAGCGTTGATTGATGCGCTATATCTATGAGTACCTGTTTCAGCCTATCTTTCGGACTCGGCAAAAGCGCTCTGAACAAATTTCTTGAGATAATCGTCAGTTTCTCGATAGGAAAGGAGTAAAGAAATTCTACCCTAGAAAAAGGAACCAACTGATTGCTACATTTGAAGAAGATTCGTTTTGAGCTCAGGCGCATAAGTTCAGATGATCAGGAAGAGTTAATAATCGGTCATTACTTCTGTCTCAAACAAATGTATTGATGGGTCTTGAGCAATGTCGTGCAAAAAAACAGCCGTATCTCCAGCGAAATTACGACAGTCTATTGACGACAACTGAGGAAAAGATTTGAGTTGATGAAAGATCCAAGTTCGAACATAAAAGCGTGGACGATTTAGCGTCGTTCAACCGAACTGTCTTACTGAGCTCAAAAATCAGCCATAGTCTGCTCACTTTTAGTGGAGAATTCTTTTCTACTCAGTGGCTTGACTGCACTGTATGGCAGTGACGCAGTAGCATCATGTAGCAAACCCAGTATGAAGTGTGTGCCTTCTCCGACAAAGTCAGTGAATTTTTGAGCTTCCATTGCTTCGTCATTGGTTCACAATTTGCAAAATATAGTTTGTCTTAGTGCTCTGCACCTATTTACCACGGGTACTCTATTTTTTACGGACGGATTTGATATTTAGAATCGGGAAAAATAGTACGAACTTTTTGTTTCTCATAGTCGCTTGTAGTAGACCCTTTTTACCATTACAGTCATCGAGGAAGAACGGCGTTTTGGAAAACTGAAATTATGCACGTTATCAAGACAGAGTATATGCGCATAAGGACTATTAATATCTTAACTGATGATTTACTAACGTGTTAAGCCTATTTTGAGCCTTTTTCTCATTTTCAGGGCTGAACAAAGTAACGATGATTTCAAAATACCTGTTCGCCGCTTTAAGACACATAATCGAGTTTTACATCAATACTGGCTTCATTGCGAAACTACCTACGACGCTTGGTATTCTGCATGACCATACGGCACATAATGTGCGTATCCTGACACTTACGTGATTCGAATAGTTTCCTCGCATCCACGATTCATGAAAACCTTCGCACTCAGAGTGCGTATTCGGCTGGTGCTTGGGAATTTCCGCCTCTTCAGAATGCCTTCAAATGCTGGTTGAGTTGATTCTTTCGTGGAACCCTGGGACAATCGCGCTAGTATGTTCAGTAGCCCATTCTGTTAAATGAAGGGAGCGAGCTGACCTCGACAAGCCTCGTGCTTCTCTACAGATTACGGAAGTATGGGAGGATGGGTGCTTGAAGTGTGGTGGAAAAAGCAAGTAGGTTGTAAGAGACGGCATTACTACCACTACTAATGAACTAACCGGCATTATGTTGAAGTAGTCGTTGTGCGACAGCGTCTCCAATATTGCCTCAGTGGTCTGTTTGGCGATCTCATAGCGTTGTCCGAGCATCGATCCCGACATATCCAGCATTATCAATAAGTTCTTTGAGTTCGTCGCCGCGTTTATATACCTAAATGAGCGCTATGAGGCCGTAATTGAAGGCGAAAAGAACATTGTCAATGAGACTGCATGTGACCTCAAACTTCGCGTGTACATCTGACATTTATTAACGTTCATTTACTCTACGTTTAGATAAGTCCACTTAACCCTTTGGGTATAACACGAACACGCCGCCCCAACACCGTCGCGCCGCGCGTGGGAGCGTTGCGTGTTGTCCCGAGTTGTTAGTGATGCTGCGCGCGGCGAGGCGTGGCCGGCGGAGTCCTTGCCGTTCCCAAAAGGTTAACTGAAATTTTCTCTTTTCGTAATAACACCAGTGACCACGCCATATTATTGGTAGTATAATAGTGAAATTTATTCTGTATTAGTTTTCCGAAGCATTTTCATTTCCAAACAGCAATTCTACGACTAGCGCGTTACATACACAGAGACATTAGCAACTGCGTGAAGGAAAAGTGTTACGTATGGCAAGAATTGAATTCAAATTTGAGGTGTGACAACAAGCTCAGCCTACTCACCACTGCGTATTCCGACAATCGAACAGATCAAGATGGTCTTCATGATTATCCCAGAACCAAGACGCAGCTGGAAATAAACACCAATGGATCATTGAAACGAGTAATTTATGGGAAACTAGATGTTTACTACCTGGAAAGAAACGCATATAACCGCTTTCCGAGCAGAACAATTGAAATGCAAGGTCGCGAGTCTCTTCACGTTGAGTACGATACACTTCATCAATTTCAGACCATTGAATTTTTCTAAGTAGTTCCGGATCTGAAGTCGTCCACATTAAGTAATTTTTAACTCAATATAGGATCTTCAATATTTCACTGCTTATTCACAAAGTTATGATGTTTCAAGTACACCTAAGAGAGCTGAGTGGTGAATAAGACGAGAGTTGAAACCTTGTTCCACCCATACGGTAGGTGCGTACCTTATATATTTTTTTGAAAACTAGAAATATGTCGTTCTGCTGGCAAACGTCAGCACGGCATAATATCCACCACATAAAAATTGTAAGTATTCGACTGACTTCTGTCATAGAGTGGCGTCGGTATGTGGACAGCAGACGCTATTGAAGACGTCGAGAGATGGTAGAAGTTGGCATTGGTGGTAAGTGAGAAGTTTCTAAACAAGGTTCTATAGATTGCTACTTCTGATAGTTAGCGTTCTGCGCAAGCGCTTAGTTTTATGTATTGTGCCAGTCAACCCAAATCGTTCGCTTCAATCACAACTTCGCATTGGAACCCGTATTAATTAGTAATCAATAGTCAGCCTAGAAGCAAGATACTGGTTCCTCGTGATCATCGCTCCACTGCTCAGCTTACAAGGTGGAAAGCTTCAAAAAAAAAGCCAACGAGTCTAAAACAAAGTTTAAAAAGTCCACAAATACCGCATCTACGTACACCACAGTGTACGTGTCGTACTATATGAGTCAAACCTTGGACGTAACTCAATCTGCGCTTTTCACACCCCTATAGTCATCACCCCTCCTACAGTTTTTTCCTTTTTTTTTGAGGCATTACTCCAGAGCCTGTTCTAAGCGAACGCAAATCAACAAGGGAAGTGTGAAAATCAACTTTTCCAACTCTTTTGGCCTTGGGATTCATAAGCAACAAGGAAAAACGAAAAGTAAATAGACACTGCAGTTATATTAGGTCTCTAATTAAATTCTCCGCACTTGATCCAGGGGATGAGAATTTTCCCACAAAAACAAGTTTTTACTTCACCTAGTTTGTGCAGATTTTTCTTGCGCATCGTTTACTGTATTTTTGCAAATATTAGTAGATCTTCTTCAAAAGCCCAGTGTTGTCCAAATAAGTGGTTTCCACCAGGTCATCAAGAAACAACAACACCGAGACCAAGTCGATTTGCGCCAGAAGCAACGTTGATCATTTTTTGAGACCGAAGTGGGCCGATTCATTAAGAGTTGTTGCAAGCCGGTCAGACCATCAAAAGTGAACGATATTGTCAGCAACTGCAGCGTTGCAATCAGGCAATTCCACGGCACCGCCGTCTCCAAGTCATTTTGCTCAAGACAATGTCACACGTTGCCTAGAAAACAAGGAAGAAGTTGACCGATCTGGGCTGGGAGCGCTTGGATCATCCGCCGTATTTGCCAGATCTGTCTCCGTCCGATTTCCATCTCTTGAGATTATCGGAGCACTGGCTGGACAAGAAGCGTTTCAAGACATCAATCATTTGCATTGAAAACTGACTTGGGTTTGCATCGAAGAATAATGAGTTTTATGAGCGCGGAATTGATTTCTTGCCGGAACGCTGGCAGAATTGCATCCAGGCAGACGGAGAACATTTCGATTAATGTTATTTGGTGCTTTCAATTATTTGCAAAAGATATTTTGTCAAACTTTGGATAAAGTTCAGAAATTTAGTTGGAGACGCACCTTTGGAAGTGATGTAAATCTCTCATGGCTAAACATAGATATTCAACCGCATCGTTTCTAGATACATACGCAGTAGACGCAGAACGCATTTTCATAAAAATGTTCTTAAGAAATAGTGAGATCTTCATCGATTGTTCCCAATTATTAGTAGTAAAGATTTTCAGTCCCTACACAGCTTACCACGAAAATGACCTTATGGATGAGATCTTTTCACTGAAGATGACAACCAAAACGGACGGTCATAAGCATTCAAACTGTGTTTCACCACTTCAGTTTATCGCTTAGTGATATAACGCGCCATTAATGCACAAATTGTAGCGAGCTCACTTCGTATTTCAACGCGCATTAAGCCTTCATCGAAGCCATTTACTTCTCATGCCTTTCGCATATCCCAATTCATCACGATTAAAGCCATTTAGTAGCAAGCTTTCATGCCCAAAAACGACCATGAACGGCTAGATGTTTGACATAGATGGCCTTATCATGTGAATCCAAACGGAACCATAAATGAACAGACCTCGTCTCATTAACTTTCGTCTTTCGAAGAGAGTGATCGTGCACGTATATGGTGGTGGCGTCATTGCCCTGCTTAGCAGACATAAATCGTATGAAATCCTTCGAGTTTGGGTCATTCACTTCCTCATCACTAGCGTTTACTACTTCACGAACTTCGAGAGATACTTTTGCATTCTGAAACATTAGGTTGTCGGCTTATAGAGGTGTCGACGAAATGCTTCACGACCAGTTCCTTTTCAGCGTTTCAAAACATCTTTTCTGAGTATACTCATGAATAACTTCCTAATCGACTGAACATGGAACATAACGTATAATGATCCAAGACACAGGTAAATACAAGAGTTTTGCTATATCGTGTCAATTCTTCAAGAAGAAAATATTCATAGACTAGTTTGGTACAGTAAAATTACTTTTTCTATTCAATGTCCAAAGCCAAAAAAAGAAACTCTGTCAGGTCTCATCACTAAAATCCATCTGTTGAGATGTTAACCTTTTTTAAGAAGAAGCTTCAGTGTCTTTGACGAGCTTGCTTCTTTCATTCTCTGCCTGCGCGCCGTAACCCAGACACAGTAGCCACAGTCGCGTGGCAACCCTTCGATGACGTGACCTCTATAGAAGTCATGGAATGAAAAGTGGAGGCTGCTTTCAATTTCACACCATTATGAAGATATCTCTATGAATTTTAGTAGCGACGATAAGAGATTTTAGGAGATGCGAAACTTTGACTACAACCAAAGGTTTTATTGTCACAACGATGTTTTATGAAGTCAACGACATATAATTCCTCCAGTTTTTTGCTTGAAATGTCGTATTCGAGCACAAAAGCAAGAAACAGCGGGACTTGCTTTTTTCCACTTCTCAAGATCATGACATCAAATAAGTGGAGATTTCCAAGAGGTATTATACAAAAATCATGCCTACGGATGGCGCGATGAGGTAAAATCTCCTCCGTGAATATACGAAGTTCTAAACTTCTGAAATGTTCAAGAAATCATAGTAAATTTCCGAAGAAACCAGCTATGTCGAGAGTGGGCTGTTTTTTAGAAAAAGATCTAAAGAGAGGCGAAAAAATTCAAAATCGGAAGCGTGAATGTGATGGCAAAATCAAAAAAGAATACACTAATAATGGCTCACGTAAGCGAATTCCGCTCGGCGTTGCAAATAATTCTCGATGACGGTTTTGCTGCGTTTTAACTCCTGTCTCGGATCGAATAGCTCCGGTTCGACAAACTCCGAATAAAGCTGTAATGTTAAGTCTTAAAAATCACGTTCATCAAACGACTAGCAGAAAATCCAATTCCTACAGGAATTTCGTTATTGAAAAATGTTCATTGCGTTTCATTTTGAACTGCTCCTCACCCCACCCATTCAGTGATCAGACAGCAATGATGGAAAGAATAATAATGTCGAGTAGATATGAGTGAACGACATGAATACTTGATAGCAACCAAAAAAGGAGGACGAAAAAATTACGAAGAACGGTGAAAAGGTAATTTTGATCTGAAGAGGTTTTATTCTAAAAGATCATAGTGCTGAGAGGAAATACGTGACGTGAGATTCAAAGCGAAGAAAATTCTATTCTGTGAAGTCCGGAAAATGTGGATTTTATGCAACTACGACTAAAATTTTCCCCATGAAGTACGAGACATTACCTTAATAATTTGATCGCTCTTAGTCACCCGTTTGAACGTATCCTGAAGATTTTCGCTGAGCACTCGTGCACACTCCTCTATGCTGAAATTGCAAAAAACTCACATTGTGTGGCCTATTCGTTGAGGAAAATCTAATAAACAGATGTTCAACATATTGAAGTTTTTTAGGCTACAAAAAAAGTCTATCACTTCCTCTTCCTTTCGGTTGGTTTAGTTTCGGAATGATCAGCCTTAAGAGTGTTTTCACCTGCTAAATGCATATGTGACTATTACAAATGTGCCCCACATCATGGTTAAGTTTGCAGTCCCTCATTTACACAGAAGCTAGTAGTTGGAGAACCTTTTGTCAAGCGATATTGTTGATCAATAAATTTCTATTGTAAGTGTCGACACAGCCATTCTCGCGCAGCTGGTTTGTTGTGCAGTCAAGTGTTGACTTACCGGATGAGTGGATAAAACGGACCTACACTCCTCGCTAACGGTTTGTCTAAGATTTGATGGCTTTCATATAATTTGGGTTAAGCACACAATCGCTTGACCGACTACTTTATCAAGAACCCGCCATCGAAAACGAAGCGCATAAAATAAGCGATCAAGCAATGCATATCAGAAACATTGAACGTAACTGTATATCTCTTCGACTGATCGCTCGCATGTTTGTTGAAAATTTGCTTCTGTTTTGTCTTTTGATTTTCTTTATATTTGTGAAAAGCAAGGAAAAAAACTCCCGGAAAACTAAGTTTCACACCGCGAGCGGGTCGAAATGCTCTCTGAAAACTGAGAAAAGCACCTTTCGGATTGGAGGAGTCAGCACAATGCAAACTGTGAAAGTCAGGTCCAGAACAAAATGGAGAGTTACTTATGTTACATTTTTCGCTCAGCACCTCAGGTATTGGAATGGATGACCTGGTCGAGGCTTTGTCAAAGAGTTTCTCCTCAGTGATAATCAATACCGTACCACCAGAACAAACAATTTATTTCTTATCAACATACTACCAATTAATGTTATCAAATATTGACGATATTGTAGCAAAAATAGAAGAATAATGCGATTTTCAAGTAGTCGGAGGATCATATTGTGGTGCTCAAAAAGGTAAGACCACAAATGATATTGTTGTGACCGTTTTTAACAAATTAATAAAAGAATATCATCTGGTCTGCCAAAACTGAAACGCTATAAAACAAGTGCTATCGTGCTTTCCTAGCGAAAATGCAGATTCCTTTTCATGACCAGTTCACCAAAACAAGCTAAATAAAGCGTGGAAAGCGAATACTGACGGTTCTAAGTGGTGGATGAAAATTTTAGAATTCAAGACAAATTATCGATTAATTATTAAGATTAACCTTGAAAGCGATCGTCAGAAAAAAAAACTGGGTCAGCTGCTGTTCATTACCGAGAGAAACATGAAAGCCCAAAGAGTTAGATGAAAGTTAAACCATTTGAACACAATGGATCCCATATCCAACATGCTCCAGCACGTGTGAGAGTTATGGGAGTAACTTTTCAATATTATTTTATTGCTTCAAAAAATTGAAAAAATGGTCAAAATGTGGATGTTTACCAGAATTTTGCACTTATATGAAAGGAAACATTCTGTAAAATCTGAACAGATCGTACCTTTGTTTGTTGAAGGCGTCGCTATGAAGGGTGAGGACGGCGACAAAGAGGATGTTAGTCGAGCGCATGGCATCACTGCAGCCGAACCGAGTGCGGGTCACTGGAAGTTCGCATCCGAACACTCGACACAATCGCACTCAAACAACTGAAATCAAACACGTGAAAGCTGGACTCATTTGAGAAATGAAGTATGATGCATGAGGTGGCGTTAATACCAATGTAACAAATATCTCAAAGGAATACAAAACAAAGCAGTCCACAGAGAGAACTTCGCATAAAGTACTTACTCAATATCTTCTTATTTAACCGCTTCTAGCGATGGTATGATGCATTCTAGCGTAGAAAGAGTGCTGAGGAAATCGGGCGTCAGTGATGCAACGGGTTAGAGCACGCGCTCTCGGATAGAGTGAGGTGTGGGTTCGAGTGTCGTCTGGCGTGAAAATTCTGCTTACTACTCTACATAAATGAGTCCTAATTCGATTTGTTGCCTCAATATCGTAGAAGGCATGTGGGAAACTTGTAAAGTTGCAGGAATTTGAAACAGCCAAATGGCGGATATGTAGAGAAGGAGAATATATTGGCACTCATTTAGGTTCTAAAAGATCAATCATTCTGCAGCTCTTCATTTTGGAACACAGTAGTAACTAACAGTAGCCAAGAGTGGTAACCATAACCTTCGAAAGAAAAAAGGCTTTAATAAATTCCAATAAAAGAAATGGTACAAAGAAGAACGGAAACGCAGTAACGCTCATACGAAAAGTGCCAGGTACAGATCCTTTGCTAATCTCGTGGTTGTCTTCGTTTGTCTGCCCCGCAGCATGCACATGAACAACGTAATTAATTTTCACATTTAGTTCAAAAGGTCCGATGCGTAATGTGTGTGTGTGTATGTCTGTGTCTGTGTATGTTGTGTGTGTGTGTGTATGTGTGGTGTGTATGTGTGTGTGTGAGTGTGTGTGTGTGAGTGTGTGTGTGTGTGGGTATGTGTGTGTGTGTGTGTGTGTGTGTGTGTGTGTGTGTGTGTGTGTGTGTGTGTGTGTGTGTGTGTGTGTGTGTGTGTGTGTGTGTGTGTGTGTGTGTGTGTGTGTGTGTGTGTGTGTGTGTGTGTGTGTGTGTGTGTGTGTGTGTGTGTGTGTGTGTGTGTGTGTGTGGTGTGTGTGTGTTGTGTGTGTGTGTGTGTGTGTGTGTGTGTGTGTGTGTTGTGTGTGTGTGTGTGTGTGTGTGTGTGTGTGTGTGTGTGTGTTTAACATAGACCCACATACAGCTTACCCGAAAGGCATCAACAGCTGAGACCACTCTAGCTAGTCAGCGAAAAGGTGATCTTCAACGAACAGACCGAAGTGATGGAAGTAACACAGACTCTAGCAAAACTACTAATAACATCAGAGCTGCTTTCTCAAAACAACTCTTGAAGACGAGAAAAATGTCCAGCCAGTGCAAGGGGCAAGATTTTCAAATATTGATATGTCCCACGACTCCCGATTACAAAAGATCATGTGTGTGTAAATACAGGAAGGCACAATACGATCGCTGAGTATACTTTACATTATTTGCGTTAAATCGGTTGGACACAGAAAGGCATTCAAAGGTGATAGACTGTTTAAAGGAGCCACAAGCTGCCTCAGCATATATGCGACGATGGGCGCTAATTTCAATGCGTTCGGAATCGGGAGGGAGTTCGAGTTTTCTGTCTCTAAGCAACGATTTTCACTGCATAATAAGCCCTATCCGCACAAATAAAATTTATAAGAATTTACAGATCTTTGCTTACAAGATATAAAGTTTCTTATTCAACAGCTACTAAATCACGATCTTCTGGAGCCCATGTAACAAATTTCTCTGGATTTTTTATGAAATTTCCATATCGTAAACTAAAGCTAGAGCACAGGCATGATTTCATCCAGTAAGAAGTGATGGTGGCCTCTCGTCTTAATTTCACACTAACATTTTCAAAAGTTAATGATTCACTTTATGGTTTCGAGAGCTCTAATGCAGAACAGATACTAAATGATAACAATGTTGTACAAAAATTATGTATATCCTCAAGAAGAACGGAGCCCATAGCGCAGTGGTTACAGGTGCTCTGCGGCTATACGTGGGTGATGGTTCGATCTTTTTCTCAAAGGTCACTAAGTTTTTCGTCCAATCAAGGTCGGCAAATTGGCACCGGACTTGTCTGGGAAGATAACAGTACTGAGTTGTTACATTGGTTGGCCAACGCGAGCCATCATAAAGGCGAGATTTGCATTCAATCACCTCTATCTATGCTTGGTGAAGTCGATTGTATGGCGCATTTCTCAGGGATTGGTCAACACTGGGCCTCATTCTTTCATCCTGTATCTCTTGAGACGATAGATTAAAGCATTTTAATGAATATATCAAGATCTCTGATTCTAAAATGCTTTGGTGATCGGAAAATTATCAACAATTATCGAGCCCCAGCTCTGTTGGGAAAATGGTAACATTGAAAATGGGAAAAAATGGTAAAGTGGATTGCCGTCGAGCGAAACGTCATTTTGAATAAGGAAATTAAAAGATCTGTAGAAATTTGGTGATATTAACCGAGAACGCTTGTTTGTTGTGATGAAGAGAAGAATTGGAAGGAAAAATAATCGTTTTCTTGGAAGAGCCATAGAAACTAAGAGCAGAGCAAGAAACCTACCAATAAAAACTCAAAATGTAAGTAACTGACGTCATATGATTGACTGGAGATTCAAGCATGCATTACCATTTGTAGCACCAATTCAGTGTGAAAGATTCAAAAACAATTCAGAAACCCCGCGAACGGAAATTGAAATGAACTGTCAGATCATGCCGGTGTCAAGTTTTAATTGGAAACCACCGTAGATTGGCTTGGTAGAAACTCACTGAAATGTCTTTTCAAAAGATAAATTCAACAGCGCATTGTAATCAAGCTGAATAAGACGAATTTGTTCAGCCATGCAATTTGCGGGATGGCACCATCTGCTCAGACTTCAGACCTGTGCAGAATATTATAATAGACCCTGAAGTACTTGAGATTTGTCAAAGCCCAATGAATGTACGTGAAGCTGGCTTTCAGAAGAAGCAAATGAAAACAATACTGCAGTCGGCGGGCGGCAATCGATGTGCGAGAGTGGGGAGGCTCACTTAGGCCACCAGGCCTGCCACCACGAATTACGCCCTGAAATCCTGGAGCAGCATCTCTCGAGCGACAAGCCATGCTTTCATCAGAGCTACATCAGGTAGCTATCGAAACTGAGACCGTCCGTCTTTGAGAAAGCCGAGTATGTGTGAAATGGTCGCGCTGAGATTGTCTTACTTAGTCTGAAAGCTCTTTGCTTTTATAACGCGATAAAAGCTGGCGTATTATAATCATATGAACTCGCGCAATAAGAGTCAGAGTAACAATATTACGGACCAGTGCGGCAAAGCTATATTTTTGGTCTACTTAGAAACAACTCGAGACCATCACTGCAAGAATTCCATTCCTTTTAGAATAGTCCAAGAAAACATGAAGCAAAATGCATGGAAATCACGTCAGGCATCACAGAGGAAAGCTTATGACGATATTTTCTGCGTTGACGTTCCCTGATCGTCAATGAATTCTTTTCCCCATCACATAAAAATCGCCTCGAAGCTTTTGGCTACAACTCATTAGAGATTTTGAGTACCGGTCGTTAAAAATAATCACTTCAAATGCTTCATTTAGTGAGCGGCGAAATTATCCAATGGCTAGAACGCCTTCATCATGCAAATCTCAGCCTGATAAAAAAATGCTGGTGAATAGCTCAGAGAGTCACAGATTTCATGTTTCAGTCTTGTAACATGAAGTAATATGACAACACAAGCGATTTTTAGAAAAGTATACTATGTAATTTTAATGATATTTTTTCAAGTCTTTATTTCCTCATCTAACAGTGAAATACTCAAAAGTTCGGAAGTTAAATCGTTGAACAACGGCCCCATCAACTCTTATTAACCTGTTGTTGATTGGTTTAGCAGAAAGTGATCGGTTCTATTCACAGCAAAAAAACACCCATAATCATCGATAGCTTTGAGAAAGGGATACAGAAAGATGCTTTCTTGCCAATGGTGGTGCATCGCTTGAAAGGAGTATCAGCGGTAGTGGCTCAATGGCACCTGTTGGCGGTCAATAGTGTAACGACGCCTCGGGGTGAGCCTTGGAATAACTATCTCTGTGTGAACAACAACACAATCTCGTGGATCAGGTTGGTAGGAGAACAATGCAGCACACGAGAAAATCCTCTTCTCAATTCCAAACGGCTGTAAAATTTGTTAGTTTTCTATACTTTGTGAAATACTGTAAAGTTACTTTGCAAAGATGTAAGAGCGTCGGCGCTTGTGAGCGAAGGCAAATCTGTCGACCTTGGATTGAAGCAGTCATCGAAGTGGGAAAGAACTAATTTGGTAATCAATCAGAATTCATTATTATTTGACTGTTTCTCGCGGTGGTACGATGTTACAATATATCCAAGTATGTGAAGTGGTGTACAAAAACTGCCTCAGGTCCGAATCAGACCCACATTTCACTCTATGCGGGAGCACGTGCTAAGCCGTTGCACTACCGACACCCGTTTTGACAGAACTCTTTCTACGCTACAACGCGTTATTTGTCAACAGCCAATCGTCAACGGTCTAGCGTGGGCAGCCGCTATCGACTTTGAACTTACATATGCTGACAGATGTTGGGTATTGATAATCAGCCACAATTCATTTTTATTTGACCGCCTCTTGCGGTGGAATGATGTCACAACAGAGTGAAATGTGGGTTCCAATCTCAGCTGACGCGAAAGTCTTTGTACACCACTCTACATCATTGGGTACACCAATTTAGTGACAAAAATCAAGCAGTTCAGTGAATATTACTATTTAATCATCACTCAAATACAATGAGAGTATCTACAGATTTTCACAAAAATCGAGCTATGGCAAGTTGATTACGTGCAGTGATTTGCCAGTCACTTCATGAGAAGCAGATGAGTAAAACGTTCTTGTAAGAACTGGTATCGGAGATAGAGCTGACGTCCTGCTATACCGATGCAGCTCCTCCAGCCCTGAACAACTTCATACTGACACAACAACAGCTGTCGCCTCAGCCATGAAGAACCTACAGAGGAGCCACGTAATTTGGTGATATAAGAAGGTAATGGATCCTGCTGTCTGAAATGCTGATGTATAGCATCAGGTGCTCGAAAACACATAAATACGTCTTTTTAGCTGTCTAGTGCTGTGATAATGAAGCATATAAGACCAGAAAGAGGTTAACTCTTCCAAACAAACATCGAATTGTCATCGGTTAGGAATTTCAGGCCAGGAAACAGCTCGTTCAAGGACTTCAAACTCCTGTTTCAAATACCCTCTGCCGTTTGTAAATGATTTTGCACAAATTCATCAATACCAGCACGTCATATCGGGATTTGAGCTTCACCTTGCAGCCATCGCTCCTTTTTCCTAAGAAAAAACTCATTGCTTGTCTAAAGTGGTTAATCAAGCTCAGAAAAAACGATCATTTGGTTCACCACAAAATTAATCGGTAAAACACTTTAATGAGAATTTAGAAAGAATGTTACAGGTCCTACACTGCTTTTTCGTTAAGGCAAGATATTCAATAAGCAATGATCTAGTTTTAAATCTCTTACGATCGTTCAACCCACCTATGAAGAAAATATTGCTGCCACAGGAGTTTTTGTTACTTCGGAAGAAATCTATTTCCGAGCCAATAATTCCCCTGACCCGGTCGCCTTGTTGGTTTCAAAGAAAGCGTCAATATGAGAACGGACGAAAAAGTTTCCAATCAGCAGCGAAACCCGCACAAGAAGCCGGTCATCTTCAGGATGACTGCAGTTGCAAAGTAAAGGAGCAAGCGAAGAAAATAGTCAGTATTCAGAAAATGTGGGTCACCTATCAAAGTTCTAAAAAGACTTTCATTCAAAAAGCATCAGCTCAATACAGATTATCTTACTCAATGCAAATACTCAAAACCAATAAGCTTTATTAAAGTTGTTTATCAACCGTTTTTTGTCACGTCTCGCTAGCCATAAAATTATTTCTTCGTGCAGAAAATGATGATGATCTTAATGACGATTAAGCTCAAGGCAGCAGTGAAGGTATAGAGATACACATCGGAGGCGGTTACATGCGCTTACGCATACCATTTTTTTACGAACAGAAAAGTGATCGGTTCAACTTGTGAGCAATAATCAATGCCGAACTTTATCGATTCCTGTCATAACTACTTAAAGACATTTCTACCCTTTAGGAAAACAGCACTCTCGTTTTTGTTGTAAATATACTCCTGTACACCAGGATATAGGTATTACGACTCGACGTCATTTTGTTTGTAAGTGCAAGTCCAAAAAAATGTTGCTAATTTACGTTTAAACATTTCCACCGTCGCAAATCTCTACGTCTATTCGTGAGAATTTATAAGAGGCGTAAGAAAATCCGCATGCGAGGATTCGTGTGCTTATGAGTAGCGATCGTCCCTATTCAAGAAATAGCAAGTTGGAAAAAGTCTCAGAACGATCACATTTCTTTATGACCAAAATGGAATAAGAAGAAATATCTATCTCTGGAAAACCTAGATAAAGCTAATACAACTTCCTTTCTTACATAATTCACATAGAATGAAAGATTGAGGCTCTGCTGGACCCTGAACAGGAAATTAACTTGAGGAAGTTCTCATTTCTGCTAACCTAAGTTCACCGTATGCCTATACCACAACTATATAGATAATCACATTAACATATGACGCTCGATGTTCAAATTTGCTTGGTTGCCGCATGGAACGACGTTCAGTCTCGTGGCGGCTGCTCAAACATTATAACTCCAGGATTTCTGCAGGAATGAAACGTAATAAATAGCTAGCAGTGCTGGCCTATGGATAACAGAGGATGAATTTATAATTGCTAACTTTAGAGGCTGGAAACACTGCAGTTGTAGACGACACATTGCTTTGTAACTCCAAGTCATAAGATGAATAAAACTCTCCGCGTTTATCAATCTCCGAGGGATGCACCCTTGTTCAATTTTTACCTTCATTTGAGGAGACTGAATGCGTATCTGGTCTTCACATATACGGCCGTATCTGGTTCACGGTGGCCTACGGGTGTACTGATCAGTGCTGCTATTCTCATAGACTGTTCTGGTACTATTTCCCAGGTCGTACACGTTTTTATCACTAAATATTACCGCGGACCACCACACAACCCCGTTGTTGTCGGTATTTGGAGATGTTTAATTGCTCGTGTTTGGTACGCTATAAAATTTTCTCAGATCTGTCCGTTTCTACGTTTTTTTTTTCTTTTTTTTTCATGTTTATTCTCTTTGATTTTACTACGCTACTCAGAATTTCATGCTTTTAACTGCGCAATGTCCAGCACTCCTTGGATTCCACTCGTTTCTCCGCAATCTTGATCTACCAAATCCTTCGAGTATTTAGCATGTAAGTTCGCCTTCTGGTTAAGGACTGCCGACTTCCGTATGAATGTCGTTGATTACTGGTCGAATCATAGAGCATTCCCACTTAGCGTGCAGGAAATGAATTGTCCCCAACAACTGTGTTGCTGTAATTTTCACTTCATAGAGATAAGAGCTGGGTGAACCCAGGAAGAAATAGATGCTTCATTATGGTTATAACAAAGTCCACATCATCGATATAAACGCTGAGAATGTTAATTCCATGTTATGACATAGTTGTTAGTTATACAAATGATATCATTCGAGTGACAATCAGTTTTGTATATAAGTATAAACTGTGCATTGTACATATATTATGCTCTCAAATACAGCTACAAGGTTGTGATAATAAAACTTGATAACTGTTTTGAAAGCAGCCGTGTGAAGGCATAGTAGAGAACGTGCACCGTATGAGCACACACCTCCTTCGAGAAACAAACGATTTACGCTTTTAATATACCAGTAGGAAACTCCAGTACAAAGACACTTCGATGTCTTTTCCTGGCCACAGTCTTTATGGTGTGCTTTGTTCTCAGGACCGCCCTAAAAAGCCTATCGCCCTAAAAAACTCATTTGAAGATGGCATTTCAAACAAGAGGTACAAAGAAAGCTTCTCAAGCTTGGCTTAAAATGTATGTTTAACAAGCTATCGATTGAATAGGTACAGTAAGAACTTCTACATAGTTAAATAAAGACTAGAATTGAAATTCATTTGATACAATGAACATTGTTCAATTAGCTACATTGCTCGACATGCATATCATATACATATCATACATTGAGTCTTAGGTGTTATTGCTAATGCATACATGCATTATGTATGCCGTCAAAATATAGAAGGCCAGAAATCAACAATCAAATCACTGAAAAATGAAGGATGTTTTGATAGCTTCGATATGTTCGTGAAGAGTGACACCCTCTGTTTCTCAACGGCCATTTACTACACTCAAGTAGCAAAATAAACGGGAATATGTTTCATCCAAGGACATAGTCAGCGAACTATGTCTGATCACCATCTCATCAAAAAGAGTAAAACTAACAGTCTCATAAAGGTCTATGGTGATATACATGTACTCCAAGCCAGAGACAGCCAGTGCGTTTTGGAGTGAGATGGATGGTTTATAGTTCGTGGATCAACTCATCTCACAATACACTTACAAGTGAGAGATGGTGGATGGAACAACCACAACCGCTTTCGAAAACAGCATATAAAAATGAATAAAATCATTTATCAGTAAATGTTATTATCTTCAATAACATTAACGGTGATGTTCACTTTGCGTCATTCAATCATCTAGGATAGTCAGCCTCACGTACTAACAGGACATAGTATGGCTGAGAAAGTACGGTAGTTTTTTCTATTTTTGAAGTCAAGAGATTACTAAGGATATAGAGTATTGGAATTTGACGCTTTAGAAAAAAAACAATGTTGTTACGAAAGTCAAAAAGCAAGTCTTGCAGAAGAGGAGAGCAAAACCAAGGAAACGCTCAAGTGTTGAAAGGGAGAAGATGAAGGAAGGTGATACAGTACAGAGTGAGCAGTTCACGTGAGTTCTGGCGTCTTGTACACTTTGGCTAAGGGATGATAGTTATAATCGCGCTGTTTAATGTTTTCTCCTTATCCATATTGCCATACAAAGTTTGGAAAGAAAGAGGTGGTTTGATGACGCAATCAAATCCGTAGGCTGGAAATGTTCTTACCACTCATGAGAGTCTACTATTCTGATAAACTGTTATAAGCATAGTATAGTTTGGAAAACCGCCCTGAAGCTATAGAAAACGGATTGCCACGTAAAACTTAGTTGCTCGTAAGACTTAAGAGGGCTGCATAGATCGGGAACATTGTTAAACAACAGGAGCCTGACTTTACTTGAGATGTATATCGTAAAGTACCATATTTTTGACTGCAAATCAAAAGCAACAAATGCAATGAATCGAATTGGAGATAAAAAATTTTGGAGAAGTGCGAGATGGATTGTGAGCCAGTGAAGAACAAAGTCAAAGTTTATGTTGATTTATTGCACCCATAATGGATAAGTAACTCCTAAAACATAAAAGGCAGGTGTTGGAACAGAAAAATTGAAAGATTGAAACTAGAACGGATTTTTATATCAGGGAAGTATCTATACCCGTTAATTACTGATCCGATATGTTTACTGTATTCTGTACATTTCAACCGGTTTACTGAGAAAATCTCTACGGCTCACCAGAATCTGGAAAAGCCACAATGGAGCCGGGGCTCACTAAGACCCTACCGACGAGGTAACGTTACTTGGAATGCCACCAAGGATGCCTTGCTCATGCATGATCCATATCGAATGGAACACCTGATATACTCAGCAAAAGTCGAGTTTTTGTGGAATAAGGTTATACTAGGAAGCGTATGCGGCGCAGTGCTGTTCTGACTCGCACTCGAGCTCAATGGTTCGATCTCGCGCCCATGGCTCACCAAGCCATCCATACCTCCAGGGTCTGGTAAATTGGTACCAGACAAAGGACAAAGCTCCCGGCGTTGATCAATTCCTGAGGGACGCGCCATGCATTCTGGTACCAATTTGTCGACCCCGGAGAAAGGATGGCCTGGTGAGCCATGAGCGCGGAGTCGAACCATTGACCTCGTCTGCGACGAAGTGTCCCTAACCACTGCGCCACATGTGCTCCAGGTACGGCGGATCTTAGACCTATCTGGGAGGATAAGCAGCACTGATTTGGTTTGGCGGGAGACCATCGCGAGTCATGGTAAAGGTCATATATGCATTCAATCACCTCAAACGAAGTTAGAAATCAAAGACGAATACATGGCGCATCCTTCAGGCATTGATCGACAACGAGAGCTTTATCCATTATCCTTTCAAAGTTATATTTCCACATGAATTAGGCAACTAATCACTATGAAGTGAAATTGAATCTGCTCAGGTTTTACGATGGTCTAATGCTCGTCCTTGCTGGAAAGTCCTTTTTAGAATTTGATAAAATATCAAATTTCGGCTTGTTCGAGAGAAAACTTCAACCAGCCAATACAACCTTATGCTCAGTTTTCTAAACGAATGTATTAAGGATACACTATATCACGCGTCTCCTTATGTGCATGTAGTAGCTACTTACGTTCACTGAATTCTGGTCACATTGAACTGGTAATGTACACACTACAGGTGAAAAGCAATTAAGGCTTCACGACTCTTAGCCCAAGTCGCAGATTCACTTGCTTGATTCTCAAGTGTCTGGATCAAATAAGAGTTCCTGAGAGGGTTCTGAGCTAAGTTAAATCTAAAGTAAAGTCGATGTAACATCTAGCGGACACGTGAATGTTCCGATAACCTTTCTCCGTTTATACTGAGGATTTTAGCAATCATTCGGTAGCATAAATGCCGGGGATTTCAACACTGTACACAACTGCATGAATCTTCTAGTACGCTTTAGTTGTCACGAAAAGATTACTTTCACTACCAGCTCACATTATTTGCATGGCTGGTGTTTATTCTTGAAGCTATCAGCGACACTTTGTGGTTATAAGGGGAAATGATAAACTGACCTGATTTATTGCAGAGGAACTTTCAATAGGAGTGTTAGCAACGGTTTGAAAGCTGGGACCTCAGAATACAGCCCCACACCGCTGGTTTCTCAAAAAATCCTTTTATAACTCCACACAAAACTATGTACCAGACGCGCATTTTTCTCGTCGAACGGACCTCTTTCTTTGGACTTTTAGTAATCATTCGAAAGCGCAATCGCTCCAACGTTGCTATTTCCTGAAAGGACCGTTCTTCTGGAACGCAGCAGGTAAAAAGTTGAATTTTCATCTGTGACCAAAGTGGACTTTGGCAAATCACGTGCGGTTGCCTCAGGCAGCCACGTGACCGTCGCAAGGTCTATCGGCTGCCTCAACCAGCCTCACGTGAGTTGGCTAAAGTCCACCTTGGTCGCAGATAGAATTCCAATTTACTTTATTTGCTGCGTTTCAGAGAAATGGCCTTTTCAAGATATAAGTACACAGCTGGAATCATTATCGATTGCACTATCGAATGCTCACTAATAATCCAAACAAAGAGCTCTGTGTGGTAAAAAATATACTGCGTCTCTAACGCAAGAAATTTCCTTCGGTAACAAGGTCAAAAAGGGATTTTATGAAACCGGCGTCGTGAGGCTGAAGTCTTAGCTTTCGAATGGTTATTAACACTCCTATAAAAAGTTCCTTTCCAGCGAATGAGATCGGTTTACGATTTGCCCCCTCATAACCATAATGAACCACTAGCGATCATTCGATAGCTAAAATCTCACTAGTCTTGAAATCTAATAAGCTTTTTGAAAATCTTTCCATATAACGTTGTAAGCGTAAAGAAAAATACATTTTGCACTAGAAGATATACTTGCCAAAATCATATGAAAGTGTGGAGAAAATCGTGACGCATCAAAACAAAGAGAAAACCTTGACATTTTCAAAACGTAGGATGAATTCAAAATAAATGAAGAAAATCCGGTCCTTTTGTGATGGCCTGTAATCTCTGTAAACAGCGCGATTTGAGAGGCCCTCGATTTTCGCTATTTGATTAGAAATTTCATTTCGTGTCGGAAAAATTTTAGCACCACCTATAAGAAGTGTAGCAGTTAGGTTGATCAATTATCATATAGGTGTAAATTTTCTCTTTTCTTCTAACATCTTTTAGCTAAGTTTACTCAATTTGAAGTCTGGACAACGAGCTAACTATTTGAGTGCAAAACATGATTTTCGTTTCAGTCTTACAGCTCTAAATAAAAATCTTCCCGAAAATTATACTCGCATTCAAAACTGTCGAAATTTACGCCATCAAAATGTTGCCGAAATTTCAGTGCAGTACTTTCCACAGATTCTAACTGCGGGAAATAAAGCGCGCCGAAGATGAAGCACATTTTTTTCATTGCTACAGCTCACAAAGAAGATCCAGAAAGCAGTACGCTGTTGAAATCGTCGCCTCTCAAGCTACCAAATGACCATCAGATTAGTGAAAAGCTTTGTCCGGCAAAAGTCTAAGGGAGTACACGTACATTTAACAGATTGTGCTGTGCCACCGAAGGGTTAACATTCCTGCTTTGAACTTGCGCGAAATGCTTAAGCCGTTCCGACAGTCACAAATTCCATGTGAATGTACATCAAGATTGCTGTTATTTTGTAGGTGGGTCGTTATAAAATTGCTTGGCTCTGGAGGCTTCGGAGATGTTTACAAGGTGCGAAAAAAAGATAATCCTGATAAAACGGTAAGCGAAGTTTAAAGGCAATGTCTTGTGTCAACAATAACGTCATATAATTCTTAAAAATGCTTAAAGCCTTACCCGAGGTTGTCACGCCAAAGCCACACACGTATTTCGCAGAACTCGCCCTCCTCGTGGGCCCCACATTAAGCCCTGCATTGTGGCAAGGAGAGAAGCGCATGTGGCGAAAGCACAAAGTACAATGACACTGTGTTACCACCACTTTTTGGTCGATGGATCGTGGCTGGTAGATATAAAATGATCCATAGTGTCGACTGTTTTTCAACCTCGCAATGAACATTCAATATAATAATGTCATATGTTAGTGGTTCGAGACATTTGCTCACTAATATTGACTGCCGTGAGGTAGAAAACGATGGATGAGCACATTTGACAGCAAGTGGTTTGCTAGAAAAGATTTTGTAGGAGTGCGCGATGAAGACGGAGATGACAGTTGGTAATCGACAAATGTTGCGATTGAAAATTGAAGTTGTGGTGCTGATGAAGTGTCATGAACAGCCGGATGCGGACCGAAAAGAGCACTTTGTCGCGTTCGTTGATCGAGGAAAGACGAATAAGTTCAAGGTTCTCAAAACGGTTACAAATTTTACTTTCCTCTTCATGACTTGTCTCATTCCGTACCAGCTCACACGCCAACAATAGGGCTTTTACTAAACTTTACAGTGCTGTTTGAAGAATACTCGATTCTGAATAGTATTGCTAGAATTTCTCTAGTAACATTGAAAGAAACGTCAGTATTCGATCTAGGAAGAACAAAAAGTCTTCAAATGTTTTCTGAGTAGTGTAAAAGCAAGCCATGCTAAAGAAGGATAAACATCACTATCTATAGACTAAACTTGACTGGAGTTGATCCACAGCACCAGTCACAGAGGTAGACCGCTGACTTATCAGTATTAAAATACTAACAAAATAGAAACGTAATGTGGCACGAAAACTCAGTCACCTTTGGGCTCACTCAGTTTTCCACTGCACCGTTTAATTGCATATCACTACTTTTGTGGTCACAATTGTATCCCTTAGCTCTTCAAAACGAATCAGGCAAAAAAAATTGTCTGTAACTGGTTATAGAGCTAGATTTTATCACCTCCAAATTTGCAGTTCTTGGTGATGGGCTTAGTTGGGCCATCACTCGAAGATATCCGCAAGACAGATCTAGTGAGAAACTACACAAAGTCGACAGCGATGCAATGCTGCATCCAGACGATGATTGCACTGCGCGATTTGCACGGAATCGGCTATCTGCACAGGTTAGAAAGATCCAAGAATACCTGGTGTTTACGAAAAAAAACGAGTGCACTGCAAGATGTCGATGCAGGGAGAATTTTTTGACTTTACGGAATCACTTGAAATAACTGAATATTATTGTATTCCTTGAAAATTCTTATGCAATAATAGAATTGGACATAATTTAAGGGACATAAAGCCCCAAAACTACGCCATTGGACTTGGCCCTAAAGAATCGATTATATACATGTTGGATTTTGGAATCGCGAGAAAATTTAGGGATGATAACACAAAAAAGATAAAGTGAGTTTCAAATAATTCATTGCGTTAAGGTAGACAGCTTTTTTCTTCTCCTATACCGAAAACATCCTACGTTTTACGGATCCCAGAGCTCTCTTTCCACTTCGCTCGCTTCTGTCATCCAATACAATCAAGATATGCAATATTTATAGACATTTGACTTCCTAGCAACACACGTTGCTTTTGATTGTCTTGTGTTTCACTACAAAGAAAATATTCCTATTTCACGGCAAACTCTATCGTAAAGAAACAAGGCTGAGTTTGCAGAACTACACTACGGTCATACTTCTACCTCAGAGCTCAAATCTTTCAAGATCAAGTTACTGCTTATATTTTGTCACACTTGCTCCGATTTTGGTTTATAATGTGGCAAATCGCCTGAAGTATAGTTTCATAAGCTGAAACATGGAATCACACTTATTTAGATGGGCAGGCACAAGATTTTGTTAAAGTACACAATTACATAGCCGATGTTCGAAGGTTCTTCGGGACTGGAAAGTTTTAACTGACGTGCAATCCACTCACGCAAGATCTTTTATAAAACAATCAGAAAAAAGTCAGCGTATGATTTTCATCCTCATAATAAACAGCTTCAACTGAACATTCACCGTTTTCTGCTCTTTATAACGCTTCCATTTATACATACTCATTGATGCAGAGTGATGTGCAAAACTTTTGCTTCAAGCGGGAGTCGAACCCGCGTTTCACCCAACCCGCGAGCGCGTGCTCTAACCCGTTGCATTACTGACTCCCGTTTTGCCACCACTTTCTACGCTACATACGCATCTATATATCAGCAACCAACCGTCAACTTTTTTGGCCTAAGTAGTCGATATCGGAATTGAATCTAGTCACGCGGACAGATGTATTGGGTATTGGATGATCAAATTGAATTCTTTATATTCAACCACCTTTGGCGGTGGTATCTTGACATGCATACACAATAATGTTGAGCGATGTGCAAAACTTTTACGTTCACGCTCAGTTGCTGAAATATAGATGCGTTGTAGCGTAGAAAGAGTGGTGGCAAAACGGTCGTCAGTAGTGCAACGACTTATAGCAAGCGCTCCGGAGAGGGTAAAATGCGAGTTCGAGTCCTGACTGACGTAAAATTTTGCACATTGCTCAGCATCATGGGGCATATATCTCCTCACACCACCGCTAAAAGCGCTTGAAGAAAATGATTCTGTTGAGCTTTCATTTATTGTTGGAGACTAGTCGCGGGGAATCTCAGACTGGTGGATGAGGAATGCACTTGTGCCAAGTTAAAAATTCAACCTAGGTTTCAAGTAAGGTCATTTGTGATCACGTAGCACTCCTCCTGCCGTTTATCCTTGGATCGTGAATCCATGAAGCTGTCAGAGCTTTGCGCGATGTTGTTCTAAATACCATGTGAGGTGACTTTTACCTCAGAGTTCTTTTCATTATGTCTGTGTCCCACATACACCAAGTGGAGTGTTTGATTTGACATCAAGTTTTCAACTAGGTACTCTTTTAAATGGACACAGAGCCATCTTTTCTTTTCCCAACGCGCTAGTACTCATCATTATCTTAAGAAATCAGGTATACGGTACCCAAATATATTGCAATCGCTGCCTCAGCCGTCATGGGCAATTATGTAATTTTTATCATACACAGGAGGTCGTACGAGCGGTTACGAACGTGACGACGTAGTGTTTGATGATCCTTCTCACTGCTGCGGAATTTTCCAGAGCTGTCGCTTTGAAGCAGTGTGCATTTTCTTGAAGACAAAATCAGAATCGGAAATCAGAAAATCAGGGCTTTTGTTTGTAACCGAAATGCCATTTTGTTAATAAATGACAATAAGGTGCCAACAATATCTGAATAATTGCTTTATATTGCTCTTGTTTTGAATCTTGATACTGGTCCGGGCCTATAAACAAACATTAGTAACAAAATTTTAGTGTTTTTAAATGTTTTCAGAATACCTCGAATAAAAGTACATTTCTTGGGAACAATGAGATTTGCGTCTCGCGCTTGCCACAGGCAACTTGAACAGGGACCGAAAGACGATATGGAATGCTGGTTGTACATGGTATGGTGAGAACGTTCGTAATTGTTCTAAGTTGCTGTGGTGGAAGTGTCCTCTCATTAGATGGGCACCAAATAGCAGATAAACTATCTCCTTCCAGTTCACGTTTTACTTCCTCCTGCTTTTGCTTACCAACACGTGAGAATCACAGTCGTGATGATCTGTCTGTCCTTTCTAAAGAATCTTAGCCACGATATACAATTGTAGTTACTTCCTCTGATGACGAGCGGGACAGCATCTCTTTCATCAAGTGACTTCTTCAATCATCCAGCAAAGAAAGGCACAAGCATTCTCTGTACATATATATTTTTATACAGTCTCATATTCCAGGTGTTGTGCCGATCTCAACATTTCGTGCTTTGATTTATATGCTCAATATCCATCGCCCACGGAGTTCATTGAAAATCTCAGATGAGGCTTCGATCACTGCTTGAGCATTGTCACCTTTTTGATGAATACCATCAATTTCTGCTGGAGCCCATTTTCTCAGAGTTCCATGCCAGCTCTCTCACTATTTACCGATTCGGAAAGATGAGGATGAGAGACTTGGTGAGCCAGTGGGCGAGGATCGAACAATCACCAAATACATTTATAATGGTTACTTGTAGATTATTCCCATACTTCTTGTCATGATTTTTCACGCTAAGTCTTGTAATATCGATTTCGATGTTTTCTGATAATTTATCGAAAAACATTCAACTGGCTCGCAATACTGTGTTAATCGAATATGCCAATTCAGCAAAATTACTTTATTCGTCGTCTTTGCTTAGTGTTTGTAAAGATTTCATTTTCTTTATGTTCTATAGTATAGATCTTGATTATCCCCTCGTGCTTAGTTATACAGATTTAGAGTGCGTGAGGCTCTTAGAGTCACCATTGAGTGATAAATGCCACTTAATTTTGAAAAAGAACAGGAACGAATTAAGAAATCGCTGTGGTCGACGCTTATTGATAAGCAGGTTTTTACCGTCGTTGAACCAATTCCAATAACTCCCATTCTTATAAAAACTACACGAAAACTTCGCTTGCTACTGTTCACTTCCTGGGGACTCACTTAGTCATGACAAACCCTTTATATACGGCGGAATGATTCCTTTATTCCCACCAATAGCAACCATTGAACTGTGACCTTTTGAACTTTTCAAATCTGTTATCTATTATGAAAGAGCTAACATTCTGTGGCTTATTAAAAGGTTCAAACTGACCACGTTTATGTCAACGATTCAAAGGCTTTAACAGTAGTCCCGTTGATGAGCCTAAGGAAACAACTGGCTGCTACTTTTCATAGAAGGCCGTAGTGACAAAACTTCAGCCACTCAGGTGCTAATACTGTCGTAAGTTTTCATTTGTTTCTTGGGAGTTTTCAGTGCTTCGATCTATTTGACGATGAGAATGGTTTGCCATGGAAGAGATGTGAGCGTGAGGAAATTCTGGGAAAAAAAGAAAAGTTCTTCAAATTAGAACGTATGTCGAATTTTTATTTTTTCACAAAAAACAGATTAAAAGATGGGCTATAATTCAAGCACTGTAATAATCTACTCTTTGCAGTTCCGGAATGTTATAATATAGTTCCTGAAGACTTCAAAAGACTTGTGGAGTACATAAATGGACTAAAATACGCCGATGAGCCAGATTATGTGTTAGTGTTTGATTTTTGTGATATTAGTCGTGCGCACGTTTGTGGAAACAACGGTAATCTATGAATGGGCATTCACTAAACCTGATGTTGGGTTGATTTCGCTTGAAGAAACTATCAAATGGCCTTGTTAATACTATAGTGATAAAATCCACTGTATTTCTTTTGAGCAGTTTCACTGTATTATGTTTTTCAGGTATCTACGTAACTCTTTGCAAGCCATTTCTAAAGAAGCTAGGGTAGATTTTTCGAAGCCATTAGATTGGGCTGGTATCACTAAGAGGCGTGCAGAAAAGGCTGAGAAAGAGGTTGGCTGTGACGTACTAAACCGGCTCAATGTATCTGATTATTGTACTTTGTTATTGTTCCTTTAGAGTATTGATACCTGTGGCTTGAAAGCTGAATTATTTTGATGTTCCATTCTGATAACTCGTGTAACTCTGATGGCCGTTCTTCGTGCGTCCTGATGATCGTTTCCCATAGAGGGACCTATTTGAGGAGGATATCTTAGAATACCGATGCATCTTAAGCACGTCAAGTCGGGAAGGAAGAATAGTTTAAAGACATTAAAGGATAAAGCTCTCGGCGTTGATCAATCCCTTAGGGATGCGCCATGCATTCGACTTCAATTTCTAACTTCGTTTGAGGTGATTGAATGCATATCTGGCCTTTACAATGACTCGCGGTGGCCTACCGCTGAACCGAGTCAGTGCTGCTTAATTTCCCAGACAAGTCTGAGACCTGCCTGGTACCAATTTATCGACCCCGGAGGGATGGATGGCTTGGTGGGCCATGAGCGCGAGATCGAACCATTGACCTCGTGTGCGACGCAGGGCACCTCTAACCACTGCGCCACATGCGCTTTTAGTTAGAAGACATAAATAGCTAATATCCGCAACAGTTTTACGGTAACTCTCCTCTTCAGCATAGCTGAATCTGATCCGTGGTACTCTCCTCGAATAAACAGCTCGTCTCTTCTTAAACATAATCGACAAGATGCTTCATTTAACCACTTTTTTGAAAGTGGCATGATGCCATAACTAAAATCCAATATTGTTGAATGGTGCAAAAAAGCACCGCATCTCAAGCGGGAGCTAAACCCTCGTCCCAACCGCTTCCGAGGACGCGTGCTAATCACTGCACTACCTAGCCTATTTTGCTATCAGTCTTTCTGCGATATAAGGTATCTCCTCCGATGTGTAGCTGGGTCACAAAAATGGGATGTTGTTCAACGGCTAAAACTACAAAGTATGGTTATCAGGATGCATAAAAGTAGGTGATTTTGCTGAAGCTTTATATTACTAGCTACATCTATTGTGCGTATTCTGCTTTCATCGAACAGAACAAAGATAAAGATGTCGAAAGTGGCCTTAGTCGTAGTATCATAGTAAGCAAAAATCCAAAGTTTCCCTCAACTTAGTCAATACAGCAATTCACAATTTATGCTTGAGCCATTGCTCGTTGAACATTGAAGTGCCAAATTGAAATTGTCATTATAAATCGGATGCCTACTGCAAATGATTTCTTACATGTATGAATTCCATCGGTAAGGTCCTATGGCGAAACAACAAAATAGAACGTTTCAAATCTCAAGCTTTCACGTGATTACTGGCTTCAAAATTTCAGGAAACGTGAGCTTGGCGATACATCCTCGGACAACAGACAACAAGAGACCGGTTCCGGAGAGAAGCAAGAAGGAGCGCAGTCAGCTGCGAAGACGTGCGTTTTTAACGAGAAACTTACGTTACGGTATTGCAAATATTAAGAGGGTGGACTGCAGTGGGGAAAACCTACCTTGATCACAAATTCAATAGCCTGCTCCGGACTGCAAGTTTTTTTTCGGTTCGATTGGACCAGAAGATCCAGGTGCACCCACTTCATCGCACATTTTCCGAGAAATTTGGAAAAGAGCAAGATAAGCTGGCTTCTTAAAACAGTCGCTCTACTCGGTTTTCAAAAAGGAGAAAACGAAAAAAGGTATTCTGAGCCGGAAAATAAGCGAATCAATTGATGCATTCAAAGGTTTGCTTAGTCAGTATGAACACTATAATGTTTATGCCGTTTGGAACGAGTTGATCAGACTGTCTACGGACTAATTTCATTGCGTCACGTTCCACCATTTAAAGCATGATAAAGTGATAAACCACCGTCATCGACTAGTACAGAGGAAAACACCATAAAGATTATCATTTTGGTCTATTTCACTGATTATTACGTTATGGTTTAGCAGTATTGCGAGTAGTGAAGTGGGTGTGAGATATAGTGTTCAAACGTTTGCGTGCTCACAGTATACGCGACCCCACAACGGACTGAATGTGCCTACGAATTCCAGGGTTGTCCTTTTGAGTAACTCTGTCAAGTTTTTTCCATCTGTTTAGAATTGCGGGATGACTGACTATATAACTTGCGCTGAAATAACTTTTGATGTTCTCTGATAGAATATTCAAGCCTTTCAGAGGTCTGGTATGGCATTTGCAGTGGTATACGTACGTTTCGGAGTTTTCACACGCCCCAGTAGTACCACATGCCTCACGGCTCGCCCCACTACTGATAGCAGCAGAGTCAAAAATGTATCAATCTAGATAAATTATACTTCTATCTTTCGAAAATTACAGTCTAAACTGATTTTCAGACGATGGCTACGGTTGTTACGGAAGCATATAACTATATCCTCTTATCGACTATGTTTGAGACTTCGCATAAGAATTCTATATAGTCTGATAGAATGTAACATCAATGTTGTTTGTTTTAGCCCTTCCCACAGCCGTTTTTCAAAGAAGAAGAAAAAGTGATATTTGCACGCATATGAAGATTGGTTCTTAATTAGTGAGTCCATTCAAATCACTTGAAAATTTCTTTCCAAATGGTTAACCATTTGAACAATCCTTAATGGCATTCTGAAGTACTGGATACGGTTTACTGCGAGATAAAATTCCTCTCATAGACTTTTCCAATGCGGTAGTGAGTTTAGGATTTCCAATCAAAGCTAGATTTCATAGCAGACTAAAGCCAAATATAATCTTCGCCTTTGTAACAATGTAGTCGCAAACTATCAAATCTTGTTTCGAGTCAGAAGAACTGGTTGCTGTTACCCGCTGAAAACGGCTTAAGCACCTATCTCTAAAATAAAATAAGAACTTTTAGTTCTTGAGTGGTTTCCAGTCACACGTTCTATACGTATTGCTGTATAGGCAATCATGAGAGATAAGTAACAGAGTCACTAATCGCTTATCCAATTACATTGTCATCTGTAGAAAAGAAGTTTCATCCTTCATTCTGAAAGGCGGAAACGTAGACCTTCTCATGCTTCCATTTGCTGCTTATCACGTCGTTCTATACGAGATCCTTTCACCACACTTAGACATTATTCGTCTTCATCCTTTGCGTTATGGGAGAGCGGTGCCATGAACTACTAATCTGCACTTGTGTACCTCCTTAGAACGAACTGATTCTGTTTTTTTTCCGAAGGAAGGTTAATCTGCTACCACTGATAGTCGTTTTTTATTGGGAACTTAATGTCGGTTAAGGAATAGCCACTGAAAGTGAATACAACGCATGATAAAATAAGTAAGATGAGATTAAAAAAGCATCATGGCGGAATCCTGTTAACGACTTCAGTCTAAATCTCTCAAATGCTCTAATGTTTGAGAAAAATTTTTCAGTCATCGAAAAAACGCCAACTCAGGACGCTATTTCTGCACTGTTTCTAAACATATAGGACATTTGAATGTTTGATTAGTTTTCTATCTTCAAAATTTTGTGTGTTTATAGGATTGTTCCAATGTTTTCCTCACTCAATCATCAAGTGTTTCAAGTGGCAGCATTCCTTATGGATGTAATGCCTTGAATAAACGATAACATTCTGTTCTTGTAGACGTTTTCAATTGTAATATAAAAGATTCGATTTAATAAATGAGACAGACGGGAATATTAGAATACGACTATTCAATCTTTTCTCTACCCATAAAAGGATGTAAATAAGGCTCACGGAATTGATGAATCTTTGAAGCATGGGTCATGCATTCGTCTTCTATTTGTAGCTACTTTTGAGGTGATTGAGCGCATATCTGGTCTTTACATTGCCCCGTGGTAGCCTACTGATGCATCAAGTCAGTGCTGTACCCTCGCAAAGAGGTCTGGTAATAATTCACCGAACCAGCAGTATTTGGTGAACTTTGATTGCGGGATTGGACCAACGATCAACGATTGCTCATAACCCATACTAGTGTCGGATCATTACGAAGAATTTGGAAATGTTTGGATATGAAACAGACTTCCATCAACCTAAACAAAGGCAGTAGCCTCGTTGATTTGAGTAGAAGGTCCACGAGTGATAAAACAAGTACTAATAAGCTTTTAAAGGCTTCTTATCGTCATTAATAATGAAGATAAAAAGGATAAAGCTCTCGGCGTTGAT